>JAVYIG010000167.1:642500-810069 GCA_035222895.1 Strongylocentrotus droebachiensis | reverse complement strand
GCCTCTGGAGAGCGTTACATCTTTAAGAGTATGAAATACATAACGACTTAATTCTTACCCTTGCAATGTTGACCAGAACCTCATTAGTATCTTCTCCCATAAAGCAGTCGAGGAACACGGGATCTTCCCAGACAGCTGATGACAAGAGATCCCCACGACATGTCCGTCTAGCTTTTGGTAGGGAGGCTGCAATTAATAAATATGATGTATATAAATTTAAGTGACTAATATACCTAATTAAATAAGAAAAGGGAGACAACGAAAGGGGGAGATAGAAAATAAGGGAACAGGGACGAAGGGAAAGTAAAATGCAAAGAAGATGGTATGCACCCCCTATGAAGACTAATTGACTCACCCCCTACCATGACATCACATCGTTGTCCGAATATTAGTCCTTTTAACATTCCTAAGGGGCTGCGACCCACCCCCCTCTCGTTTGCCTTATTTGCCTATGCCTTGAGGTTTTCTTCAAATTATTAAAATTAATTATGAGAAATGTCATTATTTCCCTAGATACTATTTGTGATGTGATCAGGGATGTAACTACAGGGTACGGTGTCACAGAAAGGGATGCCAAGACTCCATGTCAAGCTCCTCATCGATGGCCTTGTTACTATGCCTAGTTAAATCGCATTGGCCATCCACCAAGTAAGGCTAATCGATGCCACCCCCTCATTATAAAAGTGCCCGCTCAATGGTTAACACATGCTACATCACTGATTGACGACTTACTGTTGTTACTATATTCACTGCACCGTTCTTGGCTGTCAGCGGTCTGGTCCAGAGGTGTAGCGGGAAATATCAGGGTTCCAAAGGTACCCGTGACAACCGATTCCAGGCAGGATGCTAAGCATGTCATTCAGAAAAAGAGAATGGGTTAAGTTACTTGGGACAACAAATTGATGAGATTTACTTGAGGTAAATTGATGAAACTGATTCGTTGGAATAACTCAAAAGAACATTCAGCAGCAGTTATTTGGTGAGTAAGCTGCGTGTCAACACTACTTCATGTTCTCTTATTTCAACAGTCGTTGCACTCTAGGTGTCATTTCGATGGCGTCATTATCTACCATTAGTACAAGATGCAGCGAAGCGATAGCTTGCTCGCGTGTACAAGGGCATTATGACGGTAGCGTGCATGCAAGCTTATGGCAGGATATGACTTAATACAAAACAAAAAAAATGTTATTGTTGACGATTTGAAGAACAACATGTGATCAATTTCGCCTTCAGGAAAATCATGGTTTGACAAGGATACTTACAAGGAAAGCAATTTTTAGTTTAATGTTAAATACCCTTTTACACGGTAAAAAAAAGATGCGATTCCTCGAACCGTCTGAAACAATATATGTATAAACCATGGCAAGCTGTTAATAGAACCATAGTTTTATGATATCAGTCAGGTTATGGAAGCCGACGTCTATCATTGATATTATCCTACTTATAATGATAATATAAATCCTGCTTCCTCGTGTTATTTCTTCACGGAGGTGTGCTGGTAGCATGAGTCTTTTTTCAGAAGAAACAGACATTAATCCATACGAATATTTTGCGTAACTGTAGGCCTATAGTATACTTTAAAGTGAAATAAACATTTTTGAGAAGCTATTGCAGGCGCGTACGCAGGAGGGGGGGGGGGGGGGGGGGAGAGTTTAGGGTTATACCCCCCCCCTTGAGTTTGTTTGTATGTGTATGTTTTGTGTATGTTTTTTTGTGAAACCCCCCACCCCTTTTTATTTTATTTTTTTATTTTTTTTATTTAAAAAAATAAAAAAACAATTAGCCGATGGCTGACCTAGAAAAGGTGAACTCCCCTCCCCCCCCCCCCCACGGAACAAAATGTCAAATTTTCAAATTTCGAGACCAAAAAAGGAAAAAAAGTATCCGCTTACCCCCCCCCCCCCCCCCCCCCCCCCCCCACCCACTGAGCGACTTTTCGGCCGGTGCGATTTTCAAATTTCCAGGGGCAAAATACTGTAGCTGAGTCGTTGCGAAATTTTGGGCCCGATTTTAACCCCCCCCCCCCCCTTGAAAAAATCCTGCGTACGCCACTGAGCTATTGTAACCAAATCTGTTATTCTAAATGTATAAAAGCTTGATACAATCCAGGCTGCGAGAAAATATTTTAAATTAAATTACAGGAACAATAAAAGACATCTTTGAAAATATATCAGAAACATTCCGACTCGTATAGTCGGACTTTCTGCTAGGAACGGTATGTCCCTAGCAGAAAGTAAAAAAGCTAGTTAAGAAAAACAGACATAACAAAATTAACAAACAAACACATCAAAACTAAGATTTGTTTTATTTGCGTGTACTACTACTAGTAGTAATATTAGTAGTAGTACCCATATTTATACTATATTAACAATTCGGCAGGGAGACATCGGCTCACCAAAATTCTTCACTACGTGCCTACATAGCATCTTCAAAACATAAGACTGGGCATCAAAGGATTCGACATAAATGGGGAAAACATGAGCGATTTAAGATTTGATGACGTTATTGTCATCATATCTGACAACTTAAACGACCTCGAAATAATGCTGGACGAACGGGACGATGTAAGCCGACTAACATGTTTCCAAATGAACATGAAGAAGGCTAAAGTCATGGCAGGATCAGTCAAAGTTCCAAAACAAATCCGAGTGAATGGTACCAAAGTGGAGCAAGTAGTATATTTAACTAGGGCAACGCTTCTCTTTAAAAGGCAAAAATGAAGATAACGAAATAAGAAGAAGGATCAAAGCTGGATGGAAAGTCCTTGGTAGATACAGCACCATCATGAAAGGCAAACTTATATTATGCCTGAAAAGGAAAGTGTATAACCAGTGCATCATCCCATCAATCTCATACGCTGCAGAAACATGGACACTAACGTAAAAAATGGGAAGAAAACTAGCAGTATCTCAACACAACATGGAAATAAGTATCCTAAACATCACATTCAAAGACAGATAAACAAATAAATGGATCAGGGAGCCGACAAAAGTCCAGGATATCCTTAAAACAGTGGGGGAAAAAGAAAATGGAATTGGGCGGGTCACATCAGCTGTAGAAATGATAATCACTGGAGTGCAGCAATCACTCAATGGACACCAAATGAGGGGAAACGTAACAGGGGACGCCAAAGGACAAGATGAAGAGATGAGCTGCAACAGTACTGGGGAAAGGTTAATTGGTACCAACAAGCACTAAACAGAGACATTTGGAGACATCATGTGGATCGACAATGGCTGAAAAAGTAAAAAGTAAAGTAACAGTAGTAGTAGTAGTAGTAGTAGTAGTAGTAGTAGTAGTAGAAGTAGTAGTAGTATCAGTAAGCAGTATTTTTTATTTGTATTGTTATTATTGTTATCATAGTCTTTGGTATTTACAGTTCTTTTGATTCTAGACATTACTTAAAATTATTTAAATTGTTCTTCTTTTCATAGATTGTGAAGATGTTTATCCACAGTGCAGTGTACATGGTCGGCTAATATGGAGAGTGTGGATCAAACAAAGGAATAATTCCTCTTTGCCCCGAGGACAACCACTCCCCTTCCCCCCTCCCGAAGACAATTACCCACCCCCCCCCTCCGTAAAATTACCCACTATGACAATTAACCCCCTAGGAAATTACCCCCGAGGACAATTATTACCCCCTGAAAATTAACCCCTTGGACTATCACCCCTTCCTCCCGAAGACAATTACCCCCCGAACAAATTCAGCTTATATAAAAACCATCTTACTATCAGGGTATACTTCTCCTTTAATGAACAAGAGGGTAATTTTCTAGGGGTGGGGGTAACTATCCGTGGGGGTGGTTGTCCTTGTTTTTATGTTTATGGGGGGGGGGGGGGAGGAAATGTTCTAGGGGGTAATTTTCAGGGGTGTGGGGTTATTGTCGTCGGGGGGTAATTCTCCAAGGGGGTAATTTTTTTATTGTGGTAATATTCTGGTGGTTAATTCTCCGGGGGGGGGGGGGGGGGTATTGGCTGTGGCGGGTATTTTTCCGGGGGGTAAGTGTCCAGGGAGTTAATTGTTCTAGTACGTTTGTCCAGGTGTATAATTGCGATTGCATAAATGAGAAGGGTGACATTCAATTATTTGAAAATTCGCTCGTATTTAGCAGAAAACCACTTTGTGAAAATGGTCAATAATTTAATAAAACAAATGAAAACTATTACAAATGTCATTGTTTTGCATGCCCTGTGTAAATCGATATGAATAATAACCATGGATGCAAAAAGGGAATCCCGGGGGGGGGGGGGGGTGTTTGGTGATCAACGATATGGTACTACCTTTACGTGAGCAAGGAATTTATCTCAATCTAAGGGGTTGTTTGTAATGTTTCGTAGTATAAACATACCCCAATACCAACAACAACAAAAAATGCCTTTTACCAATAAAAGTAGTGGAAGACATGAAAGACATTTTTGGGTTGTCTTCGAGTCGTAGAATCTCAGCAGTATTTAACATGTTTAATAAGAGGTTGGGTAAATATAAAATGAAAAAAAGAAAAGAAGAAGAATGGAATGGCCAGTGGCCTTTCTTACATGTTGTAAACATTTGAGGAATAATTCGTTTAGGATTTAATAGTCGAAACATTTGTTGTTTAGATGATAAGTTATGCCATGGATTGAATTTGCAAAGTTTCACGATCACTTTTTGTTGATGTTTTACAATACTTGTGAGACTTTCGCCTACTCGTTGCCGCAGTCACCATCAGACTGACGTTTTATCGCCGCTAGATGGCGTAGTATATACGACAGTCCTCCACTGGTCCTCATACATGATTAGATATAATAATAATAATTGGATTTATATAGCGCCTTTTCCAAAGGTTTCCCAGTCGTATCCTACACTATGCACTTATACTGGAACTGCAAATTTATGCCGCCACCAGGGGCGGAGCGTGAGTTCATCTATGAGGAGGGGATAGGCGCTTGTATCATTGGCACCGAATTCCTTGGTAGATGAAATGTGTTAAAACAAGGCCATCAAGTGAGGGAGGGGGAGAGTGTGAAACGGGTCCTCTTTTTAAGTTCGGTCTCCTCTCCCGTTCTTTTTCTCTTTTATCTCTTCTTTTGACTATTTTTCCCCTTGTCACTTTTTGATTGGGGCACATACCCCCGGCCATAATTCCTGTACTACTGTAGATACGCCATGAATTTACGAATCACAGAATCTTTTCGGTAGTATCTTGCTTTGAGATATGGTTTATTTCATTTTATTTCTTATTTAATATTTTATTTGTCTTTTCTGGTAAACTATTACATAATTCTAATATAATAATTAAGTTTTCACATGAACTCAATTTGATCCGCTTAAATTCAAAAGTATTTAATTTTTCGTAATTAATTTTTATATTTATTCATTCATTCAGCCATTTATAATTTCCATTAAATCAAATAAACAATACAACGTTAATATAATCAATACACAGATTTAAATAAAGTTATAAGCAAACAGAACTGGGTCTCCATGACTGATATAACCGCGATTTAACAATAACAACAAAGTTCCTGATTACCCAGAAATGAGAGAGAAATTGAAAAGCTATAGAGACAAAAGGATGTATACACATTCTCTTTACATCAGATGAAATATTTGCAACTAGAAACTTATAGTTCCTCCTCGTCTGTGATCGACATCCTTCCTCATGACAGATATCTCTTCAGATAAGACAACAAAAACTAAAAATTATGCACTTTCATTTCAATTCTAATACACCGTATGTCTTTACTCATTTCCGGCAACTTGCGCCTTCTGATAGATTATCAACCAGGAAAAAGCCTGGCAGCGAAGCGAAGAAACGCATTAAATGTAGGCAAGATATTGGTCAACGTACTCACTCTTTCTTCCTCAATTAAGTGATTTGGGATGATAATAACAATACATTATATTTCTATAGCGCTTATTATAATGTTTCTAAGCGCTTTACAAAGTTGGCAATACTTATGTAACCCGAATGTCACAATTTCCCAGGTCCATAAATAAAGAAATTACACTTGAGGTTACGTTTTAACAAAATAAACAAAATAACCTGGCAATGCCTTTATTAGCTCGTTGTCAATAACAACTGCAAATCAAGTCAACATAGAAATAAACAAAACTTCCACAACTTACAACTATAACATTATAAGGTATTATAACTTATAACTAAACCGACTATTATCTAAATATTAAAGTAACCAAATTACTTTATGTTCATGAACTCGCTCGCGATACGCGGTTGATCAATATATCCGGCGTCTCTGTGTCGTTGAAGAGGACGTCGCAGCACGCAGATCACAGGAACAATTTGAACGATAGCTTGAAGCTTGATGAATTTCATCAATTAAAAGACTCTTGTAAAAGTCCTAGTAAAAGACTGATCTAGTAAAAGATCCAGCTAGTAAAAGAGGATAATAAACAGAACTCTTCTAACAAAACGTTCCTTAAGAGAGGGAAAGATATATATATATATATATATATAACAAGCTCGTATCTCAATAGATTAAATAAAGGAAAGAATGAGAGTTTGCCTCTTGATTTATCTAATTAACTTTGGAAGAATCAATGCGATTCTGTCAACTAATTTACTCAGTTATACCTTGGTTCAATTCATGATTAACATGATACAATCCTTTTCAAAATAGTACTTATCCCATGTTAGTAATATATATATATAATATGTATACATCACAATAACTGTATGCAATGAAGATGGCATAGTGCACCAACTGTTCAGTAGAGTTTTCATTCATATCATTATGAGCTAAAGAATGCGATAGGGATGCCACAGATAGATCGCTCGATCTATCTAATTGACCTGACCATATCGCTTGACTTAGAATTTGCTAAAATAACATTTGACTTTTACAATTAATGGAAAAGTCCAGCAATTGAATATGCATAATAGTGCTCCACGCTGCGCATAACCATAATGAACAGCAAATACACATTACCAGTACATCAGTAGATAAGGTTAGTAAATCTTATCTACAAACAAGTATCTCAAACCACCAAAACTCTTCATAAATCATTTCTTCACAGCCTGCCTCTGTAATAGCAGCTGGCTTAAATATAGAATCAGAATCAGTATACTAACTGCAAAATAATCTTACATATAATCTTTTCTTCTCATTTAACTGAATCGTTTGATCAGCGGAAAGAATCAATCTTGTATAACATACAACTGCATTAAAAGTTATATAATGTATGCTACAGTCTCAAACTACACTCAGAGTCATACAAGCAAAATATAGATATCATCATAATATACACACACCTCATACAACAGAATAAGGAAAGCAAACATAGCAAAAGTTCTTACCTAGTAAAAGAGCCAACACTTGCTTGCAATATAAAATCAGGAACTGGGATGATAACCATGCAACTCATATAGGTTGAAGTTGGATGAAATGCCCGATCAAATATAACACAGGAAACTCTCTCAAAACTTAGAGAAACTTGAAGAATATAAAGTTGATATATACGTTTTGTATATGTTTCGAAGAAGAAAATGAGGTAGAGGCTACAGATATATTTAGTAGCACATGCTCCAATATGGAGATTGAATATATACAGGGTAGTGTTCGAAGCAATGGCAGCTGGGCAGAGAATGAGCTGGAAACGTTTTATTAAACTGTCCAGACCCACATCACCCTTCCTTCCAACTATACCTCTTATTGGTTACCTAACATCATGTGATATAGGACCAAGCTTGCATCCTTAATCAAAACGACACATCCTTTGTCTCAAACCCAATACTCCAAGCCAGCTCCTACAGCATGGTCTTAAAGCTCGCCTTTTCTTAGTACAACCACTTTAAAACTATACAGTGCGTCCCAGAAAAAACGAAACCGAGAAGTATCGATGTTTTATCATAACTTAATCACAACCATAATTAATGAATGATACATATTTGGAAAGCTTAGAGTCTCCTCTTTCAGTTGATGCTACTCATGTGATGCATATTTCACGCATGAGTGATTAAAAGCAATTTGAAGGAAGGAAACCAAAAAGTAATTTGGCGGGCGGTATCTGAATTTCAAAGAAAAATTCCTATTTCTAAAAAAGTTCATTTTCTGCTCTTTCATTTGATACCTCAATCAAGAAAAATGAGCCAGGAATAACAAAGTTCTGTTTGTTTAAAGTAGCCCTTACATTTTCATAATTTTAACAAACGAATTCGTTTTCACTGGGTGCCTGCCGTAGAAAAAAGCATATTTGACAAAAGACTTAACTCCGTTTCGTTGACAATCAGCCATGCATGAAGACTCTCGTCTACGGCTGATTGTCAACGAAACGGAGTTAAGTCTTTTGTTAATTTCGTTTATTGATACGGCAGGCAGCCAGTGAAAACGAATTCGTTTAATAAAATTATGGAAATGCAAGCACCACTTTAAACAAACAGAACTTTGTCATTCCTCGCTCATTTTTCCTGATTGAGGTGTCATATGAAAGGGCAGAAACTCAACTTTCTAGAAATGTGAATTTTTCTTTGAAATTCAGATACCGCCCGCCAAATGTCTTTTTGGTTTCCTTCCTTCAAATTGCTTTTAATCACTCATGCGTGAAATATGCATTATCTGAGTAGCATCACATGAAAGAAGAGACTCTAAGCTTTCCAAATATGTATCATTCATTAATTATAGTTGTGATTAAGTTATGATAGAACATCGATACTTCTCGGTTTCGTTTTTTCTGGGACGCACTGTACTTCTCCTCAATACAGAGATTAACAGTAGCAACATCCTGAAGGGACACAATCTACCTGCAAACACCACTTAAGAAAAGAGGGTCCTATTAAAGGGAGTAGACAAAGGGGAAAGGGCACCGAATTCTGTGGGAGACAATATAATCCCAAACACTGTGTCCAGTGCTATTGATGGTCAAAGCTCTAGCAAATAAGTTATCTACCAGCAAGAGTTCTTAAACTGGGAGAAGAAAATAATCTGGGTGAGAACAAACCTATATTGCACTAAACTGCATAAAGAGCACAAAGCAGAGTTTGTTTCTTAGAAGTATGAGATGAAATGAATGGATACAAAGAGAGAGAGAGAGAGAGAGAGACGAGAGAGAGAAAGAGAGCGAGAGAGATAGAGATAGAGATAGAAAAAGAATAAATAACAAAATATGACTTTAGTAATTGCCATATTTATGGGGGTTACACTTAGATAATTAGATAATAGTACACTCAATAACTATAATTAATATATACTTATCAACCTACAAATCAATTCAAAATACATAAGCACAGATACATCTAGTCAATGCATATACAGTGCGTCCCAGAAAAAACGAAACCGAGAAGTATCGATGTTTTATCATAACTTTATCACAACCATAATTAATGAATGATACATATTTGGAAAGCTTAGAATCTCTTCTTTCAGTTGATGCTACTCATGTGATGCATATTTCACGCATGAGTGATTAAAAGCAATTTGAAGGAAGGAAACCAAAAAGTAATTTGGCGGGCGGTATCTGAATTTCAAAGAAAAATTCCTATTTCTAGGAAGTTCATTTTCTGCTCTTTCATATGATACCTCAATCAAGAAAAATGAGCCAGGAATAACAAAGTTCTGTTTGTTTAAAGTAGCTCTTACATTTTCATAATTTTAACAAACGAATTCGTTTTCACTGGGTGCCTGCCGTAGCAAAAAGCAGATTTGACATAAGACTTAACTCCGTTTCGTTGACAATCAGCCATGCATGAAGACTCTCGTCTACGGCTGATTGTCAACGAAACGGAGTTAAGTCTTTTGTTAGTTTCGTTTATTGATACGGCAGGCAGCCAGTGAAAACGAATTCGCTTAATAAAATGATGGAAATGCAAGCACTACTTTAAACAAACAGAACTTTGTCATTCCTCGCTCATTTTTCCTGATTGAGGTGTCATATGAAAGGGCAGAAACTCGACTTTCTAGAAATGTGAATTTTTCTTCGAAATTCAGATACCGCCCGCCAAATGTCTTTTTGGTTTCCTTCCTTCAAATTGCTTTTAATCACTCATGCGTGAAATATGCATTATCTGAGTAGCATCACATAAAAGAGGAGACTCTAAGCTTTCTAAATATGTATCATTCATTGATTATAGTTGTGATTAAGTTATGATAGAACATCGATACTTCTCGGTTTCGTTTTTTCTGGGACGCACTGTATATACAATAGAATACAATAAATTTGAGGGCAAAACATTACAAATTCAAATTAAGGCGATTACATTACATCTACCGTGAATAACACATTAAAGCTACAGACTAACAGGGAGGATCAACAGGGAGAATTAAAAAGGAATGTCTTAAGGGAGTATTTAAAATGATGCCCCCCCCCCCCCCTCCACGGTAACGCAGACCCCGACCTTCCTTACTAAAGGTATATGGATAACAGTTGGAAATGTTTTGCCTCTCCTGAGGTTTGGATATGCCACTGAAGAATTTTTCAGCAAAACATTGAGGAAGATCAGTCATGATTGTGTACATCATACAGCTAAGAAATTATCTACAATAATAATATTTCATCAAAAGAAACGATAGACACGACACATATAGGCCTAGTCACTTTAATACACACACACACACACGGCAATATGCATTCAAAGTGATACAAAGAGAGTCGGATCTTTAAAACCCTGAACAGGATAATCTTGCAAATATCATCCAGGAAAATCAAAAGGATTATTACGCCTCCGATAGTACATGTATTTCAAAATACAATAACAACAACTAACTAAAATTACGTGATTAATATCATTGGTATCAGATGGTACTGATATTTCCCTTACTTTCTTCCTATCTCCTTCGTTCTCTCTCTCTCTCTCCCTCCCTCTTCTTCTTCCTCATTTTCTCCCCTCCCTCCCTCTTTGTATGCTCTCTTGGGAATTTCTTTATTGTATATTACTTGTAACATCTCAATTTTAGCTGATATTTCCCTCTTTTAACCGTTGATCTTTTTAAACCCGTGCATTTTAATTTTCTTTTTCAATGGACTCTCGGTCTGTGCGTGATTCAGTTATTGCACAGCTCGTGAGCCCTCTTTTGGTGTAATGATAATGATGTATACTTATTGTTGTTATTGTTTATATGTTATTTTTTCAATATTTAGTGATAATAGTTTAGTTATTTGATATGTTATCCTATGTAACTTATGTATTTATTCATGACTGCTTTTTTATTATGTATATTTGATTTAAATTTTATTTTGTACCCAAGACAGTTGTCAGTCTTCGGACTGTTTGCTTTTGGTTTTTTATGTTTTGATTTCAATAAAATCCTATTTATATCGCGTTTCATTGGTTACGAGTAAAATGAAATGCATGCAGAAAAATATTGTTTCACGAAAATTACCTCTGGACAATCATCCCGTGGACAAAAAAAACCTGGAAATTAACCCTCGAGAACCACCACCCCCAAGGCCAATTACCCCCAGGGAAATAGCTCCTGGGAAAATTACACCCTAAGACAATTACCCCCCCTCCCCCCCCCCCCCGTGGACGATTAACTCCTGAGGACAATTACCCCCCCTCCCTTAAAATCACCCCCTACATAGCAAAAATACGCTCCCAAGGACAACCAAGAAAAAACACCTTCGATGAAAAATACACCCCCCCCTCTCCGAAAATTACCCCCGTTCATTACAAGGAAATTACACCCTGATAATAAGTTGGCCTTAATACAAGCAATTTTTTTTTGTCGGGAGGCTTTTAAAACATTCAAGGAATAAACTCATTGAGGTACCTATTAACTACACCTGGGTGGATTGTGGGAAATGTAGATTAGTGTTTTGCGAAAGGACATTAGTTTCGCGGCGGGACTCGGACCGAGATCCACATTCTGGTTATGTATCCTCAAGGCCACAACACTTCTGCTAAAAATAGACTCAAATATTGTGCAAACGAAGCCTTTTATTCTTTGCTTTTGGATCTTTCATTATAAATTGATTGATACATGAATAAATATTTACCCAAAATACACAAACAATATTGACGTGATTTGGAATGATTTAAAAAAGATTACAGAACTTGCATACAAAATTAATCTAAACCCCAGCACGAATAAGGAATGGAAAAGGCTTAAAAATACCCCATGCAATAACTGGTTGAGAGAAGGGGGTTGGGGGCGATGCCCCTTAAATCCACCTATTATAGGCAAGGTGTCTAGTGAGGGTAACTCAAACTGTAGACTCTATGTTAATTTTGTTCTGTTTGTTTTCTTAACTAGCTTTTCTAATAGCTGTTAGGGACGGCATAGTCGGAATGTTACTGTTTTGTTTTCAAAGATGTGTTTTATCTTTCTTGTAGTTTAATTTTAAATAATTTCTCACGACTGGGAGTGTATCAAACCTTAAATGCATTTAAAATAACAGATTTATTTACCATAGCTTGTCAAACGCCTTTGCAAACCAAATAAGTGTCTTGCACTTTAAAGTATACAATGGGCATACAGTTATGTTAAAAAAACGTATGGAATAATGTTTGTTTTATAAAAAAATCCCCATGCTACCAGCACATCTCCGTAAATAAAAGAACACCAGGAAGCAGGATACTATCAATATAAGTAGGCTAATATCGATGATAGGCGTCGGCGACCATAACCTGGCTTATTTCATTAACGATGATTCTATAAACAGATATTCATGGTTTATACGTATATTGTTTCAGCCAGTTCGAGGAATCCAATTTTTTACCGTGTAAAAGGTTACTAAACATAAAACTAAATGCTTTCCTTTCCCATAGGCCAATGTATGTATCCCTTTCAAAGCCTGATTTTCTTGAAGGGATGAATTGAGCATGTTTTGTTCTTTAAATCGGAAACAATGATATTTTTGTATTACTACTTTGTTCTAAAGAAATGTCTCTGAGAAAAAGATATATGTGTAGAAACCTTGTCAAAAACTTGCAAGAAAGGACTAATTTTGATTTGAAATCCGAATAAAATGAGACAGTGACTTGGAACCTCCAAACGAGAAGCTAATTTTAAGTTTTTTTAAGTTTTTTAAGTTATGCAACAAAAATGTACACATTTAGCTTCGTTTAGTCTCATTTGAGAACGCCCCCTATCAGCAGAGTCCAGCAGCCTAACATGTACGTTTAGCCTATGGACTTTTACCCCCCATAATTACCCACCGTAATTAGATCAAAATAGGTCGTAAGCTCGCCATTGCCTATATTACACATGTACAACAAGTCGAACTTTGGACTCAATTTACCACGCGATTGTAAGGTCAAGCACACGAAAGATAAGAAGCATGAATTATCAAAGATCAGTTCTGATTTGTTCATTATGTCCATTTTATCCAACCCCCCCCCCCACCGTAAGCAAAAACATGAATATTCATAAACACCATTGACTATTCGATTATTAACATAGGGGTGCAATTGTGCAACACATCAAACTCCAAGTATTTCTTTGTATTATGTAGTTTGGTAGGTTTATTTTACTAACTGTTTAATTATCAGATATCAATGATAGTTTAAAGATATTAAAACGATTCTTGTATTTTATACTTAGCAAAGCAATCTCACATACAAAATCACTATCAAGTTTCGTCTGATCCGCCGATTGCCGTCTGCTATATACGCGAACTAGCTACGTTTGTGCTGGCTAAAATGAGACAACCGGAGCAATATGCAGTATGTCTGTGTGCCCATGCCTTGAGCCATAGTGCACGGTCGTGCAGAGGATTATTTTATGTTGGGGACCGGGGTAAAATGCAATGAATTTTTGAAAATGTGTTGCATTTTCTTTGTTGTTTTTTATTTGTGGAAACTGCTCCCTATCCTAGCTCCCGCTGCGTACAGTCATGGTTCAGTGGCCAAGCAATGGCCTCGTAAGTGTGAGGCCCAATGATCAAAACCGTGTCGATGTGCCATATTAGTGCCCTGTTGTGGGGCATTAATCGTCATTACTGTCATTTATGACTTCAGGGCGTAGGTCCCCTAGTTAATAAGCATAGTAGCATACACATGCTTTAGCAGTCACGCAAAACATACAATGGAAAATTCATCATCAATAGTGATCTGTCAGTTTATGACAGGTTCAGTGATCCAATCAGAGTTCTACTTCAAGTGTCTCTCCAAGTACTTCGGTCTATAGCCATCCGTTTCAGCCTTTCATATCCCGTTGCTCCACATTCCGCAATCAAAACATCTAGAAAGCCTTTACGAGGTCTTCCCCTCAACTTCTTTCCATGTATACGGCCTTTTAGGACTCTGATCATCAAGCTATCATCATGCCGCATGATGTGTCCAAGCCATTTCTTCTGTCTCTTTCTAATCGTTGGAAGCAGAACCCGCTTTTTTTTAATTCGATGCAACACCTCTGGCAAATTATTATTCAATAAAATCTGAAAATGTATACTATTATCTAGATCTATTAGGAATACATCATTGTCAAAATAATTCCATAAATTGGGGTAAAAAAAAAATATTCCAACTATATGAGCGACAGTGTACATTGCACAAAGATGCTGTTGATATTTGTTTGAATATATAGTACCGGTTTGAATACATGTACCGGAATGTAATACATGCTATACATGTATGTATGCTTATGATTGGTTTTGTACGGTTACAAATGTATTCTTGTATTTGATTTTAATATGCAAACATAGTGATCTACGCATATGTAGGGTGTATACTGTACATGCAGATCTTCTAATAGACACCGGTGTGTCACCTTTCGCCAAGAAACAAGGATATAAATTAAAGAGAATATGAACACAGAAGCGTAATAACACAAACAAACAAACACACATAAACACACTCTAATTCCACTGATGATATAAAAGCATGATGACTTACTGGTTAGTTCATATCTTGTTGGTGGACTTGTCACATTTCCAAGATAATTCCCTGCTACGCAAGTAAACTCCATATAGAGGTCGAATTCTGATTCTGGAACAACTGTATCGTGGTCTCCCGTTGAGGATTGATGTATCAGAGTATCATTGGAGTATATGTAAAAGTTCCTTACGCTTGGAATAGGTTGGTCTGAATCAGCAATGTCACATGACACTGTGAGGCTTGTATCAGAGAACTGGAATCCAACCGTTATATCAGTAGTAGGCATCCCTGAATTAAAGTAAACATGTCAAATTCAAATACGCACTGACGAAATAACTGAAGTCATTCGCAATCATTACAGACCGTCAATACTACTGGGCTAGAAGAGATTAGACCACACAGCGAGGTTACTGACAAATGCAGCTCTCAACTAACATAAGAAAAAGAGGATCATGGGGGACCAACAGGCACTGATAGGGGAAGATTTCTATATAGAGAGAGCAAGTAGCTACAAGTTGGACGGTGGGGCTTTAAGACAATTTATTGAAAAATGTGAAATTTCTTTTTTTGTGAGAGCAACTGAAAAAATGCATGTATAAATTAACCCTATATGTTTAACAAGGATGAAACTACTTTGCATTGATACATTTAAAATGGAAAACTAAAAATCAATCAACAACAAATTCATCTTTAAGCTTGTTGCCTTTACAACGGCTAACGTAATCACTTTTTTTTTGTTTGTGTGAAGGGGAGTGTGGAGTGAAAGAAACACCTCTGAACTTGTACCCTCTTGTCAATCTGGCATTGAAAACTAAAGTATTTAAGGTAAATAATATTTTGCACGACAATTGGCTATTACATACTCGTACATGTATATCAGGAAAACAAATTAAGTTTCCTAAATCGATGAATACTTTTAGTTATCCTAAGAAGAATTATTAACATTGTCTGTTTGGAGCCAGAAGGTTCTTACCTCATATCACTTTACATCAAATGAACATCCTTCTGACTTCAAACAGACAATACTGGTATGTAAAAGTAGTCGTTTCTATGAATTACTACAATCAGTTTTACCATAGTTGATCTCAATTTTATTTAAATAGTTTATTATTCTACTTAGTAACAAGGTTCAAATATGGAAAGTGTTATCATAAAAAGTGTACAGTCACTAAACTTACGACGTATATTAAGAGTAGTTGTTTCTTCTCCATTGAGGTCAGATACTTGATGACCGGTGATGACACATTTCAATGTTTGACCATTGTTCTCACTGGTAGCTTGAAATGTGTAGACACTCCTTTTACTAGACAGACCTGATCCTGCTGGTAGGGGCGTTACTACAGGAGTATCACCAGGTGAAGCACCATCACCTAACATCCATGTGATTGTTTCGACTGGTCTACCTCCTAGAGCTTCACATGTTGCTACGTACATGACAAGGTTGCTCTCTATTGTACTTTCTACTGACAGTGAGCGTGTCGATTCGACTGCAAATCAAAAGAATTAACACAAATTAAAGGTATTATACCTAATACATTAAGTAACATTACTAAAATGTGACGATGAAATTTAAAAACCTTTATCTTTTATTGAATTGTGTTAATAAATCTGACTTGTAAATGCTACAAACAGGTGAAGATGTGCACCCCAACCCCAATGTGTATTTCAGGTTAAATTACTTCCCCCCCCCCCAGGCTCCTCTAACCCATCGTGTAATGACAACTTCGGTAATAATAAAACATGCATGTATTGATCTAGCCAAATCTCAACATGCAGACATGCTTAGGGCTTTCTTGACTATTCCCCTGGAAGAAGGGATGTAGATACAAGACAAGACATTTTCACGGCAAGAATTTGTTTGCGCATTGCAAACTTTTGGTCTTAGATTTAATGTGATTCAATTAATTTGCAACATGAAACTTTCCCGAAATGAACCACTCATGCAATTTACAAACAGGTCATCATATCATGCACAACAATGTTTTCTGGTTTTAAGTAGTTTCGCCTAGTTAGTACGTCACGCAACATATCCATGCTGTTTGTAGGCACTGTGACTGAACAACTCTATACAAATGGTATAGCAAAATAGATTTTAGTGAAGCTATATAAGTATGCAATTTTGTAAAGGGATATGTAGGATCTCAAAAATATTGATCATATTACTTTTTTCTCTTGGTTAGGGGCCTACAATAGTAACATATTTCAAAATGAATCACCAAGTATGTGGAATTGTTTTTACTAATATGGCTGTCGCTGCTAACAATCTGCTTTACTGGTGGTTACATACATGTACATATCACACATGTAGGCCTTCAATGTACATATATTATCATGTACTTCTCAGAAAAACAGAAAATTCTTTGTTCACCCTGGTAATATAGTAGAATATTTGTTATGTTTTGTTTCTTTTCTTTTGTGCCTGATTGAAAAACGAATGCGGCCAAGTAGTGCCTGCACATAAGCATTAGTCATTGACATTTGTACATGTACAGGGATGTAGCCAGAAACTCTGAATGAAGAATGACATACATCGCAGAGACAGAAAATAGCATTTCATTATCATGGTGTACATTATACACTCTAAATTAAACTAACAGCTGTTTTCTTATGACTCTTTTGCCATGGAAACTACATTAACATTCAGTAAAACAGACTGTTCAAATATTTGTATGACCCACCTTCTACTTTAAGTTCTGCGTTATCAAAGTTTCCTGCTCCTTCAGTACATCTATATCGTCCTTCATCTTCAATAAGAGTATTATGGATTGTCATAGTGGATGTTTCCCCATTTTCTGCTACATCAAAATTGACATATTTTGGAAATACCAAGGGATCGTAAGCCACTTCTTTGGTAAGGAAAATATTAACACCTGTAGGCACCTCTGAAAAGTCTTGCCATGAAAAATTATATGGCGATGGTCCTCCAGTACAGATGTAAACTGTATCACTCCCTTGCTCTATTGCACCGGCAGGAGGACCTGTCAGAGTCACAGATTGGCCATTTGAGAATTCTGCGATCTGAAGATATAAAGATAGGTAGTTAAATCAATCGTTACAAAAAGCGATCTAAAGCAGCAGACTAGTTTCACATGCAGGTTTAGGAAAGCGAAGACGATTTTTAATTATTTTTCCCTTTCTGAATTCTTAATTTCGTTGGAGTTAAACAAACTCCATAATATTGTATGAGGCTACCAGAATAGTCTCTCGCTTTATTTTTTATAAAAATGGAATTTTATAAATACTCATTCTGCATGGATGATTTGAGCTGAAATGACTATTTCCCTTTCATATGACGCGTATTTCTTCTCTATACGTCATTACAGCTTAGTTTCCAAAGAACCAATCTTTGAATATGTAAATTAAATATAGGAGACGTTTCCCTTGAATTCAATATATTTAGTTCAAAGAGTTCATTATATAATCTGCTTCTACCCCATGAATACTCTATTGAGAGACTTTCGAACAGGAAACTAAAAAATATATTGGCAGTATTGTGCTAAGTTTATCCTTCCAGGAGGATTGATGCCTACAGCACGAATTTTACAATTTGAGCAAGAGAATAATAATGATAATAACACCTACTTTGTTATGGACCGTATTTATCATCAAAATATATAGATAAAGAAATCAAAATTACATTTATTTTGTGAAAACATCACTGCCCGTATGAGGACGTGCCCGAATGTGAGGTTCGAGTTATATTACCCGAATATTGGTATTTTACAAAATAATCTTCTCAGGACTATATGCACCCCTTGCCCTCGCCGCCCCCTCATTTTACGTCAATGTTAGTAACCAATTTTTATATCTATAATATGATTGTAAGAATCTAGGTGGCTTTATAAAGAGAAAATAAAAACACACCGTATGGCAAGTGTTTTCTCATAAAGAATGTTTTGTTCTGTTTTATTTTTTTGTAAGCGCCTTGAACACCATTTGGGTGGATATTTGTGCCTTCCTAGTCAATTCCTACATTTTCTAAAATGATAATTCCACTATCTTATGTCCCAAGCGGAGATTTATAATCCACATTAATATTCCGACGTGTTTACGCACAAGATGTTAACACAAATGTAGAGGTGTTGTGGTATTGTGGATAAGGTTCCGGACTGTGAACCGCAGGGTCCGGGGTCCAAATCCCTGCTGAAGTACTAATGTGTATTGGCAAGACTTTAATCTACACTTTCCACACTCCAGCCAGGTGAGGTAAATGCTACCTTGCAGAAATTAAAGCTTTAAAATGATTGAGCACTGTAATGCCAGCCGTGTTAAAGCCGATTTTATAATAATGGCGCGCCATAAAATGCCTTTATGCCAGACATGAGCGCTATGAACCCAAACATACTCTGTATACCAGTGTCTCGTCCATTGGTAATAATAATTTTATATTGCTTTCAAACCGTAATTTCGCAGACATCTTACCAGCATTAAAAATCCGATGACGTGCAAAATGATTCTCAATCGTTGGATATCCATTTTAGAACTGGCCAGTCGACTCATTCTGTAAATGATAAATTTCACAATTTGTTTGTTAGCTGATTTAAGAAGACAGAAATGTAAACGCAGTGCGCAGGCCTTCAATAGCCTATGAAGCTAAAAGGGAGAGTCCAATACAATCAAGGACGAAGTCTACTGTCATGACACACGAGATATGAACACTCAACTTGAGTGAAATCCAAATGTCCGCAAAGGTTATAGGACCTTCTTGAGGTCCATTAATAGGGTTATATAATTACATTTTAGGATATAGCTGACAAAATATAAGGCAAGACTAACCTGCTTCCCCTCCCCCTCGCCCCCCCCCCCAAAAAAAAATAAATAAATAAATAAATAAATAAATAAATAAATAAATCACTGTATTGTTTTTCTGTTTCACGTTTCACACATGTTGTGTATTCTCTTATAGACAAATTAGTACTGGGTTAAGATTCTCCTAAGGTAATAAGGTTTAAATCTATGTATTTCGTTTTTGTTTAACTTATAAATCAGATAAACTCATATCATTAAATAGAAAGAAAGCTCAATGATCTTATCAGAAGCTGTAAACAGCGAAACATGAGCTATGGTAGACCCGCACTGGAACTTAATTAATATTCAAATGATATCACTATGAACATGACTGACAATGAAAGCGGACAAAATATACAGTTCCTCAGGTACACAAAGGAACATCCCTTCACTGCTATTATGTAAAAAGGTGAATATGCATGTGACACCTGTTCTACACATTTTTACATAATAGCAGTGAAGAGATGTTCCTTTGTCTACCTGAGGAACTGTATATTTTGTCCGCTTCCATTGTCAGTCATGTTCATAGTGTATAGTGCCATCTTGAGGTTCATTATAGGTCTATATATAATGTAATGTAGGCTATAACTGAAACAAATATATAAATGTAGGAGCCAGCATCAACCATCTGAATATGTATGTCGGCTTCCTTTTGTTAAAAAAAATCACTGTACTGTTTCAGTTTCACACATGTTTTGTTTTCTCTTATAGAAGAATTTACGATCAAATTATAAACAAAAAGTAATACGATATCGATTCAGAGTCAAAAGAGTTACAAAATGCTTGAATTGATTGATTGAAATTATTTTAGCTATGTTTACTCACCTGTAGCCTGTCTTGAGCTTACACAAACAGATCACAGCAACAGAGGTTTATTATTCACTTTAACGGATTTACTCGATGCTTGCGGGATATATAATGTTACATTTTGGACAGCCAACTGACTTATCTACAGATGCTGCTGAGCGTACATGGCGCGGCAGCAGACCGATAATGGCCCGGTCCCACTGCACTTACGGATGCAAAGAGGATGTAAAACGTAAAAAAATCTTGCCATCCGTTGGAAAACGCTATACATCCGTTGTGTACTCATTGCATACGTGTTTCATACGCTCTATCCATCGAGCATCCGTCCACTGTGATTTCATCCGCGCAAAAAGTTTTGAGCTGCACAAAACTTTTAGAACGGATGAACTTCCGCCGTGTACGATGTAAATCCGTGACAAATTCGAGCAACACACGTTCTATGTCCGTTATCATCCGTTAAACGTCCGCTGTATCCTCTCTGCATCCTCTGGGCATCCTCGCAACTCACATCCGCTGCAGCTGAAAACGGAAAGAGGGAGGAAAGATAAGGTACATGGAACGTCTATACATCGTTAGTAGCACGGGAATAGAAAGGATGAAAGCGTTTGCATCTCGTATATAAAGTATTCAAAGCTGTCATCCACTTCCATCCGCTTTCATCCGCTAGGCTTCCGATGAACATCCGTTTAACATCCCCGCTACATACTACCCACGTCCGTTATTTTCAGTTCTGTTTTCGCAAATTTTCGCAAATTTTGTCCATTTCTGGAGCGGATGAAAACGGATGTAGCCACCCTCGAAATTTTGCTCGTCCGCTGTGTCCTTTATGCATACGTTTTGTGTCCATCGGCCAGTGGGACCGGGCCTTTACTGTTTGAGGGTGTATTAACACTGAGGGCGGTATAAAGCTATACCTTTTCAATAACTACAAAATTATAGAATGAAGGAATCATGGTAATCACAGGCCTACTGATGTGAATACCTTGGGTAATATAAGACCATTGATGTTGAGCAACAGTATATAAAACTGAGGTGTTTTTTTTCTCGCTCTTCTCTACTGGACTAAATCAATTACCTCCGTCATTAAGGATATAGGCTAATTTAAGTTCATGAACTTTACATTAATAATCCGATGTAAATGGATAAGACCAAGAGCCTTTTCCGAAGTAGTGACCACATTTTGCTTATAATATTTCACCTCTCGAAGTTACTTAATCCACATAACTCATTTCCAGCCCGACTATAACTGTCGGGTGAAGCACCCAGAGCCCCCTTGACAGATAGCAAAGCAGGGTCGATTTCACCCAACTCCCTTTGTACCAAACTTTGTCAGTAGAACGTAATGTGACTGGACATTACTAAAAAAATGTTGGCAAATGTGGTTTAATTTTTCTTATAAAAAGATTCCCCTTCTCCTGGAACCAATAACATTTGCCCCACATTATGAAAAGTATGCTAGTCCGTTTTCTTTATGGGCTACCCTGAATAGCAGCGTAGGTCAGGACTTAGAGGAGGGGCTTGCGTCATGGATGGGAAGGGGGTAGCGCATCGGTGATTGGATGAAACGCGAGAAGAAGAAGGTACATGAAGGTTGTAATATCTTCTTTCACGTTGCTCTCCCATGTTCATTTTTGGAAGAAAACAAATCTTTTAAACAACCCTCTTTTTCTTGATTTTACTACGTGAAGGGACAAACAAAAACCTGTTCAATTTCTCTTCATTTTGCAAATCGAGCAGCAAGACTTTTGTATATGCCATAAATTGTGTATGATTCATTTCACAATTGAAAAAAAAAATTGAACTAAGGAATTTATTTTTTATCAAAGAGTACCCTCAAATGTTTTACCTGCTGAAAGGTATATTATTGTAATAGAATGCAATTAAAGTTTACAAAAATGTAATACAAAATTGTACAACTTCCCCCATCGCTCATCTCCGCCTCTCTCTCTTCTCCGACTTTCATTCCGTGTATACTTTTTTCTCTTCTTTATGATGCTCCTTCCAATATATTCATGCCTCTAACAGTGTTTCAAATGTTCTACTTTGAAGAGCAATAGGGGCGGGTTAGAATATACAAGCTTTGCTTTTATTAAGCTTTTAAATAATTTCCATATGTCCTCATCGTTATAACGATAATGCACATGTACGCCATCAATACTTTGCGTTATTTCATTATCAGCTTGTATTAGTTATTGTACATATTGGGTTACGTTATCCATACAAAATAGACCAATGAAACTTAATTTGAATCATCTGCATTTATCGAATTTATCTTTCTCTATATTTGCCACTACTACGTTAGACATCTGCAATATTTTATCGATTGATGCAATATTATATACCTTCAATAAATCTATATAAATTAAACTTTCAATAAGCCTAGTCATGAATATGATATCATAGCAGTTTTGACAAATAATCGTAAGTTTGATGTTAATCATCAGTGTCAAAGGTAAATTACTGTTTGATATTTCTAGAATAATAGCAGTTCTCATTAATACATTATGAAAATGGAGGAATATCAAATAAATTCAAAATCATATAAATTGTCTTTAAACCGAATGTTCATGGGATTATAAACAAGCAAGGGGTGATTTTCTATTTATCTGATTTTCTGATTATCCATTGTAATATGATGCTTAAACCTAAAGGTTCGCCATGTGAACGAAAGATAGAGATTATGTAAAAACATCGGAAGAATATAGATATTTATCATACAAATCAATAGAAAATTGATGTTACACTAATAACACAAAGGTAACTACAAACATTCAATTTAACTTACAGACATCAATCAACTTTTCAGATGTACTTCAACCATTTATTTTGGTAAGTCATCTTTTCGTTTCGTTTGTGTACTTTTCTTTCTGCTTTATTGTATTTCATTCTTTTTCTGATTTCTCTTTCAAACAAATGTTTCTATGCAGAATCTCTTTTATCTTTTTCCAGTTTTGTTGCGTTGTTAAATAACTTTACATACACTCCAGAATGTTATGGTCAGAAATAAATTCCCCACAAATATACACGCATTTTTAGATTAAAGCTAAACTTGAGTTCTGGTAATGCAATTGCATTGTGAAAGAAAAGGTGTGGAATGGATCAGAAAAGTTGATCATATAGCATGTAAGTAATGGTGTGTAATGCAAGGTTCTGGAGTCATCAAAATCATCATAAATTTGGCAGAGTCTTGCTAAAGTTACAATCACTTACACAGAAAGATGTATATAGGACAACACACATGGTGTCGGGGCTAGTACTACCCTGATTTCCTTATCTTTTTATGCTCATTTCTCAGCCAGTATACATTTTCTTCCAAAATTGTTTGGCACATGACATTTATTTGTAATCTTGAACATTCAGTGTAAGTTTCGTTAGATTCTGTGAGAATTCATTTTATTTTTATACCAGAACTCAAGTTTATCTTTAATCAATACAGTTCCAAGAAGATATATATAAACTTTCTGTCAATAATAAATGATACTATCACAATTATTTCATGAAAATCGGTAAAGATTATTAGAAATGTTTGGGCAAGGTATATCTACAGAGTGAGTCAGAAAAAATGTCCCACTTTTTAAAAGTTGTATTGTTTGAAGTATGAATATGTAATCATGAGTTTCATGATATGTCTTGATAGAGTTACCCTCCCAGTACATTGAGGTACCAGTTTCGTTTGGATCTCAGCACGCATGACTGAACATCAGACAATATTTACAAGACTGCCAGATCTCACTTGCGCAAAGTTGCTAGGTGAGGAATAAAATAGGGTTTTGAACAAAGACAGTCAGACAGACAAAACACACACACACACACACACACACACGAGCACACGCACAAACACGCACACATGCAAACAAACACACACACACACAAATGAGCGTTCCATTCCCGACAAGGCCCAGCCAAACTGTTGCTTTTTGTCGGGAATTCTTCTTCTTGTACGAAAAGTTGAGTGGCCGCTGTCCTCTTAGTAGGGTGATCACACTGCCTGTTCAAACAGTCTGCCCCGCGAACACACACACACAACAGCAGTCAGTTGGTATAAATAGCAATTTTTGTAAATGTATTTAAAAAAAACTAAACAATATTTTTGAATTTTTATTTCACATATATTTTAAGCATACCTTTAACTACAATTCTGTGTAGTTTCATTGTTATAGGCATGTGGGAAATATGTTAATTATTGAATTAGATTATTGTCTTTTCAGCCATGTGTGACATGGCCCGCTGATCGCCCATTGACTCGCGCTGCTATTCTGCGTGGTGAAAAAAATGAACCTCAATGTATAAAACTCCCCTACAAAAATGCAATATCCTCATGTGTTTCACTCATTGAATTAATTTGTTATTTACACTCAAGGTAGCCACAACTGTACTGGGATCACTAAAGTTTCTTTTACTCTGAATTTCAGTCCTTGTGGAATGTTATGGCCAAGAGGGTTACCATCATGCCCAAAGATTGAATGGTATCTCGGAAAATCGTCATAAATCCTCAAATCTGACATCTTTGAAAAAGGAAGATATACTGTGCACAGTATATCTACATGTGATGCTACATGTGATGTAGCTGAAAGTCTACAAATTATTATCATATGATCGGTTTTTCTGAATTATTTGTGAAACACATGAGGAAATAGCTGTGACGGTGATCCAAGTAATTTCCATCGCCATATTGTATTGGCATTGCAAAAATATTAGGAATTTAAGGTCAATATTTGGTGTAAATATGATCTATGAATATATGATTTAAAAAATACCCCCAAAATGAACAGTTTGACTTTCCTAATTTGCATAATGAGTGCGCGAATATATAATTAGCTGAAATGACCTAATTTGTATATTTCATGAATATTCATGATTTTATTTTATTACAAATGAAATATATTTCCATACCTGTCTGATATACATAGGTTTCACTGATGTATCATGTTCGGTTTTGATTTGATTATATATGCGCATATTAATTAGGCGGACTTAGTTATTTTCACAACTTTTTTATATCTGCAGATTTGCAAAAATGGCAAAAATTACTTATTTTGTTGGCTTCTGTTTTCAAAACGGTAATAGATATATGAATTTTCTTTTTTGTATTTTTTACCAAAAAGATGATATTTTAGTGTCTGAATAATTTTATTTATTATTTGTGTCCAAGAAAGTGATGAATTAAGTTGTCAACTTTGTCGAATTATGCCATTTTTGACAATTTGACAATTTCTGGCAGGTTTTTCGGTAATTTTGCGATATCCAAAAAATGGTATAAAATCACAACGCATTGACCGATTTCAATTCTGTTTTTTGTTTTTTGAAGCTTTCGTAAAGCTTGATCATTTGCAACCATCAAATAACATTTGTTAGTTGTAATTATTTTTGGTGTGCTATACCTACTCTTAGTGTGTATTGGCGGATGTTGTACTTCATGATGATGATGATGATGATGATGATAATGATGATGATGATATAGATTAAGATGATGACAATGATGATGATGGGAACATGATGGTGGTAGTGAATGTGTACTAAAGGGAACGATTATCAGGGTTATTAGTAGGATACCAGCCTGTAGGTCCCGTGACCAATCTCTGGGAACAAAATTTGAAAGTGTTTTTGTGTTCCCTGATGAATACCGAACAATTTTGACTTGGGCTGCCCCCTTGAAAATCCCAGGCATTTTCATGAGGAGTCAACAAAGGTCACACAGGAATAGAAATTCAAATAGTTCCAATCGTGTCAATATGCAAATCAAATTACTCGTCTGGTCACGATGATTCCAAAAATAGTTTGCTATACCTCCGACCTTAGATGAGGGCGCTAGGGTCAAAAACGTTGAAAGGTCAACACACTTTTGACTGGTGGTCAAATTCACCAACACAGTTAAACTTATAAAATTGCATATTAAATTACTTGTCTGGTCATAAAAAATGTATAGTTTGTTATACCTCCCACCTTAAATGAGGGCGCTATGGTAAAAAAGGTCAATGCACTTTAGAAATTCACCAACACAGTTAACATTGTCCGATTCTATGTATTTTAGGGTCTAATAATATGTTTTCTGACATGGCAAATTCAACTATACAACTTTCAAAAGTAAAAGTGCTTACCTTGACCATGTACATTCAAAATGGCTGCCGTTTCGGGGACAAAAATCTAACAACCTCTTATCCATGGGTTTGGGGGAAATTTCAAGGTTATGGCAACCACTTTTGATTTTGAAAGTTGCTTAGTTGAATTTGTTATCTTTTTTACAAATTTCTAACAAATGATCTTCAAAAAAGGAATTTTCAAAAGACGTATACTCAATGAATAATTAAAACATGTACTTTCGATAGCCAATTCAGCACTCTTGGCCAGATTTAACACAAGTAAGTCTCTATAATGTCCCTATAGCTTCGTTGGCTCGGATCCGACCATCGTTCAGTGTATAAGATGTAGATGCGTTGTAGGACCGCTGCATATCCGAACAAGGCTTAATGTCACATGTCCAGTGTAGACGCATACAATCCTCCATCCAAGTCATTGAGTCATTGACAGGTAATTCTGCGAAATTATAAAAGAAAAAGAGGAAAAGAAGAAGCAATGGTAATCATTAATTTGGTTAGGATTATAATTATTTTCACGATACCTGTTGAATTCTTAGTAGGTCCATGGTTGAACAGAAGTTAAAAATCCAGAATAATACAAATGGATATGTAATAAGGAAACAAAATTTCGCATAAGACATGTGAGAAGAAGGCGAATTCGAGTCCATCTTACATGAGTCTTTTCTAGAATCCTTTCCAAACTCTTGAGGATCTGATCAAAGCTACTCAAATCATGAAACAAACATTTACATAGCTTATCTTCGTTCTGATTTCATATATCAACTATTATAGGAGAATTGATGAATATAATCACCTGGTCTGGTCTTCTGTCTCCTCAACATGATGAATTGAATAGTGTTGATGATGACAGAAGCCACTAACAGGGTGGCTAAGACAGCAATAGCTGCAGAGGCCCCAGAACTCAGACCAGTTGGCACACAGGTACATAGTGTGGGATCTGGATGGTGAGCAATGTTTAATACAAGATCTAAAGACACAAGCTTCTAGATGAAATCATCAAACCTACGATTTAGTTTTCAACAAATACTCAGTGGTCATATGACACATGCTAACGGGACGATTGCTCCAGATCCATTGCATACACTAGCCGAATGATTTGCTCCAACGCTGGACCCTGTATAAATGATCCTAATCCTTACCCTAAACCTTACCTAAAATCCGATCGTAATCCTAGTCCTTACCCTTACTCTTAACCTTACTTAAAACCCAATTGCAACCCTTAGCCTATAATTATGACGAAAACAATAACAGGAAAAAAAAAATCGCCGGAACAAATGTAAGATCACCATACCATTTATATAACATACAGGTATCTATAGATATATAATAATTTCAAGAACCAAATTTATTCCCAATAACTGTAAAAACAACATACAATGACAACCGCGTTTAAAGGTACTATGCCCCATTTGCAGACTAACAAAATGAAAAGGTTATATTCCAAAGGCATTTGAAAGTAAATACTAATTTAGAACTTCCCTAAATAAAGGGGGGGGGGGCTTGAAAATGTCTTTAAGAGGAAAAATAACGACTATAATAGTTGTCAAATCGACTTAAGAGTTGTAGAGCCAGTAAGTTATAGTCTGATTTTCAGATCATTGTACCTAATGGTTGTACGTTTTATGCTGCACAAAGGTTCAATCAGTTTAGTTTTGGCCATTACAAGAAGTGGATTATTGACAAATGCTCATGTACCCTTAACAGCTCTTTTTTATGTATGTTATTACCAAAAAAGAAAAAAAGTCAGTCAGTCACTCGATAGTGTCTGACAGTGAAGTCTAGCAAGTAAACGGGTTTCCTTACATAATTTGAATATTAGGACACTGCTAACGCTTATATTTCACAGAGAGGACATACATGACATATACTCTTAACTCCTGCAAGTTCTACAGAAGTTGATGTTGGCTGCAAAAGGGACATACTGTAGTATCTTTAAGCCATACAAAATAAAACTACTAAAAAAAAAAAACAGTTCACATTCTCATGGACAGCAACCCTGAATCTTTCCATAGTACTATATCTTTCAGATACTGAATCAAATAAATCATCGGGGGAATTCCCGATTGAATTCATTCCGATCAAAACAGGAACCTCTTGACGAAATTGAGAAACAATTGTGTATGCATATCCACATATACTATGATGCCTCGCTTCAACCATTGTATTAACATGACTTTGGACTCTGGTCCGTGTTCACAAATACATTGTAGGTTAATATTTGCTGAAGTAACAAGGGAACAATATACATTGCTTGGATCAATACACATCCTTTCATATTGATATTTCTGATATTTTTCATCACATATCGTAATTTGCAATGGCATACTTTTATACAATGGCTTATTCAGCAGGTGCTTAAAGTGATGAAATTACTTATATTGTTAAGATTGTACAGAATGTTTCAGTACACTCCAATCGAATTGCTAAATTGTTATGTGAATTAAAGCTTGTTTCTTCCCTATATATATGCTCCTTTCATTCACGTTCTATTTCTTTCATTGTACCATGTCAATGAATGTTTTTATTTTCATTTTGTTTAATTTGTACTGATTTTTTTTGTATATCTTTTGATGTTTTTTTTGTAAAAGAGATGTGAAATAAAATTGAATTGAATTGAATATTACGAAAGATATATTGAGAGAGAATTCATCTTTTGCATACAATACATGGACAAACTCATGTTGAATCCCCTGACATTGTAAAGTAGTTATCAAGAAGCCTCATTGGCCCGATATTCACTTGACACATGTTAAATCACAAAATGTTTGCTCAGTCCCATCCCCCCTCCCCCCTTTCAATGCATAATACCATTAGTGCTACGTGTAATTCAAAGAAAGTAGAGTTTTCAGAAAACAGACAGATTCTCCCTGACACGAATACCAACGAGGGTAAACTCATTACTCTCAACCTACAGCATCGATTCAGTCCTTCTAAAACACATCCTAAAATTCCGCAAGATGATATATCACTCCTCAATTTGAACCAAGTGTTTAGGATTAAAATAATTCCCGCCAAACAGCACCAAAGCCAACCCATGCCGACCCCCCACCCCCCCCCCCCAAAAAAAGTCAAAAAACCTACAGATCTGTTCAATCTGAAGCCTACGCAGGGAGTCATATTTCGGTTTTGGGCAAACAATGATTTCGAGAATTGCTAAAATGTCTGTATCTAGAAATGAATTCCCCTCCATTAAGTGTAATAATTAATTAATAATTCTAAATTGTCCACCCTCAAAAAGTATTTGTTTTTACATTTAAAAAATGAAAATGGTTCATGCTGGTATCATTAACAATTTAATGGTCACATCGTCTGTTTTGAGCCAGAAACGGTATTAATTAATATACTTTAATAAAGTGTTAATGCCCTTCTGGCTCTAAACAGACGATATTGTGACCATTAGGATATCTTTGCATATTTGGATTGAAATAAATGGAGATAAGACAAACAGGTGTATGTTGTACGAGATACATTGCTCGAAGATGCTCTTGATATTTGTTTGAATACATGGACTGCATATATGTAGTATATCCATGCATATGATTGGTTTTGTATGATTACAAATTTATTCTTGTATTTGATTTAATGCAAACATAGTGATATACGCATATATAGAGGGTACATGTATGCACATGAAGATCTTCTCAGTCACCAGTGTATCACCTTTCCCAAGAAACAATGATAGAATTGGAAGAGAATACGTACACAGAAACAAAATGACACAAACAAACAAAAACAAAATCTCATTTCACTGATGATATAAAAGCATAATGACTTACTGGGTGGGTCATATGTTGTTGTATTTCCAAGATCATTCCCTGCTACACAGTTGAACTTAAAACCAGGGCTAATTTCTGATTGTTGAACATCCACAAAGTTGACTCCTGTTGAAGATTTGTGTATCAGATTCAGAATACCATCGGAGTATATGTAGTAGTTTATTATAGGTGGAATAGGTTGATCTTCAACAGAAATGTGACATGACACTCTGACATCCCAACTTGTATTAAGAAACTGGAGTCCCACCGTCATAATATCAGCACGGGGGGCACCTGTATTAAAGTAAACATGGAAAATTAGAATATGCACTGATGGGATAACTATAATTATTACGAAAATTAATCGGCATAAAATATGAATTCATTGGTTTAATAGCAACTTTAAAGAAAAATGTACCCTCAAACAAGAATGAAACTACTGGAAATAAACAATCAACAATCAATTTAAGAATTACACTGAGAGATGCAAACTTGAGCCAATAATGTATCTTTCAGCTTGGGATGTACTTTTTAGGATGGGGGAAGGGGAGGGTTGGGTGAAAAATACCTCTGAACTTGTACCCTCTTGTCGATCTGGCATTAAAAACTAAAACATTCAAGGTTTACAATCTTTTGCACAATCTATCGTATACACGTACATGTATATCAGGAGAAATAAATAAGTTTTCTAAATTTATGAATACTTCCAAGTTCTCCTAAGAAAAATCATCAATATTGTCTGTTTGGAGCCAGACAGTTCTTACCTCATATCATTTCACAATTAAATGAACATCCTTCTGGATCCAAACATACAATACTGGTCTGATGTAATAGTAATCGTTTCTATGAATTACTACAAACAATTTTGTTGTAACTGATCTCATTCCTTTTTAGATAGTTTATTATTCTGTTCAGCACAAATGTTCAAATGTGCAAATTGTTACAATAACAGTGTTACGTCACTAAACTTACCATGATTAAGAATAGTTGTTTCTTCTCCACTGAGGTCAGGTACTAGTACTTGAGGCCCACTTATGTTATATTTCAATGTTTGACCACGGTTCTTAGTGATATGTAAAAATAATCGTTTCTATGAATAACTACAATTTTTGCTATAGTTGATCTCAATTTTTGTTTTCAATAGTAAATTATTCTGTTCAGTACTAATGATCAAATATACAAAGAGGTCACTAAACTTACTATGCATATTAAGAGTAGTTGTTTCTTCTCCATTGAGATCAGATACTTGATGACCACTGATGACACATTTCAGTGTTTGACCATAGTTCTCACTGTCAGCTTGAAATGTGCAGACACTTCTCTTACTAGACAGACCTGATCCAGCTGGTAGGATCGTTTCTACTGTATCACCACAAGGTGAAGGCCCATCGCCTAACATCCATGTGATTGTTTCATATGGTCTACCTCCTAAAGCTTCACATGTTGCTTCATACACGTCAATGTTGCTCTCTTTTGTATTTTTTACCGATAGGTTCCGTATCGATTTGACTGCAAATCAAAATAATTGTTGTTGTTGGGGCAGGCTTACTTTGTAAAAGGTGATAGTACAAAATTACTGTCAGAAATACCATTACTCTAATTTTTTTGTCTAATACTTTGTAATCGTCGCAATATGAATAAAGATTGTTATTATTATTATTATTATTATAACTATTTTTATCAATTTTCCACAACATAATGTACAGTTGGTAGATAAAAGAGGAACCGGACTTCATCCAGAAATCTGGGGTCATCTGTTTGTGTAATGATTTCAACAAGTCATCTTATTGTTATTATTGTTATTATCAATATCATTATAATTACTGTTATTAATATCAATATCATTATTATTGTTATTATCAATATCATTATAATTACTGTTATTAATATCAATATCATTATTATCATTTAGATACATTAAAGGTCTAAAAATGCAATTTAAAATAGATCCCTTCTTGACATCTACTATATGAGTCCATGGATCCTCTTTATAGGTACTGGTATACATTGCTAACTTTAATGAAAAGCTACAAAGGCAGGAACTACATTAACATTCAGTAAAATAGACTGTTCAAACTTTCTATGACCCACCTTCTACTGTCAGTTCTGCACCACCAATGTTTCCTGTTCCTACAGGAAGTTCAACACATCTATAATGCCCTTCATCCTCTACCAGAGTATTAGTGATTGTCATAGTGGATGTACCCTCATTTTCTGATACACCAAAGTTGATATATTTTCGATGATTGGTAACCGCTTTTCCATTAATGAAGATATTAACAATTGGAGTCACTGAAAGGTCTTCCCATATAAAGGTATATGGCGCTGTTCCTCCAGTACAGGTGTAAACTGTATCATTCCCTTGCCCTATTACAGGAGGACCTGTCAGAGTCACAGATTGGCCGTTTGAGAATTTCGTGATCTGAAGAAATAAAGATAGGTAATTGAATCAATCGTTACAAAAAAGCGATCTAAAGCAGCAAACCAATTTCAAATGCTGGTTTAGAAAAGCAAAGAAGATTTCAAATGACTTTTGTTCCGTCTAAATTCTCGATTTTTGATTAATACCAGAATAGTCTCTGACTTATTTTTTTATTTGCAAAAATGGAACTTAGTAGCTACTTACTCGTGCATGGATAATATGAGCTGATATTACTATTTTCACTTTATATTACGCTACTTCTTGTTTTTGCTATACGTCATTACAGCTTTGTTTCCAAAGAAACAATCTATGAATACGTTAATTTAATATAAAAGACGTTTGCTTTAAAAAAATCCATTCATTTAAAAAAGAGGCCCTTAGATTATGTTTCTACCCTTCTTAAAACCTATACCGAGAGACCTTCGAACAGAAAAATAACAGATATCTTGCAGTAGTGTATTCTTTATCCATGTTCTATCCGATGGGAATGATGCCTCCTGCAAGAATGTTACAATTTAAGCTAAAGAATAATAATACAACTTACTTTATTATGAAACTTTTTTTTTTCCTAATCAAAATACACTAGATAAGATATTAACATTTCATTAACTTAGTGTGAACATCACTGCCCGCCTAATAGTCCGGCAGCCAAACCCAGATTATTGGCCTAACCTTGTTTTATGGTCTATAGTTTTTTTTCCAATGGATTTTGATTGCCTAAAGCTTCTATTTCAAGAATCCAATTGCTGACACTCTGTCCGCCTTGAGCAATTTTAGATATATGACGTCATACAAAATGGCCTCCAAAGTACATGATTTTCCTTTAAAAATGAATAATAAATATATAATAAGGATTTTTTCTACAATTTGGGGCAGCCAAATGTCTGTATCTCTTTAGGACCATCACTTAAAAAACGTTTGTGATGTTGCATGGCTATAGATGACCAGTTTATTTGCATATTTTGAAATAGCGCCCTCTATAAACATATTAATTTAAATAAAATATGTGTGCCATCCAAATGCCAATTTTTTAAATCTATGTCAACTTGAAATATTAAATGCTTTTTTTTGGCAACAATTGCAGTTTTGCTGCATTCATCTTTCATCTTGTTTGGTCAAAATTCGGATAGTGTAGGTGTGGGGAATTGGAGACCCTTAAGAACATTTGCATAATTAACATAAACATGAACAATGTTACACATACAGAGAGTTTTGTATTTTCTTCAGTAATTTTTTCTCTTCATTTGGCAACAAAATTGTGGTCATGATGTAACTGATTAATAAGATAACAATGATTAATAAGATAACAATGATTAACAACGTCATCACCAGGTCTTTCATTACCTACATGTGTAGGTAATGAGGGACAGTTACAAATCAAGACACTTTAAATACAATTTGAATGAAAATGGGATTGTTATAGTTAGTTCAAACACTTTTTGAAAGAGATACAATGCAGCCAATGAACTTACTGTAATTTTGAAACGATTTTAAAACATGTGGCCCAAAATATTTCTGTAGGTTTTTGTTTACAGTAATAAAGGTGCTTTGAATTATGTTTAAATACTTTCAGAATAATGTTCTGGCAATGTGACTTTTACATTGATCAAACTTACAGCATAGAAACAACTTCTTAAATGAAATGCATTCAAATTAGAATGGTGACACGAACAACCAAATATGTTTCATGATAGTGCCTTTCAACATGAAATGGACAACTGGGGGAAAGTAGGCCCCCATCTTTTACCTGGTGTCCCCCATTGCCTACACACATTTCTGATCAGACACCATTCATAATGTGCATTGCAACACCCATTAACAACACACAATGGCCATAAGTTTTCTGTGATCGTTTGCATACTAATTTTTAAGAGCCACCCCTAAATATCTGCATACACCACAACATTCAGTGAAAATTGTGTTTTTATATCAGAGCTAAATTTTACGATGCATTGTAGTCTTCGAAATGAATTGGATATATGCAGTAGTGTTGTTAAAGGTCACATAATATGGCGCTATAGTAATATTGGAGCCAACACGGACAGACAGTGATGGTTCAAGCTTGGTGGTCTCCATTTCCCTACACCTACCCTACATATGTCAATAAACAAAAAGAGCTATGAAAGAATTCATTTTTCATCAAATCGGTGAGAAGTGGTTTTACGGCACACATTATTATTCCATTGATAGGTTTTATTTAGACCAGCATTGCTCCAATGTCAGTGAATGTGGATAAAGCAGTTGACATCTGTACTAGACAGATGCATGAGTTTCAAAAGAAGTTACCTGGTGGATTCTATGACACAATTTCCAAGAAAGTTCAAACCATGGCAGCCATGAAGAAGTCAATGAATGTCGGGGTACGAAACTGTATGAAAAGTTGAAGAGAGGTCAATGTCAAGGACATTTCGCCATAAGAGCTTTCACCAGTCCCAACAGCACTCTTTGATGATTCTGGAAACGAGCACTCCCATGTCAAAGGCGGACTTATATAATTTGACAAAAGTTGAGATGTCAGTCAGGCATGAGACACTTGAACAACCTTGTACAGTCATTGATGGTTGTGCTCTACTGTGGATGAAAATCTGATGATGTTTGCTTGGTATTTGACAGATCCAAGAGTATCTAGAGGTCATACCGGATCGAGAGTCTTCCAACTGAATCCCGCGTCACTGCTGCCCTCCAAGAAACTATCTCTCACTGTTCATCGTCGTCGTCGTCGTCGTTGTCATATAGATCATGGCTCACCCTTGTGACCCGTTTGATGAGACCTTTCGATCGGCATCTGTCTCCTGCAATCCGGTAGAGTGTATTTAGTATTTAGAGGGTGGCTAGTGATTTCCCTAAGGTCGTCACTCCATCTGAGCTTGAGTCTTCCTTTGTTATGTGTTCCTTCAAAGGTACGTTAAATGATAGATAATTTGTCAAGGTTGTCTCCTGATCTTCTGCTAACGTTACCAAAGTATTGTAGTTTGTACTTGTCAATCCTGGTAGCAAGTGGCGGTTGATCTCCGATGATGGACATTAATTGTGTCCATTGGTGTTGTAATCTCTTTATGATATCCCAAGTAGCTTCCTCCAACACCACATTTCAAAGGCAGATATTGCTCCCCTCTCTGCCTTTCCTAATGCCTATGTCTCGCAGCCATAGAGTTCCTACTTGGAAAAACAATGCCTTCATTACTTGGATCGTTGTGGCCAAGGTGAGGTTCCTGTCCTTCCAGATATTTGACAGTGTTGAGGCCGATGTTTAGCCATGGCCAGTTGTCTCTTGATATCTACCGAGCTTCCACCCTCCTTGGCAATCATTGACCCAAGAAAATGATATAAACTTGTCCACTTGATCAACTTCTTCTCCATCAACCACCATGCTCTGTTGCATGTAGTTAACTTCCACCAATCATGATCTTGGTCTTTTTCACATTGAGGTAGGGTCCAAATTATTCACTTGTATCCTTCACTCTTTTTTAAGGAGTTCTAGTAGTTCTTCTGATGTTCTTGTTATAAGTGTTGTCAGTGGCATAATAAGCAAAAACATTTAGAGGGGCAGAAAAACAATCTGCATCACCACCACTCATACATGTTACATGCAGGCCCCGCGGAACGTTTTTTAAAGCGGGGGTGGGGGCTAAAGTATTTACGATCTGGAAGAGAGGAGCGCAAAATCGCGTGTGGTCCAGGGGGCAGGGCCCCCGGAAGCTCGGGGGTTGTAGGCAGCTAATAACTGTCAGATGAGCATCCATGCAGGGGCCCTCCTTAGGGCCCTAGGTGGGGTTCAAGGGGCACATCCCCCGGAAGCTCAGTGGTTTTTAGGCATTTAATAACTGTCAGATGAGCATATTTTGATATCTCATTTCACCTCGGGTCACTTTCTTTCTAGTTCTCTTTAACATACTTTATACAAAAAGTGAGGGGGGCTCGAGTCCCCTGAGCCCCGCCGTTCCGCGGACCCTGACATGTAGGCTTTTAAATAAGCATATTTTTTGCTTGACTGAATTTAGGGATTTGTCATTTTCCAACATACGCTTAACAAATTATAATTTACTAAAAAGAGAGAAAAAAACCAAGAAAATCATGTCTTTTCAGCAACATTTGTAAATAACTGGTATCGAATATGAAGAAAAAAACAGTTTGAATTTTATTTGGGGGTCAACTGTCCAGAGTGTTGTTTTGTCGGCGTATCTTAGGTTGGTGATCATTCGTCCACCAACAGAAACTTGACAATAAAAAGCCTTCTCATGATGAATTCAGCATAGATGTTGAAAGGTTATGGTGATAGGATGCAGCCTTGACGGACAACTTGACCAATAGTGAACCTTTCGGTTTAGCCATTCTCTTTTCTTACTGTTGCTTAAGTTGGTCTTGGTAAAGCGACTGGATGAGTTGAATAATATCTGCTGGAAAGTCCATCTAGCTCATAATCTTCCATAGGCGTTTATGTTGTTCGCAGTCAAAAGCTTTGGAAAAATCAATAAAGCTAGGGAGAGAAGTTTTTGAAATTCTCTGCTTTTCTCCATCAAATTTTTGAAATTGCCAATTTAGTTTCTTGTCCCTCTTTCTGTTCTGAACCCTGTTTGTTTCTAACTCTTTCAGCAATTAAGTGAAGAAGAATCTTACTGGCATGCGGATTAATAGAAATAGTGCGGGTGTTGGCACATTCATTTTGTAACACCTTTCTTTGGGAGTTGGAGAAAAACAGCTCTATTCCAGTCTTGTGGCCATATTCTCTGTCTCCATATTTTGTTACACAGCTTATGCAAGACATTTACGCCCTCCTCTCCACTCTCTTTGAAAAGCTTCGCAGGGAATTTTCAATACCAGGTGCTTTCCCAGGTCTCAGATGATTTATTGCTTCCTTCGCTCCATTTTGTAAGATGTCAGGTTCAATACCAGGTGCTTTCCCCAGGTCTCAGATGATTTATTGCTTCCTTCGCTCCATTTTGTAAGATGTCAGGTTCAAGCAAGGGCTCGTCCTCGACGCTTACTCGGAGTTACTCCTTCATGAGTATCAACTTCCTCAGTTTCTTTTGCAGTATACGGTTTTACACAAAATTACTTCTTCCACCTTGCCTTTATATCTTCATCCTCTGTTAAAATGTTCCCAATTTCATCCTTCAAGACATATAACTTTGGGTGAAGGTTTCTTGGTCGATGACTTGATGTGTTTAAACATGTCTCTAGTGTTGCTAACTTCACTATCTTTTCATGACAACAAACTACAGTTGATCGACATCATATATGCGCGAGTCTGCAGGATGATTGGTTGTTCAGAAATAGGCAAAAGCACAAGCTGGTCATTACCGTCAAGATGAGGTTCCTGTTGAAGTGATTCCAGGCAGTGATGTCATGCCAAGGAAAGGTCTGTCCACAACATAATTATGAAGAAGCAGGCAACATCATAGTACAGCAAGCGATTCGAATTGCTGCTAATGAGAAGAGGTATGTTAGGGTCCTAGAGGATACACAGACGTCTACGTACTACTTTTGCATTATTATCTTCATGACGGACTTATAAAACGCCAATGACCATGGAGACGCCCATCACAGATCGAAATGTTATTGATGTTCCTGCCACTGTAGACAAGTTAGGAGATATCATTCCATCGATGTTGGCAGGACATGCGTTGACGGGATGCGACACTCTTGGGGCATACTACACTCTTGGGGCATACTTTGGCATTGGATAGGGTACAATGCTGAAAGTGATGAAGCAGAAGATTCGACTCCCCTAGGACTCAGTTGGCAATGTTGATGCAGCATGGTCATATGTCATCACTCAACCTACTCTCATGTTATGGACAGTCAACAACCAGCTCAATGTCAGAGGCTCGTATCAACGTGTGGCTATCAAGGGTCCGAAGACTAGGAGCTACAAATAACCCAAACCTTGCCTCACTACCTCAAACTAATAAAGCGTTTGTAGAAAATGTTAAGAGAGCTCATTTGCAAACATGTGTGTGGAAGCACGCCTTACAGTCGCGACCTCACTTCGAACACATTTGTTTTTAATATTTTTCCAGAATTAAGTGTTAAATGACACCCTCTTCCGCATGAAATATTTTAGGGTTCCCAACACTTTAGAGGGCTTTTAAACAAATTTCAAGATTTTGAAGCAAAATTATAAACGGATATACATGTAGTCCTGCATCGTATTGGTAGTTCGTATTTTTTAGGTTCATATAAAAGAATCTAGTACCTTAGAATACAAATCTAGTTTCTTAACGCTGTCACTGAAAACGGGCATTTATCACCATATGCCACCTCATATCTATGGGACAGAGAGCACAAAATTCAATCGTGTTTTCTTCGAGTATTAAATCACAAAATAAAAATAAATGTGCAGCACAATTTTTACTCACTGTATCCAGTGCATCTGACTCATGACATATGATAATCTCATGTTAGAAATTGGTATTTGGCTATCATTTTGAACTATGCAAATTAATGTGTCTATAGAGGGCGCCATTCCGAATTATGCAAATTTACATATCCTTTGTGATCATACAATATCGCAATTTGTATTTAATGATGATTCTAGAAAAAAATCAAGATATTTGACTGTCATTTAATGTAGTAAAATGCTGTTAACACTTTTTATATCATTAATTTTGGTTAAAAAGGGGATTTGGGCGGCCATTTTGTATGACGTCACATATCTCATATTGCTCAATGCTGACAGAGTGTCAGCAATCGGATTCTTCAAATTGATGGTCTAAGGAACTATTATTCAAAAAAAAAAAACTATAGACCCTAAAACAAGGTATATCGAGATGGCTGCCGGACTATAAGGACATTCGGGCATCTTGTTGCCCGAATGTGAGTTGCCAGCTATATAACCCGAATATTGGTATTTTACAAACTAATATCCTCAGAACTGCCAGCACCCCTCCCTCATCAATGTTATTAAAGGTAGTACCAAGTTTTGGTATGAGGTCATGAGTTTGGTTCAAATGAACATATTGGAAGCATATGCGATCCTACAATATTCAGTGATCGTTGTCGCGGTTGAAATCGTGTCTAAATATGAAATTGTTAATCATAAAATCTTTACGTTGTATAGCTCCCTCTTAAGATCAAGATATTAATTTAGCTTTAAACGATGTTTCTTGACTAAAAATCGACCGATTTGCTATATCCCCGTTTTGGAAATTATATATCACAACTGCACATTCTGAGATTGTCATGGTCGCAGCTACCATTGGATGGCCGTATAGGCACTTTTTCAAATTGATCACAATTTACTTGTAGCACCGATAATTTTTGTTATATCCAATTGTTCTCAAGAGCAGAAGTGTTTTAGGGGCTAAATTTTCTAGTGCGTATTATACATCCTCGTGGGCATCCAAATATATCAACATTCTAAAGAATCGCTATCCGCATAATTTTCTAACTTTCTAAAAACTTTGTATTACCTTAAACTTACTCTATCTATCTATATTATGATTTTAAGACACTGGATGACTTTAGGAGAAAACTAAACACCCACCTAATGACAAGTGTTTTCTCCTAAATAATGTTTTCTTCTGTTTAACTATAAGCATTTTAAAATTATTTTTGCCCTTGCATTAAATGTGTTTACTGTAACCGCCTTCAGCACCATCTGGGTGTATAATGTAAGACTCAAATCCTCAATTTCTAAAATGATAATACCACTTACTTATGTCCCAAGCGGAGATTTATAATCTACATTAACATTCCCATGTTTGTACGCAAATACGTTACGAAAATGTAGAATTTCCCCCCAGGTGAAGCAAATTGTTACCTAGCAGAAATCAAAACATTTAAATGATTGAGCGCTGTAATGGCAGCCGTGTTTAAGCCGGTGTAATAATAATGCTGCGCCGTGATATTGCATTGTGCCAGACATGAGCGCTATGTACCTCACGTACTATATATGCATGTGCAATAGTTTGTATTGCTTTGCAATAACGAAGACAACTTACCAGCATTAACAATCCGATGAAGTGCAAAATGGCTCTCATATGTTGGATATCCATTTTAGAACTGGACAGTCGACTTCTGTATTAATAATCAATTTCACGATTTGTTTGTTAGCTGGTTTAAGAAGATCTATGTAAACGCAGTGCTCATGCATTCATTAGCCTACAAAGCTGAAGGGGGAAGTCCAATACAATCAAAAACATCCTACGTAATATGATTGCACGCGAGATATACAGAGTGAGTCAGAAAAAATGTCCCACTTTTTAAAAGTTGAATTGTTTGAAGTATGAATATTTAATCATGGGTTTCATGATATATCTTGACAGAGTTACCCTCCCAGTACATTTAGGTACCATTTTCGTTTAAATCTCTGCATGCATGACTGAACATCAGACAATCTTTACAAGACTGCCAGATCTCACATGCGCCAAGTTGCTGGGTGAGGAATAATAGTGTTTTGAACAAAGACAGCCAGACAGATAAAAACATACACACACCCACAGTCACACACACACGCACATACACACAATTAGGGTAAAAACGATTATTCCACCTTAATGACCAACAGAGAACAAAACTGTAGATTAGTGCATTAAAGTTGTAGTATTTACAAGAATACCAGTCATGTTTATTTCTTCCACATCTAGGTGAAATTTTCTTTGATCAACATTTCTGTTTCTGTTTACAAATAATCTCGCCCTTTTTGGATTTTGGTTTTGAAATCAGCAATAGTGTAGTACTTGAATGCAGGGGCGGTGATCCCGGGGGACGGGGGGGGGGGGGGGAAACGTCTCCCCTCACCTTTTTTTTTTGAGGGGATCGTCCCCCCCCCCCTCAACATTTGAAAAAGTTCACACAAAATTGTATAGCTCTGGAGGGCCCAAGAGTGCAGCGTTTAGACAAATAAAAAAGCAAAAATCTTCTCACTCGGTAGCTACGCCCCCTTGCATAATATCCTTCAAAATGTACAAGTAAATACCGAGAAAATCGAAGTATGAAAAAAATATTTGCTTTTTTTCATACTATAGTTTTGCTAAGGAATGTAATTTTGTAATACAACAAAACTTCAAAAACCTGTGAGGGGGTAGTCACTTCCGTCACCTTCACCCCTCTTATTCACTATGCTCCCTCGCACCTGCGTACTGATGGGGGGGGGGGGGGGAGGGGGGGGGGCTTTGGGGGCTTTGGGGGCAGTTCTCCCTAAATTAAATTCAAGCGGGGTTTATTTCTAATTCGATACCAGTGATTTACAAATGTTGTTGAAATGGCATGATTTTCCCCTGAGCTTCCTAGGGCTCTGCCCCCTGGCTGCTCATCTGACCCTTATTAAATGCCTAAAACCCCTGGGCTTCTGAGGGCTCCGCCCCTGGACCCCACTCCAATAAGTGACCTGCATGCCAGTGTCACAAATAAGGTATCAAAATATGCTCATCTGACCGTAATTAAGAGCCTAAAACCCCTGAGCTTCCGAGGGCTCCGCCCCCAGGATGCCCATTTGACCTTAATAAATGCCTAAAACCCCTTAGCTTCATGAGGCTCCGCCCCTTAACACCCGCCGGGGCTTTGCCCCTGGACCCCACGCCAATTTACGCTCCACTTGGCTTTGCTTTGCTCTACCTGATCGTAAATACTTAACCCCCCCCCCCTACTTTGAAAAACGTTCCAAGGGCCTGCGTAACATGTAAGAGTGGTGGTGATGCGGATTTTTTTTCTGCCTCCCAAACGTTTTTGCTTATTACGCCACTGCTCCCTCGTCCCTCACATTTCGCCCCCCCCCCCGGTCATGAAAAGAAATCGCCGCGCCTGCTTGAATGTTTAACTCTGAAAAATTTGAATGAAATGTAGAAGGCATAATAGTATTTTCTTTTATATACCTGGATATTTTTGTTTACATGTCTGCGTTCTCACTTTTATTCTTTTCGTGAAGAAATCTTGAATCTTGAAGCTTTATTTTGTATTGGTGCTTGTAATTTTGTTTGCACTATTACAAGGTATTTCAGACTGCCATTTTTTGTTATGTTATGGTTTATTCAATTTGTGATTTTGACATCTCAGCTACTCTGTTGAAATAAAAAAACCAGCGTCTATTGCATTTGTACACGGCGCATTTGCATAAAGTAAGCAACCGTACGCAACTGTAAGCAACCATACCCCAGGCCTACGCAAGCGTACGCAACCCTACGCCTGTCATACGCAAGCGTGCACGTATGTACGCCAATTGCATACGACGTAGGTACGCGGTGCCTACGCACAGGGTACGTAACCATACGCCATCGTACGCCAGCCTATGCATACCCTACGCAGGGATTACGCCGAAGCATAATTTTTTTCATGAATACGCAGCCTAACTGCGGCGTACTCGGTACGCCACACTACGCAACTCTACGTAGATCCGGTGTGAAAGGGGCTTATTTGTACTTACATAGCAATATACAGGAATATATGGCTACCAGAGTACAGGAGATACAACTAAATCCAAAAACTGATATAAAAACAACGCTTCATAAACTCCAAGTTATCTAGTAGTTTCCAGATTACTAAGTGTCTAAGAATAACGAGCAATCAGGAGCTCTTTTTGGAGAGCAAGCAAAAGGCATGTGCAAATGCCTGTGTGCTCATCGAGTAAATATGTTTAATTTTCAATTGACCCATTTCCATTAAAAACTAACACATATTTACATGTGATATAGTACAGGCAGTTCAAAATCTAGAAATCATGAGCATTGTGTAAAAGGGGGTGTAGCATGATGAGACTACGTGTCTTTCTGGTAGCCTAACTCGGGGCCAATCGGGTATGACTACAGACGACGCGACCGCAGCATTCACATGCGTGCAACATACGCGAAACTGAGGCGTGAGGAGAAGTTCGGTCTGTTTCGCGAACGCTTGCGCGCGCTGACCGTTAATCAAGTCCATTCGTGTACGTGCAGTTGTTCAAAATAAGTCATAGATGGTGTTAACCACTATTTGCCATGCTACACCCCCTTTAACTCTTATCATGCCACAGTGCTAATCCCCATTGTGCCAAGCCTCAAACCACGGAGTGCCAAGTTTATATTGAGATAATCTGATTAACGCGATGGTTCTATGAATAGCTAGTGCAAAACACATAGCACAGACCAATGAGCATGAACAATAACTGCTACTACAAAAGTGTGCACGCACGCACATGGCAGCGTAGCAATAGCTTGCTCGCTTGTACAAAGCACTATAACGATAGTGTGCATGCACCCTCATGGCAGGCTATGAGTTAAGTTAATTTACACAAACTGTGATCACCTGTAGAAAGATTTTTTTACCTTGTTGATTCAGGCGTCCAAATGAACAAAATAATTACACAGATATGATAACATAATAATGAGTAATGCGCATGGATTCATCTACTCACCCCCTCCCCTTCTTAAGCTGTAATAAAGCCCCACTGCACTATGTGTAGCTATACGTGCGCCCTCTATACAGCCAACAATGCCTATGTTCCCCATGATGCCCTCTTTCTTATGTTAATTGAGAGCTGATTTGATGAGATAACCACCTGCAAGTGACCTTGCAGAGAGGTCTAATCCCTCCATGCCAAACTTAAAGGGATAGTTGAGTTCTGTTTCCAGACCGCAAATGCCTTCAAAGTGGATGGTTATTGCTGTTATTCTTATCTGCGACATTTTTAGTGCCCTTTTAAAACCTAAAAGTGCTATGAAGGTAATTTTAGACCCCAAAATGTGTAAAATTTAGCCAATACGATCATACCAATTCAGCTCCACTTTCAAAAAAACATTTTGACCGTTAATTAATTATTTAATTAAAAATAACAATACATGGGCCGGCTGGTTGTGCGTAATATAAGCAACACGAAAATGCCAACAAAATAGCCAACATCGACATTGGCTAAAATACGACGTAAAAGGCGTTATTCCTTTTTTTCAACCGTTTTTCTTTTAATTTGTCAAAATATCTAATATTTTGTGGTGGTACACAAGTTTTAGAAATCGTTATTTTTAAACCTTCTCTGAACCGATTTTAATCAAAAAAAGATGATTTTGTCATTTAAATATTATGTTCTTTCATATTTGACACTCAGTTGTTCATTATCTCACAACAAAATTATTTTGTGTAGCGCCCTCTGCAACAAACTCAACTATCCCTTTAATACTCGGACGCAAGCATTTTGAAACGCAACAGTACGTCTGCAGTACACGATTTTTTTTGCTTGCCGGTATATCGACTATTTTCTGCCGCGATTCACCGCAAAGTCATTGCATTTCAAGTTTAAATGTATATGTCGGCACCGCACTACGGTCGCGCCACAATCGTTGAGCAGCACGCGACGACGCAACGCATCGCAATGCTAATATTTTGCATAACTTCTGGTACAGCAACACTTAGCCGTTTGTGATAGCCGTGGCTTACCCGCGGGGGGAGGGGGGTTCCTATGACAAGCATAGTATGGCAATATCAAGGGGAAGGAGAGATTCAAGAAGAAAAGTGTAAACATCTGGCAAAATCGAGAAGGAAGTAGGAGGAACTGGAAAGAAAAATAAACACCGGGAAGTCCGTGGACTGCCCCGGCGGAAAGGTAGTCTGCCTACGCATACGCCACTGGATGGTGGGGAATGCAGTAAAAACACTCTAACCCATACATAGGATTTTTGTTTAAAGTAAATGTTTCCTCTTTTCTCTTTCTTTTTGCCTTTAGCCGCCAAAGGAGAGGAGCACGGGCCTGTATTGAGATTGCACGAACAGATCACAGCAATTTATGTTTACAATTCACTTTAGCATATAAACCCAGGCTTTACGGGAGATATAATGTTGTGTTGTGGACAGTCAATTGACTTTTCTACCGATGCTGTTGACGGTACATGCTGCAGCAGTAGGCCTACACTGCTTGATGACGTATTACGACTGATGGCAATATAAAGCTACTTGTCCAATACCTGCAAATTGGCTTGAATGAAGAAATGAAGGAATGAATATATAGGCCTTATCCTGGCAATGCCGATGCGGCTATCCCGTGTAAATAAGACAATTCTATTCAATTAAATTCAATCAAGGTTTATTAAAGACATGAATGACAGTCATATACTGAATTGTACATGCTTTCACAGTGCAGGTAAAAAAACAATGTAAGTATAAAATAATAACATGAGATCAGGAAAATGAAATTAAATGTGTACAAGCATAATTTTTAATTATTAGATATGATGTTAAGCAACAGTATTTATGAATATATGAATTTTTTTTTGTTCGCTCTTCTCTACTTGGCTATACTTGGACTTCAATTCATCGGGTCATCGCGTCCGGTCGAGTCTATTTGTAAATGAAAGGGGCCTATTTTACAACACTACGCCGATATTTCGTAAATAAAGGGGCATGTTTTTACAAAAGGTCGGGTAACGCGACAACCCCACCCGACGCGAAGACCGATGATTCGAAGTAAGCCCTACAGACACCGACTACTCCAAACACCAAACATTGTCAGTAGGACGTTTAATGTTGCTCTCTCTTCATTTTGAATGAAAAAGGCTACTTCCGACATCCCTCTTTTTCTTGATTTCACCTAGCCTTTTGACAAGGCCTCGTGACTCTGGCTAAGCGGCTGAGATGAGTCTAGATACCCAGGGTGAACGCGCAACCGAGTGACGACCGTCACGAGGCCTTTTGTAATGTAGATATAACTGCTCCGCATGAATTATTCATAGATACATATTAGCATGCCAATACGCCAACTTTGGATTTATTGACCAATCAGAACGGCGATCCAGTCCAACTCGTTTTCGTTTGATGTAGAGGTCAAGAGGTCAAGAGGTCAAGAGGTCTTAGCCCGTACGTCACTTTTAGTTCATAGTAGACCATATGTTCGTATTACGTAGAGTTTACTGTGCATGTGTGTTTGTGTGTGTGTGATTGATACTATTTGCTGACGTCCGATGCGAGGATACGTTCGCTGATTGGACGCTACCATTTCGGTAGAGAATTCCAGTCGGAAACAAAGGTTAACATAAGAAATCCAACCTGGATTGATAAAGGCTACTTTGAAGCGCTTCTCCCTCTCTCGTTCACTCGGGTTTTCGTGATTAGTCTCGTTTTAGTCGCTTGGCGTCTATCAGACAAGTGGACTTGTTTAAAGGCTAGATTTTACCATGCGTTGGGACAGAAAAAAATCTCGATGCCTTCTTTTAATTTTGCAAATCAAGTTGCATGTTTTTTGTGGGTGCCATGAATTTTATATTGTTAATTTTACAATTAAAAAATAATAAGTAACGATAGAGTTTCCTGAAATGTCTACCTGATAACAGGTATATTAATAATAATAATAATAATAATAATAATAATAACAATAGTGGGTTCTTGTATAGCCCTTACTTCTGTCAGACATGACACACCTGGCGCTCCACATTATGGCCCTCTAGCATTTCAAGGAATGTATTTCTAACCGGTACCCATTTATCTCACCTGGGTTGAGGGTGGCAAATTGAGACAAAGTCTTGCAAAAGGTAATAAGAGCCGCGTCGGGACTCGTACCGCGAACCATGGGATTGACAGTCCGGGGCCTTATCCAGTACACCACGAAACCAGCTCTGTTGCAATAGAATGCAATAAAAATATGTCACCTTTAAAAAAACTAAACAACCTTCCTCATTGCCCATCTCTCACTCTCTCTCTCTCTCTCTCTCTCCCTCTTGTTCATTCCGTTCATAATTTTTGTTCAGTTTGTTATGTTCCTCATTCCAATATGTTTATGCCTCTGACCAAGTTTCAATTATCTTACTTTGTAGTGCAAGAGGGACAGGGGTATTATGGAGAAAAAAAATCTGCCTTACATCATAAAGTTCCCACATAATTACAATATGCCCTCATTGCTATTGTGGTTATGCTTATAATATGAACTACAGAAACCCTATTTGTTTCATTAGAAACCTTTATTACTTTTTGTGCATATTTTGTTATGGTCTTCATAAAACAGACATGTAATATCAGTGAATCCATTTTGAAGGCAGATAAAAATGAAACTAATACTAAATAAACTGCTTTTATCACATTTATTTTACTGTATTTTTGCAATATTTACATTTGGTAGCAGCAATATTTCCTCGATGTAATCAATGTTATAAACCCTTTAGAAAATATTGTAGACTTTAAATAAGCCTAGTCATTAAAGGTATACACCAGTTTTGGAAACGCCCCCCCCCCTCTCAAAAAGCTCTCATTACCAATCATATAAAAGAATATGTTTTGACTTATACGTGATGATACAAATTTTGCCGGTAAACAGCCTACTAATTGATATATTTGGTAAATTATTATATCTATCCGGACTGGATAGATATCGCGTAGTCCCATATACATTTTTATATGTACAGTGCTTGTAACTTTACCAAGACTCGGCCAAATTTCTTATCATTATGATGGTTCTAGAACCTTGCAGTACACTCTAATACTTATATGCTAGATGATCAACCTTTTCTGGTCGATTCCACAACGTTTATTTTACAATGCAATCGCATGATCAAACCTGGTCCATACCTTTGATATAACATCATGATAATTTGTCAAATTATCGTTAGTTTGATTTAAATCATCAGTGTCAAAGGTAAATTAAAGTGTAATATTTCTAGAATAATAGTGCCTCACGGGCAATATCAAATACAATCAAATTTCTTTACCAAATAAGCTTATAAACAAGAATATGGTGATTTCCTTTAATCCATTGCAATAGTATGCTTACACTTATGGGTTCGCGATGTAAATGAAGAATAGATATTATATAAAAAACATAGGGAGAATATATTTCATATACATGTATATTTTACTAAAGGCGTCATTAGAGGGGCATTTGGAGTGAAAAAATGATTCATTAAGTAGACATTGTCATTAGGAGGAAAATTTGGTGTCCTCTTAACGAGTTGTATGTTTTATTTCTCATAGAAGGCCCAATTTTGTTATATTTATCCCTCTCTAATATTACTAAAGGTGTCATTGGAGGGATATTTGGAGTGAAAAAATTAGTCATTAAGTAGACATTGTGATAAGGGTTAGGGTTAGGGTTAGGGTTAGGGTTAGGATTTTTATGAAGACCACTTAATGTACCATGTAGGGTATTATATATATATATATATATATATATATATATATGAAACCCTACATGTTGTATTAACAGGACACCTATATCTAACCCTAAATGGTACGTTAACCGGACATCATAAAAACTGGTATATTACCCTAACCTTAACCCTAACACAAACCCTAACCCTAAAGTCAAAACAATATAACTAATCAAACTAATGACTAGTGATTAAACCTATTGTTTCTAGGCAGGTCTATAAGTTTCCTCTGCCTGCAAACGTACGTAGAGGGCAGTAATTATATTGTTCAATCGTTAACAACACACGAAAATGTATAATAACATTGACCATGATAATAATAACCATGTCTACTTAATGACTTGTTTATCACTACATATTTCCGTCTAATGACGCTGTAAGATGAATATACAGTATAAGGCTACTTACTTCACATTTCAAATCATACAAATCAATAGAACATTAATCTTACACGAAAGGTAACTACAAACATCAAATTTAACTTACAGATATCACTCAACTTTTAAAAATGTACTTACTTCATTGAGGTAAATCATCTTTTCGTTTTGTTTCTTTACTTTTCTTCCTGCTATTTTGTTTTCGTTTTCTTTTCTCTGATTTCGCTTTCAAACAAATGTTTCAATACAGATTCTCTTTTATCTTTTTACAATTTGTTCGCGTTGTAAAATAACTTAATGTACACTCCAGAATGATATGGTCAGAAATAAATTAGACTGGCAGTTACTTTCTATTTTTAGTACGTGCTAAGATTTGTATGAAAACACGTTGAATATGTAACACACTATATTCATTCTGTATGAAGAGAATGTGCAAATAAAGAAATAGGTGAATAATTCACACGAAACCTATTGACAATTAGGCGACATTTTACCATCTTCAAACATTGGCATGACCTTAGCACATTTACTGTAAAATAGACCTTAACACATACCCTTCATATTTATAATTAACGCAAAATACACCTTCATACATGCACATGACTATACAAACACTGTTGCTCATGAAGTTTTGAATATGTTTTTATTACGTGTTTCCATGAAAAGATTGTAACAGTATATTTTTTTCTTGATAAATTCTCATAACTGTATTGATGAATCTTTATGAACCTTTAGATTAATCAATAAAGTTCTAAGAAGATATAAACTGTATCTATCAAGAATAAATGATACTATCACAATTATCTCATGAAAATAGGTAAGAAATGTTATTCCAACTGTGTAGGCATGATAAATATACATATGGGGTAAGGCCAGCTCAGCCTATGGCATCGCGAGGCTACTTAGTTTAAATCGAGAGTTAAAGTATAATGATAATAAATGTCTTGATTTTAAAGGAATATGCATTGCAGCCCGGTGGCTAAATTATAAAATATTTTTGCAAAAGTATCTACATGATAAATAATACACTAAGAAGAATCATAAAAAATACATAAAAACAATCTATATCCAGTTGTAAAGCACTCATGAGTGTAATATATACAGGTGAGTCTACTATTAAATGAGAGGTAAGTTTTAAATGCATAGATGAAGGTTCAAAATAGTATAGTGTGATGTAAATGATGACCGTAAAAGGTAGAGTGTGGTAGAGGCAAGCTGCATGATTTTAAGAAGGCAGATGGGAGGGACAGATTGACAAGGAGGACTGAGAGTGCAAGAAAGAAAGAGGAGGTGTGACTTGTGCGAGAGAGAGAGAGAGAGAGAGAGGTGGACAGAAAAAAGGGGAAAGAAAGGTAGAAGAGAAACAGAGGGAAAGAGAAGGATAGAGAGGAAAATGAGAGAGAGAGAGAGTGGGTGATGAACAGAAAGAAGAAAGGGGGTAGGTGGTCATCCACTTACAACAATACTATGAAATAACACAAACATTAGCAAACGTAGCAAGGTTAATTAGAAGTAAGTTTTACTCAGTATATACACAACATAACCGACAAAAAAATCATGAGAATATGCTGTTGAATGTTAGAGATCGGCCGCTATAACCTTGATATTCACAAATTTCGTGTCTTCTAGAATATCTGGACCTCTTGACAGTGTAAACTTAACTTTTTTAAGTAACTTTTTTACAAATTTTTACCAAATGATCTTAAAAATACAATTTTTTTCAAACAGACGTATACTTGATGCAAGATTCATACAAGTATTTGCGATCTAGTCTGATTCAGCATTCTTGGCTAAGTTTAACACAAGTTATTCCTTCTAATGTCCCTATACTGATCCAACCATCGTACGGTTTACAAGATGTAGATGCGTTGTAGTACCGCTGCATATCCGAACACGGCTTAATTTCACATGTCCAGTGTAGACGCATACAATCCTTCATCCAAGTCATTGAGAGACAGATAATTCTGTGAAAATCAAAAGTAATTAAGATAATAATGATAATAATAACAGCATTTATATTCACCTCAGGAGACACTCATTGGAAGTACAAAGTAGTATTACGACATGGGATTTAGCCCAGCTGTTTTTAGGCGTTGAAAGCATTCAAGGAATAAATTCCAAGTATCACACTGACCCTCACTCTGCCAATTTTATGTTGAAAAATAAGAAAGGAATTTCCCTTTTTTTTTCTTTCTTCAGAATTCTATTTAAATTTGAAAATATGAAGAAGAGAAAATTATATGATCATATATGAATATGAAACACACAAATATGAACGGTAGGATATGGTAAATGAATAAACTAAATGACGTAATAAATCATTCCATAAGGAAAAGAAGCTCCAAAGATCACTATTGGTTAAGGGTTAAGGTTATTTTCACGATACCTGTCGAACTGAGGTTAATGCACTAACGGAATTGTAAAAATTGATATGTAATAAGGAAACTTAATTCTGCATTATACATGTTAGAAGGTTATTTGAGTCCATCTTACATGAGTCTTTTCTAGAATCCTTTCCAAACTCTTGAGGATATGATCAAAGTTACTCCGATTTGTAGCTTCCTTCTCCCAACAACCAGACATGACCGTATACCTGAAAGATACGAAAAAGACGATCCTTATCTAATAGAAATCTAATAGAACTACCGAATTGAATCTAATACAAATACAAACACAAAATCCCGACAAATCTAAAGTTCATGAGCAACAGCAGTTTTATCACTATTGTTTCATTATTTTATGTGCGCAACCAGTCCGAGTCGTTTTACTACACATTATTGTTTTTATCATTCTATCACTTTCTCTTTGTGTCTTTCCTTATGTTATTCTTTGTTTCTTTCTTCAATCACCTTCTCTTATGTTATTCTTTATTTTTTATCCTTCTTTCACTTTCTCTTTCTGTCTTTCCTTATTTTATTCCTTGTGTCTTCCTATATCACCTTCTCTCATGTTGTTCTTTGTTTTTATCCTATCACTTTGTTTCTACCATTCTTTATGTTATTCTTTGTTTTTTTCCTATCACTTTGTTCCTACCAATCTTTATGTTATTCTTTGTTTTTTCCTTCTACCACCTTCTTTATGTTATTCATTGTTTTTATCATTCTATGATTTTCTCTGTTGAGTGTTTAGACGTATTATTTTCAGCTTCAGAATCTGATTTAAAGGATAGATTGCAAAATCAAGTGTAATAGTGTTTCTTAAAGGGGCATGTTCCCCGTATTCCAGAGGGCGTTTAAAATACGTACCCGCTGGCGGACGGTGCTAGCTGCCTATTGACACCAACAGAATACGGCTCTTACGCAGATGGCATGTTCCGAATGCCCGCACAATGCCGATTAGCGCATACATGTGCCGAAGTAATACCAATCGCAGTTCGGCTCTAAAATTCGGCAGCTGTTTCCGCCCACTTTCGCGACGTCACAATCGGCAGCGATCAGCTGGCTTGGCGAAGGCATGCCAAGACGCGCGTACTTTGATTGACAGCTGTATGCAAATTAGAAGTCGATCTTCGGAACCAAGATGGCGATGACTAGAGCAGCGATAACTACACTGGCGGGAACATGCCCCTTTAATGTTTGGAAACATATCTGCATTTGATGCAAAACATCATCATGAAATCTAGGAAATACAAACGTAGCATCGAGTGAGTCAAATTATGACATTTACAGAACAATTCGCATGAAAGAGTAATATTTACACTTCTTGTCCACAATGGCGAGGGCGTGGCATCTGGTAACCATTGGCAACCTCCTTTTGGACAGTGTCAAAGGTCATTCTAGGGTATGGCCTCGCATCTTTAAGAATCGAAGAAAAATAACACTGAAAACGCTTTTTTCCAAAATACGAATATGTGACATCCAAAGCTATGGAGAAAAAATATATATATTTATCATATACATGTATATACAATTTGTCATCAACCCTTGATAGTACAACCGGAATTAAGTGGACAAATTTAGACTAAATGTTATTCATATCTGCGACATGTATTTAAATACGAATAATGCAATAAATTAAATATCGCAAATATTATTGGTGGGTCTTATAGAGGGTAATAAGTGGCTTGAATTCTTCATCTTTAAAATGCTTCAAACAAGTATTAGTCATGGTCTATTTTGATTATTTAAGTGCAAATGGTTTATTTCACTTTTCTTCATAACACAATATGATACACGTGAAGTGGAGGGGTCGTGGTATAGTGTCTCATTCTCTTGACTCTCAATCCGAGGTTTAAGGGTTCGAATTCCAACTCGGCACTATCTTCCTTTGGTAAGTCGTTAATCCATATTTACGACTCTCCACCCACTCCACCAACCTGGCAAAAATATGGCAAGGGTAATAATAATGGGAGGGCCCTGACGAAGAACAACTGTAAAGCCCATAAGGCTTCCTACGAAAAGAACTTCATGGTCTTTAAGATGGTACACAAAATTATATGCGATATTAACTTTATTTTTTCACCTAATGTCACAATTTCCCACAAGACGATGCCAAAAGACCAGCTATCTCCTTCTGTTGATTGGTCACCAGTTACCATGGCTTCAGGCGAACTCCATCGTGTTGGTTTCTGAGATGTTGGAAAATATTTGTTAAAGGTAAAATTGTGTTAATTTTTAAATTAGAGTTAATATACATTTATTCATGGTTTTAAACAAACCGTGATTATCAATGGCTGAATTGTTTACGATTTACAAGCAGATTTGAAAATACATCAAAAACAATATTGCATATGGCAAAAATTATACAAACACCACGGTCACTAAAGTTGATAATATTTAGGGCGTATACATATACCATTATGGGTATAATAATTAAATAATCTATGCTGATGATATATCATTAAATAGGGTGATAATACTCACACCTGTGTTGCTAAATAGTGATGAAGATAATCCATAATCTGATAGCTTGCATTGCTTTCTATCTGCTAGTAACACATTGTGAGCGCAGAGAGTTCCATGGATGATCTTTGTAAACAAAAAAAATAGAAATAGATAAACAGAATGATAGAATTAAAAAAGACATAAATAGATTGGCAAAATTCTAAATTATATAATCTGGATGTTATTTATTCACCTTTGATCACCATAACAATCCTCACACCATAATGGCTTTCTCCTCTCCTATTCTTCCACTGTCTTCTTCCACTTTTTTAATTCTCATCCTTCTCGCACTTATCCCCGGCCTAAATGTTCTCACTCTCAACCACCCCTCCCCCCTCCCCCCTCGTCTCCCGTTCTTTGATGCAAACGGCATCGAAACGGCATTCCTTTGACAAAGTTGGGTAGACTGCCTTTATCTATTCATCTCCTTATTATTTATGCCTTCTCAGTTTCTCGTTACTTTTCTTCCTCTGTCCCCTCCACCTCTCTTCCCCCTTTTCATGTGTCCTTTCTCTTATATTGCAAGTCATGAAATAAGTTTACCTCCTTTGATGCAAGAAACTGCACCCTTATGCAATTTGCCAAGCCAAGGTGATTAGACTACTTAAATCTATGCACCTCATTCTCAATCATTCCAGGCCTTCTCAGTTTCTCGTTATTTTTCTCCTCTTCTGTCTCCCCCTCCATTCCCCTTTTTCTTTGTCCTTTCTCTTTTATGGCAAGACATGATAATAATGTTACCTTCTTTGATGCAAGATACTGCATCCCTTTTGCGATTTGCCAAGCCAGGTTGAGTAGACTAGCTTCATCGATACGAACCCTCTTTGGTTTGAGATTGCCGTATGTGGGTTGGGATTGTACCCCTGTGGTCTGTAGATGGGTGAGTAGGGTGCCCCCAGAGATGAACTCGTACAGAATGCTCCCTGCATCATCGGCAATTCGTTCAATTGAAAACAATAACGTATGAAACTGATATTCAATATTATCAGTGATTAGACATCATGTTATAGTGAGGGCAAATCCTCTACATTAATAATTAATTACAATAAACTGTTGTTTAAATCTTATTCAACTGATTCCGAGAATTGCTCAAAATGTTACGCATCTTTAGGTTTGCTATAGTGACCTTTGCAATGGTCGTTCCAAACAATTAGGAAAATAATGCTGATGATCATATTAATATGTATTAAATTGAGCAGACCAAAACAAAACGTTTTTGTAATTGCAGGAGGAGGTGTTTTTACCTTGTTCTTGACTATATCCCTGGCACTTGACAACATTTGGTTGATCCGGTAGCTCAGAAAGTACCTTGACCGCTCGAAGAACGTTGGTCGATTTGGTCACTTGATCTAAGAGAAGATACATCGTATTTATAACCCGCACATTTGCTTTCAATTTCAAAGAGAGTGTAGGGTTAAAGTCATTTGCAGAAAAGCTCAATCATTCAGTTTTTAATAAGATCGAGGTAAAACCCTGTCGACAAGTATACATATATGCATCGTTTAGTTTTTTTAGCAAGGTGTTACTTTTTACGTTTGCGCTGGTCATACTAATATTGAACTTTCTAGAAAGCTGAAGGCAACTCTGCTTGTTAATTATAAATGCAACCTCTCATAAAGGTTAGGATAATTTAGGCTACATTGATATTTAGTAAAGTGATTTGCCTTTCGGTCATTTAAGTTCGTTATTTTCACCTGGAATCGGTCATTTTAGTTTATCAATTTTTAGGGAGTGGTTGGCGAAACCTCACCTGGAATCTGCCTGATAGCAACGTCTACTTGACTTTGATTCGAACGGAGTTCTCCCTTCCATACCCCGCCGAAGTCACCGCGTCCAATTGAACCGAGTCTGGTGAAAAACGTCACGTTTTCAGGAGCAATAATGGGAGAGTGGGATGGACCGAGTTTGAGAGCTGTGTATGCTAAAAAAACAAAATTAAATTATTATTAAAACGCTTCTAATACTTGAAAGATCAAATACAAGCAATCTTTCACCCTCTAAAACATGGATAAGGCTTCCCTTGGATAATCTTTTCTAGATTTTTTTCAAATATAAAACGAAAGTGAAAGAATATTCACCATAAACGTATTTATATATAATTGTGTGTGTGTGGAGGGCGAGGTGAATTTGCGATTTTAAAAAGCGGCTGTTATTAGAGGTAAGTTTTAAAACCCATGGTGAATTAGTAGGCCTAGCAAAAATCAGATCAGGGAGAACAATTAAGCTTATAATGTTTCCTGTGGATTATATACTACTACTTAGTAATAGTCTTGATAGTTACAATGTATTCTGCAGTTTGGGACAATATGACTATCAATTAGTGCGATAGTATTTGTGTGGTTGTATGACTTTTTTCAACGTATTTATGGCAATTTACAAAGCCTTTCATCTACCCTTTTTATTTTGTAGGTGAATTTTTGCTTCGTGATCAATTTTCGTGGTAGGGCCTACTATCGCTTTCCTCATTTTAAACTATTGACTGATTTTTACACATTTTCTCACCTTTATCTCCGTTCTGAATCATCTCATACTCCATGTTGTCGTTTGCCTCATGAGTAACGTGTCTTTCTTCCCTGTGAAAAAAAGGGATACTGAACAAATGACCTTTCTGCCCTAGCCCATAGCCATCATCATGTATATACAGAGTTTGGCCAACCCAGTTCGAGTTGGTCACAATATGGCGACTACGTACTGCTTTGTTGGGCAAGCACAAATCAAAAGAATATACGCCATGCTGTGACCCAGTGAAACCAAGTTGGCCAAACTCTCCTAATCAATGGCACCGCCCTAGCCTATTGTACAGCGCCATCTCAGAGCCATCTCATCGAACTAATTTCCGATTACTCGTATTAGAGCAGTTTTGCTCGTTTTTATGTTATAGTACATAGGTAACATTTTCGTTTTCTATATTACGAAATGTGTCTTCATTCTGCTTTCAAATGAACTAATTTTCAATCCCCTTGAATGTGAAGAGTTTCATATCGATAAAAATTCAAGTTTCACTTTACTTTTTAACATATTTGACATGTAAATACATGAATAATGATATCATGCTTTGACAATTTTAGTGGTTTCTCATATTCCACTACATCCAAATGATGGTGTGTGTGTGTGTGTGTGTGTGTGTGAGTGTCTGTGAGGGGAAGGGTGTTTGTATAAATAGTTATCGATCGATATATATATATATATATATATACACATAAATATTGTTGAATATCGATCTGCTAAATACTAACCTAGAAGCGGTTTTCGGTGACTCTTCAAAACCTGTAAAAAAAGAAAAAGAAGCGGAAGAAGCAAATATAGAAATTTTGATATAATTTTCTGTGCACATAAGAGGTATATGACACATTTATCAACAAGGAAGTAAAATTTAGTCTAAAGTAAATTGATCTCTATCCTGAGGAAATCCATTCAGGAAAGCGATAGATGTTATGATGTGCAAGAAAAAATACTTTCGCTATCAATTTCCAGTATTATGTTTCCTTAATCTCTTCAAGCAATATCAAGTCAATAAGCTCATGCCCTTTGGTAAGGCATTTATCCTCATTGCGAAGACTAATAGAGAGGACTTACAGCCGTCAGTCTTGCGGTTGATTATTTACAAGCGTACACATACTTTCTAAACAGTCAGGTAAACAAAATCATGAAACAAACATTTACATAACTTTACATTGTTCTGATTCCATCTTTCCACTATTCTAGTTGAATTGATGAATATAGTCACCTGGTCTGGTCTCATGTCTCCTCAACATGATGAATTGAATGATGTTGATGATGACAGAAGCCACTAACAAGATGGCTAAGACAGAAATACCTGCAGAAACCCCAGAACTCAGACCAGTTGGCACACAGGTGCATGGTGTGGGATCTGGATGATAAACAATGTTTCATACAAGATCTAAAGACACAAGCTTCTAGATGAAATCATGACATCTGTGATTAGTTTCTACAAAATACTCAGGGTTTGTATAAATTATGACACATGCTAACGGGACGACTCCTCCAGATCCATTTCATACACTAACCGAATTCTTTGCTTCAACCCTATACTAAATACTATACTTAATACTGACCTTTATCCTAAACCTAACCTAAAACTTTATCACAACCGTAACTCTTACCCTGAACCTAACCTTAATCCCAATCGCAGTCCAAACCCTAGTCCTTACGCTAAACCTAACCTAAAACCCAATTTAAACCCTAACCTAACCCTTACTCTCAACCTAACCTGAAACCCAATCGCAACCATAATCCTTACTCTAAACCTAACTTAAAACACAAATCGCAACCCTTACCATTACTTTAAACCTAATCTAAGACCCAATCGGAAACCCTAACCCTAACCCTTACTGTAAACGTAACCTAAAACCCAATTGCAACCCTAAAACTTATCCTTACTCTAAACCTAATCGTAAACCCAATCGCAACCCTAACCCTAACCCTTACTCTAAACTTAACATAAAACCCAATCGCAGCCCTAACCCTAACCCTTACTCTAAACTTAACATAAAACCCTACGCAGCCCTAACCCTAACCCTTACTCTAAACCTAACATAAAATACAAGTGCAACCCTAACCCCAACCCTTACTCTAAACCTAACCTAAAACCCAATCGCAACCCTAACACTAACCCTTACTCTAAACCTAACCGTAAACCAAATCGCAACCCTAACCCTTACCCTTACTCTAAACCCTACCTAAGACCTAATTACAACCCTTACCCTATACTTTTGACGAAAAAAATACCAGGAAAAGATTTCGCCGAAGCAAATGTATATTAAAATACCAATAATATAACATACAGGTATATATAGATATATAACAACTTTAAGAATCAAATTTATACCCAATAACTGTAATTTAAAAAGTACAATATCCAACGTGTTTGAGCCATACAAAACGAAAATACCGAAAAATAAATAATATCAGTTTCATTCTAAATATGAAATTTAAGATTTTAAAAGTCAGTTCACATTCTACCAACAGCAACCCTGATTCGTTCTATAGTAGTATGTTATTCAGATACTGAATCAAATAAATAATCAGGGGAATTCCCGATTTAATTCATTGCGATCAAAACAGGAACCTCCTGATGAAATTGAGAAACAATTTTGTATGCATATCCACCTATACTATGATGCCTCACTTCAATCATAGCATAAACAGGACTTTGAACTCTGGTCTGTGTTCACAAATATACTGTAGGCATTTATTTGCTGAAGTAACATGGGAACAATATACATTCCTTGGGTGAATACACATCCTTGTATTTTCTTATTTTGATATTTGCTTATCACATATTATAATTGTCAATGGCATAGTTCAATACAATGGCTTATTCTTCAGGTGCTTAAAGTGATGAAATTACTTATATTGTTGAGATTGTACAGAAAGTTTTAGTTTCTATGTGGGCATGCCTTAAACCCTAATGCATGGCCCTACAGAGGATTTTTTTCCTGTTGGGGATTGGGGCTAAATGCAATGAATCATTGAAAAATTATTGTATTTTGTTTGTTTATTTTGTTGTGTGGGGGCGTCGACGTACCCTAGCGCCCGCTGCGTACAGTCATGATGCATTGGCTAAGCAATGGCCTCGTTACTGTGAGCCCCCAGGATAAAAACCATGTCGATGTGCTATATTAGTGCCTTTTTATGAGGCATTAATCCCCATTACTGTCAGTTATGACTCAAGGACGTAGGTTCCCTAGTTGATTAGCATAGTAGCACACACATGCTTTAGCAGTTACGCAAAACAAACACTCCCCTATTGTCATTCAATAAAATCTGAGAATGTATGCTATTATCGAGATCTCTTAGGAATAAATCATTGTCAAAATCATTCAATAAATTGGGGTAAAAATAATTATTCCACCATTATGACCAACAGTGTACAACAAATGAAAGTCATACATTTAATTTCCTGTTCTGATTGAAATTAATTGTTCACCTATTCATCATTGTTTAAATTTGGAGAGATAAAAACCAAACTAACAAACTTTGGTAGATTAAGTTAGTCATTTGTTATAATAAATCATTACAAAAAGTAAGCTAGATTCTTGTGAGTCAAACAAATATTTGTTTTCAACAAAGATGTCAATGTTCAATTTATTTCAACAACAAAAAAAGCAAAAAAAAATGAGAATATCACAAAAATAATTCCTCTCACCTGACGAACTTGGAGTTGTTCTTTCCGTTTCAATTGTTTCTAGTGCTGTGAGAGCATATGCAAACACGTTAGAATTATAGTACTGTAGATGGAGGATAATTATTTTTAAATGTATTTTTTGTCAGTTTCAAAGAGAAAACGGAGCATCCTATTTTTAAAGCTTACTGAGTCCAGAACAACAGAAAAATACTCAAAGAGTATTATATGTCTCAAATGATTAAAATCGAAGGCAGTATTTATTAGGCACCTGCTGTTAAGTGCATATGACTGCTGAAATACAAGCGAAGAAAGCCATCTTAGATATATTAAAATATATTAAATGTACCTCTGAAGAGTGCCCTTTCTAAATCCATTTCATTTACTATCAGAATATTTTATTTTATACTTAACAAGTTACACAATGGCAAGTTAAATTACCACAGTCAATTTAGTTCCAAAGTTACGTTTAAAAGCGAACCTTTCATTTATGTTTTAAAGAGAAATATATGGTTTTAATGTAAATGTATGAAGAGCCTGGTGTGAACAAAAAACATTACTTGACCAGATTGACGACACATGAAAAAGCTTTATCTAATAAACTGAATGATGATAGAACGGAAGAAAACATATGGACATACCGGTCATTAAAGGAGGAATGGTTGGTCCTGTTCATGGTATGGAAGAGAGCAGAACGAAAATAAAACAAATAAAACAGGGTATGTTAGATTAAATAGCTGTTTGCATGACACATGAAATATCTTATCCAAGAAAATATTAAGTTATGTTCATGTTCACTACATGTATGTCTGGAAAAAAATAACTAAGTTGTGCTACAGTTTTGTGCATTACGTTTTCTACCTTTGTATCCATACTCAGAACAAAAGGATGAATAATATTTATTTTTAAAAAGATAAATATTTATGGCTACAAATCCTTACATTTTTGAAAACTCTGATATATCTTTCGAGAGTTAATTCACTCTCCGATTATATGTGTTTTATTTACAATGGGACAGTACAGTTATGTATATCACATGAAAATTCTCACACACTGGTCTTTTTCAGAACGATTCACGACTGAAGCTCAATTACACATAATACATGAATGGCTGAGGATTAATCTAAAAGCGCTCATACGGCTGTATGGTTTCTAAAACAGGTTCTGTCAAGATCAGGCGAAATACGAAATCGAATATACCGTTATAAAAAATCAATGATCTGAGCCCTGTATCATAGAGAGTCGCTATTGCTCTGAATCAATCACAGCTTAATATTAATCGAAACTGTGTACTTAAGAAATATGAGAATGAGAATCAGCATGAGAATTTAAGCATACTCGTACTCGATTAAAATCATTGTACATTTGTAGACATCTTTGCAACAGCTCCGTCATACAAATATATTGCAGGTAAAAAGAATAACAAACAAGAAATGGGGGCATCTACATGTACCTCGAGTCAAACAAAAATGAACATGCTTCATACTTCATATGAGGTAGAATGTACAATGCATATTGTTGTATTTTTGTGGGATAGTTTTATCCTCTGGTTTGAAGAACCAACTGTACATTTTGTGTGACAGTAGAGAGTGGAAAGTAGTGACCAAAACATTTGCCACATGTGGCTTTGGAGTGGTTTTCAATACCACTTGCAACACACACCCACAGCGTCAAGAAATCAGTTTCTTCGTAATGAATTATATTTTTCCGCTCCTTACTTTGTATGCCCTCCTCTGCAGTCCTTTCGCTTTCACCACTCCCAGTACGTCTTCCTCTCTCTCTCTGTCACCACGCACCCCTCCCTCCCCTTTGTCTCCCCCCCCCCCATTTCACTCCCTCTCATCCTCTCTCTCCCTCCTTCTGCCTGCCTCTTTCTCCATCCACCAGCCCTTTCTCTCTCTCTCTCTCTTCATCTTGTCCAGTCTATAGCCATTTCCATGTCAACGTCTTCCTTAATTCTATCCACCTCTTCCTGGATCTTCCATTCTTTCTCTTCATCCTTTCTCTCTGCTGCCCATCTAATCGGTTCATCGGTTCATCTTTCCTCTTCACCTGTCCATACCATCTCAGCTCGCTCTCCCCCTTGAGCGCCGGGGGGGGGGCATCTCCCCAAAAAGGTTAAATTAACGTGTTTTTTACACCTTTTTTTCCCAGGGGTGGGGCGCAGGCCCCCGGGCCCCCGCCCCCCCCTGGATCCGCCACTGCCCTTATCACAGTCACTTTTACTTCCTTTTGCACCTCATCATTTCGCCTTCTCTCCTTAACTCAGCATTAAATTCAGAGCTAAACAGAACATCACACTTTCTATTACAACATGAGCATTGATTTAATTTAGATTTGGATGGTTCTTCATGATCACCCCTCTCCCAACACCAAGTTGACACCAAACACAGCTTGGCATGTAATAAACAAAAACACAACAATAAAAAGGAAAAAGATGTGGGAAAACATGCTCATCTCTCACATCACACCACAGACATACATGTACAAATAATAAAGCAAAATTACTTACTGGCTGGGTCATATGTTACTGCTGCACTTAGTGGTGTATTTCCAAGGTAATTGCCAGCCATACACGTGTACTCTGTACCCTCCTCAGGATCTGAAACAGTGGCTTGGTTGACTCCTTCAATAGATTCATGTATGAGTGTGCCATTGGAGAATATGTAGTAGTTTCTCATGGCTGGTCTAGGTTGATTTTGGGCAGTACATGACACTGTTATGCCTGCTCCCTGGGTTACATAATCTGCAGTGACAGTGGTACCGGCATCAAATGGGGAGGCTGGATTGGTAGGAGAGGAATGATACAAAACAAACTAAGTCATCTATAGCTCTTCAAGAGTTTCAAAAGAAAGACCGACACTCTACGGAGACCTAAGGTTTCTGCTGAATTTTGTTGAAGGTTAAATTAAACCCAATCTGACCTTTCAGTGCCAAATCTACATGAACATACATGAACATAACAAGATCTTCTACGTGGGCATGCTTTGAACCATAATGCATGGCCCTACAGAGGAATTTTTCATGTTGGGGACTGGGGGGGGGGGGGAATTCAATGAATTATTGAAAATGTATTGCATTTTCTTTGTTTTATTGTTTTTGTGGGGGCGACAACGTACCCTAGCACCCGCTGCGTACAGTCACGATTCATTGGCTAAGCAATGGCATCGTTACTGTGAGCCCTTGGGATCAAAACCGTGTCGATGTGCTATATTAGTGCCCTTTTATGAGGCATTAAATCCCCATTACTGTCAGTTATGACTTAAGGACGTAGGTCCCCTAGTTGATTAGCATAGTAGCACATACATGCTTTAGCAGTCACGCAAAACAAACACTCCCCTATTGTCATTCAATAAATTCTGAGAATATATACTATTATCTAGGTCTATTAGGAATAAATGATTGTCTAAATCATTCAATAAATTGGGGTAAAAATAATTATTCCACCATTATGACCAACAGTGTATATTAAATATTGCCTTATAATTTGGTTTCAAATAACTATTATTAGGCAAGACGAACAAGTTGGATTAAAGATATGACCTTTCAAAGCCTGCTACTATTTTGTATATTTTGGCTATGACTATTCAAAACTTCAGACTAAGAACATTTTGCATAAAAGCTTAACTGAATATCTTTTATATACACTGTTTACTATCCAATTAAAAAATATAATTGCTATACTAATTCAAATTTGTTATTAAGTACTCCTGTTTATATAGTAGGTATCAGGACATCATGTTTATCCATGCAGTTTATATCCGAATATAAAACCATTGGTCTACTGACTGTGCTGTCTGTACATGACGTTACTTGTATTGTCCCAAACATGTCGAAAATGTGAACAATGAAAATATTTGCCTTCTTTTATCAACAATTTAATTGATACTTACCATGAATATTTAAAACTCTAGATATATCTCCATCCAGCTCTGGTATCTGATGCCCAGAGACTTGACAAACCAAGGTCTGTCCATTATTCTCTTGAGTTGCAGGAAATGTGAACACGCTGTTTCAGTTAGATAAAGGTGCTGTAGCTGGTGGGTTCGTTTCCACTATCGTGTTCCCATTGCCATCTATCTGTGGAACTCCATGGAGGGTCCATGTAATAGTCTCCTGTGGCTTGCCTCCAACAGCATCACATGTAGCTACGTACATATCCTCATTGTTTGTCACAATACTAGTCAAAGACAATGTCACAGTTGATGCAACTACAAGTAGGAAGAATAAATGGCAGATGTCTTAACCCATTCACTACTGAATCCTCTCATTCCCATAGACTTACATGTATATACAAGGGGTTAATCAGCTTTATAATATTAACCTTTATTTCCATAACACACATTATAAATGGTAAAATTAAATGATGTAGAAAACTATCGATTATCTCAAGAAGTATAATATGTCATTGAATGAGTCCACACCTAATATTTCAAACATCAATGAATGCCTATCACCTATGTACATGGGCAGTGGTAGAATTGGTCAAGCAATGGATGGACATTATTGGGAGGGAGGAGGAGGAGGGGTGGTGTGGGACCAGTGGGTGGTGTTGGATATAATTATTATCTTTATTGTTCATCCTATTAGCCTGCCTCCTCTGACCCACACCAACTCCTCCCCTCCTTCCCCTTTGCAATATGATTTTGTTTTTTAGGGGATATTGAGGGGTTGGGGTGTCTACATTCAGGATTGCTTTTACAAAACAGAGGTATACATGTATATCAATATTCATTTTAGGCTAAATCTCATTCATTTGTATTTGTTCAATGAATTTCAAATAGATTTACATGTTATGCACAATCAGTAAACCACTTTCCTTTTTTTATAAATAAAGTGAATAATATTTGTTAGTTATCAATAGGCTTAGAGTCAATATTATTGCTCTCGGAATCATGTTACCATGGTCTTTGCTATCTGTACAGACGTGCCATTTGATTTCTTTACTTGTACGAGAACATAAATTCCTTGCCATTCCAAATACATAATTCATAAAATGCATGTTTTGTACTAACCTTCTATCACCAGGTCTAGAGTATTGCTATTGGGGTCTGTTGGAATAACACATCTATACCCCCCATCATCCTCTACTTCTGCATTCTCAATGGTCATCACAGATTGGGTTAGTGATAATGACGTCACATCAAAGTTATTGTATTTAGAATCAGTACTGAAACGGTCTTGTCCACTATAGATAGTTGAAGAACCACCTCCGGGAACATCTTCTAACCATTGAATTGTGTTCGCTGTTCCCCCATTAACAGTACATGTGAGGGAAGTATCATTGGCAGCTGCCGCTCTGGAAGGACCTGACACAGTTACCGTTTGACCACAGGTTGCTGGAAAAGGAACACAACTCTTGAACAATAAAGAAAATAAAACCTGTTAAAATGATACTATTCTTTCAAACTATCTCTATCTTAAAACTGGATTCACCTGTATTGAGTTAAAGACAAAATAACATGTTAAAAACAATATACAGTGATGAATATGAAGTTTTAACAAAATAAAGAAAGAAAAACAAAATTGTAATTAATAGAGCGCGTTAAGTATTAAATAGCGATATTATAATCATATTGATATCAAGACCGTGAGCCGACTACCAGGCCTAATCATAGGCGCCGGAAGTGGGGGGGGGGGGGGGGGGGGGGGGGCAGGGGAGGGGACAGTTCCCCAGCCCCCCCCCCCCAGTCAAAATTGTGGGGGGGGGGGCAAAACGCATTTTTGCCCCCCAAAAACGCTCCCCCCCCCTCTAAAAAAAAAAAAAAAGGGCAGTAAAGGAGTAAAGATGGTGTGTATTTTTTAACCCCAAAGAACATAACAATAATAAAAACTTGAATTATATCACCTATACAATTACATTCAAAGAAAAGGAAAGTTAACAGGAACTAAATTTAATAAACATTGCCATAACACCTATATTTATCAATGGAGGTTTTTATAATAGCGATACACGCATATCGTGGACATATTGTGAGAGAATGGGAAAGCGTGTCTGTTTTTTGTTATAGGGATGGAAAGACATGAGCCCCTGAACGCTGGGGTACTGATAGGGGGGGGGGGGTGTTTCTTATTCGAAACCAGTGATTTACAAATTTTGCTGAAATGGCATGATTTTCCGGTATTCTTTCTCAATTTTTGTGTAAGTCATACCTTTTTATGCGTTTGATGGAAAATTATAAATTCCTAAATATACAGCCGGGCGAAAAATATGCTTATTTAGAAGCCTTCATGTCATGGTCTGCAATAAGGCTGGGCTCGGGGGCTCGAGCCCCCCCCCCCCCCACCCCTCACTTTTTGAAAAAGTATGTTACAGAGAAAAGGAAAGAAAGAGAGAGAGAAAAAAATAAGTGACCTGCCAATGTCACAAATGAGGTATCAAAATATGCTCATCTGACCGTAATTAAATGCCTAAAACCTCAGAGCTTATGGGGGCTCAGCCCCCGGACCACACCAATGGCCCTAAAGCAGGTCCACTGGATGCTCATCTGACCGTAATTAAATACCTAAAACCCCTGAGTTTCCGGGGGCTCTGCCCCCTTGACCCCACCAAGGGCCCTAAGGCGGGCCCCTGGATGCTCATCTGACCGTAATTAAATACTTCAAACCCCTGAGCTTCTGGTGGCTTTGCCCCCTGGACCACATCAATGGCCTTAAAGAGGGCCCCTGGATGCTCATTTAACCGTAATTAAATATCTAAAACACCGGAGCTTCCGGGGGCTCCGCCCCCGGAACCCCACCAATGGCCGTAACGCGGGCCCCTGGATGCTCATATGACCGTAGTTAAATATCTATAAACCTCTAAGTTTCCGGGGGCTCTGCCCCCAGGACCACATCAATGGCCTTAAAGAGGGCCCCTGGATGCTTATCTAACTGTAATTAAATACCTAAAACCCCTGAGCTTCCGGGGGCTTCGCCCCCTGAAATCCCCGCCAATTAGTGACCTGCCAGTGTCACAAATAAGGTAGCTATATATGCTTATCTGACCGTTTCCTGACCGCTTGGTAACCAATCATGTTCAGTATGACCAGGGTATGACCCCCTTCCAAACGTTTTTGCTCATTACGCCACTGCCCCGAAATTTGAGCCCCCTGGAACGTTTGACCCCCAATCCAAAACTGCTTCCGGCGCGCCTGGGCCTAATCATCTATCTCTAGGCAATGTCAGGGAATTCTTTGTATAGAGGACTCATATTGGAGTTTTTACCTGCATCTGGAATATTCTTGAATCAATCTATTCTAATAGTTGAATGTTTAATAAAAGATTTATTTCAAATTTGATATCATGTATCAAAACAAAGCGGCATGTATTTTTATGCGAGGTGTACACCTCAATCACACCGCCAAACTGACTTTACACTGACTCCAAACCAATCTGGTCCTTACCATTCAGAGTAAAGTAATTTTTTGTTTGGTGTTAAGTCAGGTCTGATGCCGGTTTCGTTGGTGTGACTACGTTATTAGAAGACTTGGAAAATCAAAGTTGAGTAATCGAAAACTAATTTCATTACACTTATCAATCAATTAGGAAGTAAATATTGGATTAATAGTAAATATTATATGAAAGCACTGAATTATATGAATATGCATGTAATACTTTTAATGCATTTATCAATGTTCATGTGTACTGTATTGTAGACATTGCAATTTATGTTCAATCTACTCCTGTAACGTCACCCAGAACTTCGAAAACGGTCATTTCAATTCAGATTTCGAACTCTCATTTTGAGCTAGATTGTTTATAATATATGACCTTAATAGAGAACTCTTGAGTGTTAAGGTTTCGTAGCAACAGAGTTCGGTTCATATTACAACCCCTTCATCAACCCTCCCTTACGTAATATCATAAATATTTGATAAATAAATAAATTACAAACCACTTACAATGAACGAGCAGAAGGACTGTAAAAACCTGTAATGCAGTCAAACCATCCATGCTAAACGGGTCGATTGTCGATATCTCCTTGAAAAGAGTTCTTGTCATTTTGTTTTGTTCTGATTGAGGAGAACGTCAGTTGAATCCTTTTGGCTTCAAATCATTTCCAAATCTATTTTCCAAGACAGATCTTGGTTTAAAAGTAAAAAATATCTCAAAATGAATAAACGTGTTTCAAATTATATAGAACGGTTTACTAATTGCACCATACTTGTTGAAGATAGGGTACACAACTCAAAAACTTGCCGCACATGGCAACAATTAATGTAGGCAAAGTGGATTCCACCTATAAATATATAATTATGTATAGCAGGGGAATTAAATAGTAAGTAACCGGGGGTTTTGGAGATTTTTTCTTTTTTAAACATAAGGAATATATACAGTAGGCTTGCGGAATATAGGATAACAAATTAGAAAGTTACGCAATTTTGACAAACTTAGCGGAAGACCATGGCCATCACTGGATAATTTAGTAACTCACTCCTTACGCGCCTATTTTATGAAAGTTGAATTCACGCCCGAGACTCGTTTAAATGATGAGTCGGAGAGTTATGGAGAAAAAAAAAATGCCTTTACCGTTTATAGACGGAAATTTTGTCACAAATGAAAGGAAACGAAAACGATTTACAAGGTAGAGCGTCTAGTCACCCTTACGTAACTAGTCTGTTTACCGTACACAAAGGCACATAATTGTATTGTCCCTGTTCTTTGGAAATTCCTGCTTTATTTCGCTCGACAAGTGAATGCATAGTGCGTTCTTTTAGATTCGTAAAAGTCTAGCTGGTACACGTATAAGTCGAATTCTAGATTGGAGTGCAATCAGAATGACCAACAGCATGCGGAAGTTACCAAAAGGAAAGCTCTATAAAATGTATATTTAAACTGCAATTAATTATAATAGTCATATATTTACCTTCTACGGTCTAATATCAGTAATATTGTAGTGAAATCATGAATACAAAGTAATGAGAATAGCGATCACACTCACCATTACAGCTACATTCAAGATTCCATACATGTGGTAATAATGCAACCGAAAAGCTTATTTTTGGTAATAATCAAGTAAATCCACGGTCACAATTGATATGAACGATTACAAAAATTGATTCCCGCATGCTGCGTGAGGGCGTATTGCAAATAAGTTCTACTCCGTTGTCGTTTCATCAACATATAATTTTGGAGACCATAGGCTATACCTCATAATCAAATTATATAACGACATTATAAAGAATCACATTAATGCAAATGTTAATTATCAGGACTCGTTTTAGCAAACCATGAAATCATGAAACTATCATATTTCATTCAAGTGCCATATTTCTAAAACGTAAATATTTTGTTTGTTGGGGGATAAGACTCAAGACCTGTCATAATGCTAACGATCTATAATTAGACTGTGAAAAGGGGGGAGTGGCAGAAGGGGCATATTCGGAGTACACGTCCCCCCCCCCCCTCCCATAATTCAAGATATATATATATATATATATATTTTTTGTTTTATTATTTATTTATTTTTATTATTTTTTTTTTTAATATTTTTTTTTGGGGGGACTCGCGTGAACAAAACAGGTTACATGTAATTATTTTTCATTACACCTATGTATCATAATTTTTTAGCGCTCCCACATACAAACTTGCATACAATCTCGCTCGATCACTACGCTCCATCGATTATCAATAGACGCAGTATTTCTTAACACTGTTAACAACTCTGTCTACAAGTAAGAGAAAAGAAAGAGAAACGTTCGCAAACTATAACATTTACTGAAGCTGTATACATTTATTAGAGATTCATTCAGGAAAACAAAAACAAAACAAAAAAGAGTTTTTTAAATGTTTTGGAAGAGAGCTTCAAAATTGAATACTTTTAAATGAATGATTTGTCGATTTGCCCCAATTTTGGTATATCCCTTTAATAACCGCTCCTCTCTCTCCCTACGCCAATGTTTATTTCTATTGATATTAGTTGATTTGAATTGGTAGATTTACCATATGTAAGAGGTATAATATAACTGATAGTATCCTAAATGGATTGATATGTATAGTAAAAGTGCGCTACCTTCCCATCCTTCATCTCTCTCTCTCTCTCTCTTTCTCTCTCGTATTTAAAAAGTCTTTTTTGTGTAAGTTTGTAGTGTTATGGGGAGGTTAGACGGTTGAGCCTATATGGTATATGTTGACGATTCACTCGTGCAATGATAAGTTATTTATTGGTATAGAAATTTTCAGACAGGGACCTTTTGACCCAAAAGTCCAACTTTCCTTGTAATCATATAAGCTCCCACACATATTTCCAATATGTCCCTATTGCAATTACGGTTACGCAAGTGTACGCTACAAAAACGTTGTCTTAATTCTTTATTATCGTTTATTTCGTAATAGAATATTAGTAACATAACATAAGCATATTTTGTACGTTCTTTAAAGGCACGCTGTTCTATTTGTAGCTACTTGCTCCCTCTATATAGAAAACTTCCCCAATCGGTGCCTGTTGGTCCCCCATGATCCTCTTTTTCTTATGTTAAATGAGAGCTGAGTTAATGAGATAGCCACCTGCCACAGTGACCTCGCTGGCTCGCTGGGTGGTCTAATCCCTTCTAGCTGAAGTAGTAAAGCCTGCCTTTAATAAAAAGAAAAACAAGTACAGACTGCAAAGTTTGAACCTTGGTTAATTTTTTTTTAAGAGACAGATTGAACTAAAACTGAATCATCTGCACATTTATTTTACTCTATATTTGTCATATCTACGTTTGGCTTCAGTAATATTTCATATATTGTATCAATATGTTAAGGCCTTAAGAAAGTGTAAGAGAATTAGACTTGTAATAGGCCTAGTCTTGGATATAATATAATGATCTTTTGACAAATCATCGTCTGTTTGATATAAATCATCAGTGTCAAAAGTACATTAAAAGTTAATAGTAGTACTTCACATTAATAGTACATTATGAAAAAAGGCAGTATGAAATACATTCAAAATTATATCAACATTTCTTTATCAAATCTGAATAGGTTTATAAAAAAAAAACGATTTCCTTTTAGCCTTTGCTATAATACGCTTAAATAAAAGTTTCGCTATAAACATGAAAGTGATTATATCAAAACATTTTCAAAAATCGGAAATTATATAATTGCCTCATTAGAGGACTTATTTCACATTCAAATCTTACACATCAATAGAACATAAATCTTACACAAATAACAGAAAAGATAACTACAACATCAAATTTAACTTACACATATCGGTCAAATTATCAAATGAAGTTCAACCATTCCTTTTGAAGTCATACATGTATTTTCCCTTTGTTTGTATACTTTCCTTTCTGCTACATTGTATTTCTATGCTTTCTCTGATTTCTTTTTAAAACACATGTCTCAATACAGAATCTCTTTGATCTTTTCTAGTTTTGTTGAGTTGTAAAATAACTTTATGTACACTCCAAAACGTTATGGCCAGGAATAAATTAGACTGGCAATTACTTTCTATATTTAGTCATTACTGAGCTATATACTTAAACACCTTGAATATGTAACATGTGTACAGGCGCGCCGGAAGCAGTTTGGGATTGGGGGGGCAAACATTCCAGGGGGCTCACCTTCCAGGGGCAGTGACGTAATGAGCAAAAACGTTTGGAAGGGGGGGGGGCAGAAGAAAAATCTGCATAAACCACCACTCTTACACGTTATATGCAGGCCCCGTGGAACGTTTTTCAAAGTGGAGTATTAACGATCAGGTAGAGCGTAAATTGGTGTTGGGTCCATGGCATGAGCCTCGGAAGGGGGTCACGGGGCTGAGCCCCCGGAAGCTCAGGGTTTTTAGGCATTAAGTTACGGTCAGATAAGCATATTAAGATACCTTATTTGTGACACTGGCAGGTCCCTTATTGGCGGAGAGTCCAGGGAGCAAAGCCCCCGGAAGCTCAGGGTTTTTAGGCATTAAATTACGGTCAGATGAGCATCCAGGAGCCCTCTTTAAGGCCATTAAGAGGGAGAGCCCCCGGAAGTTCAGAGGTTTTAATATTTAACTATGAACAGATGAGCATCCAGGGGCCTGCCTTAGGGCCCTTGGTGGGGTCCAGGGGGCAGAGCCCCCGGAAGCTCAGGGGTTTTAGATATTTAATTACGGTTAGATGAGCATCCAGGAGCCCTCTTTAAGGCCATTAATGTGGTCAATGGGGAGAGCCCCCGGAAGTTCAGAGGTTTTAATATTTAACTATGGTCAGATGAGCATCCAGGGGCCGCCTTAGGGCCCTTGGTGGGGTCCAGGGGGCAGAGCCCCGGAAGCTCAGGGGTTTTAGATATTAAATTACGGTTAGATGAGCATCCAGGAGCCCTCTTTAAGGCCATTAATGTGGTCAAGGGGGAGAGCCCCCCTGAAGTTCAGAGGTTTTAATATTTAACTATGGTCAGATGAGCATCCAGGGGCCTGCCTTAGGGCCCATGGTGGGGTCCAGGGGCCAGAGCCCCCGGAAGCTCAGGGGTTTTAGATATTTAATTACGGTCAGATGAGCATCCAGGGGTCCGCCTTAGGCTCCTTGGTGGGGTCCAGGGGGCAGAGCCCTCGGAAGCTCTGGGGTTTAAGGCATTTAATTCCGGTCAGATGAGCATATTTTGATACCACATTTGTGACATTGGCAGGTCACTTATTTTTTCTCTCTCTATTTCTTTCTTTTTCTCTGTAATATACTTTTCCAAAAAGTGAGAGGGGGGCTCGAGCCCCCGAGCCCAACCGTTTGCAGACCATAACATAAAGGCTTCTAAATAAGCATATTTTTTCGCCCGACTGTAAATTTGGGAATTTCTCATTTTCCAGCAAACGCATAAAAAGGAATGACCCCCCCCCCCCCATCAGCAGGGCCGTAGCCAGAGTTTGATGTTTTTTTTTTTTTTTTTTTTTTGGGGGGGGGGGGCACATACATGTAATTGATCGACGTCCTGGGGAGGGGTCTTAAAAAGTTCAACCGATCTTGGAAGCGTTCAGGGGCTCATGTCTTCTCACCCCTATAACAACACAAAAATAGACACGTTTACCCATTCTCTCACGGTATGTCCACGATATGCGCGTATCGCTATTATGAAAACCTCCATTGATAAATATAGGTGGCATGCGCAATGTTTAGGAAATTTAATTCCTGTTAACAGTACTTTCCTTTCTTTGAATAGAATTTTATATGTGATTTAATTCAGGTTTTTATTATTGTTATGTTCTTTGGGGTTAAAAATACAATCCATCTTTACTCCTTTACTGCTTTTTTTTTTTTTTTTGGAGGGGGGGGGGGGGCGTTTTTGGGGGGCAAAAATGCGTTTTGCCCCCCCCCACCTTTTTGACTGGGGGGGCAACTGCCCCCCCCCCCCCCCTGCCCCCCCCACTTCCGGCGCCTATGCATGTGTATCCATTCTGTATAAATAGAATGTGCAAATTAAAACAAACTGATTCCTTCACATGAAACTTTTTAACAAGTAATCGACGTATAACATAAAAAGCATCATAAAGCCATACTGTCACATTTTACCATCGAAAATGCATTGACATAACCTTAGCACATTATAGTACCCTTCATATTTATAATCAACACAAACATAAACGCGCATAAAATCTAGGGCACACAATTACACGCACACACACACACACGTTCACGCATGTACACTTACACATGTGTGATGGGGTTGACCAAAGTTCTTGGAGATTTGTAAAAATATTAGGAAATGTGATATTCGATCCATGATTTCTCATATTCTACACAAATTTATTTAGTTAAATTAGTACCGAATGGCCATCAACGTTTTTGACTACAAATTGGTTCATTAAAGGGACTTGGCAACATTGTTCAGATGGGAGAAAGTGGTGCTGAGGTAGTGACTTCAATGCTAAGATAATTTGAAAATTTGAGTGAAAACGGACCATTATTAATGATACAAATCGGGAAAAACTGATCTGATCGATTCCTTAATTCTCCCAACTGTATTATTACAATTAAATTACATTTTAGGTGAATGTAAATCGCCACAAGGCAATAAATTGGCTCTACGTACCATTCCAGACATTTAAGTGTTGAAAGATTTTTATTAGCATATTTTATGTCTTTTTTTCATGGAAAACGGTTAGGAAAATTCAAAAATTTGGAGAATTCACTGTTAGAGGGTGTTGCATAGTGACGCCTTCAAAGAAAATCATAGATATTTTTGTGGTTTGAGAATTTTTTCTGGATTTTTGTTTTGCATGACAGAGAGTTAGTACAGTAGAAGGAATATAATAAGTAACATTTGATACAAAAATTAGCAATTTTTTCATCAACCTTCAACAATGTTACCGAGTCACTTTAACTAAAAAGTTTATCATCAAAGCATCTGGAAATTTCGCGATCTAAGAATTCGATGTCTTATTGGAATGCGCTGAAACTCAAGAAAGAGTCATTAACAAAAACAAGAACTTAATAATGGTTTAGTTGTTAAAAAGCTATGCATCACAGCCCGGGGGGGGGGGGGGCTGAATTGTACAATGTTCTTATAAAGTATTTACATGGTAAAAAAGCACTAAGAATCATACAACTACAAGTACACAATCTTTATGCAATTCTATATAACTCATGGGGGTTATACACACGTGAGAGACTAGTATTAAATGAGACGTATATGTTTTACATGTATAGATGACGGTTCAGAGAGAGCCAGAGCGAGAGAGGGAGATATATTGACAGAGAGAGAGCGAGAGAGAGAGTGGAGAGAAAGCTAGAAGGGGGAAACAGAGCGAAAGAGAAAGAGGCAGAGAGAGCGAGAGGGAATGAGAGAGAGAGAGAGAGAGAGAGAGAGCGAGAGAGATATGAAATGACAGAGAGAGGGAAAGAAAAGGAGACACAGAGGAAAAGAGAGAGAAAGAGAAGGAGAGAGAGCGCGAGAGAGGAGAGAGACAGAGAGGGAGGAAGGGGTGATGAAAAAAAGAAGAAAGGGAATAGGTGATCATCTACATACAATAATGCTATGAAATAACACTAACATTCATAAATCATGAGATTGTACTGATGAATGTACGAGATCATTTGCTACACACCGGACCTCTTGATATCCACAATTTCATATTTTTTGTTAAAAGCTGCACCTCTAGATATTTTAAATATTACTTCTTTTTTTTTCTTCTCTTCTAATTTCTACAAAATGATCTTGAAAAAAAAAGAATAATTTTCAAAAAAGACATATACTTAATGCATATGTGATACATGTATTCCGATAGCCTGATTCAGCACTCTTGGCCAAATTTAACACAAGTTAGTCCCTATAATGCTATTGTAGTTCAGTTGGCTCTGATCCGACCATCGTACAGAGTACAAGATTTAGACGCATCGCTGCATATCCGAACAAGGCTTAATTTCACACGTCCAGTGTAGACGCATACAATCCTTCATCCAAGTCATTGAGAGACAGGTAATTCTGTGAAAATCAAAAGAAAAAATGTTGCAAGGATAATTATTGGGTTTTGGGCTAGAATTCTGTTCATGGTACCTGTTGAACTGCGGTTAAAAATCGGAATAATACTAATGGATATGTAATAAGGAAACTAAATTCTCCATTAGACATGTTAGAATAAGGCAATTTGAGTCCATCTTACATGAGTCTTTTCTAGAATCCTTTCCAAACTCTTGAGGATCTGATCAAAGTTACTCCGATTTGTAGCTTCCTTCTCCCAACAACCTGACATGACCGAATACCTGAAAGATACGAAAAAGAGTCGATCCTTATCTGATAAAAATCTAATAGAACTACCGAATTGAATCTAATACAAAGACAAATACAAAATTCCGACAAATTCAAAGTTTATGTGCAACAGCAATTTCATCACTATTGTTTCATTATTTTATGTGCGCACCCAGTCCGAGGCGTTTTACTACACCTATTTTTTTAATCATGATTCTATCACTTTCTCTTTATGTCTTTTCTTATATTATTCTTTGTTTCTTCCTTCTATCACCTTCTTTTATGATATTCTTTGTTTATATCCTTCTATCACTTTCTTTTTCTGTCTTTCCTTATGTTATTCTCTGTTTCTTTCTTATATCACCTTGTTTTATGTTATTCTTTGTTTTTCCTTCTATCACTATCACCTTGTCTTATGTTATTCATTCATTCATTCATCTTTATTCAACGATATAACAAGAAAATAGTACAATACAATAAAACATATTGACATAATCATATACATGCATAAAGTTAACATATCGTTAGGGGCAACCAAAACAGATCAAGATCTTGTGGACTGGTGCCCCTTCTACAAAATTAACAAATTATGAGTTTTTATCATTCTATCATTTTCTCTGTTGAGTGTTGAGACGTATTTTTTTCAGCTTCAGATTCTGATTCAAAGGAAAGATAGCAAAATCAAGTGTAATCGTGTTTCTTATTGTTTGGAAACATATCTGCATTTAATACAAAACACCATCATGAAATCTAGAAAATATAAATATTGCATCGAGTGAGTCAAATTATGACATTTAGAGAACAATTCGCTTGAAATAGTAATATGTACACTTCTTGTCCACAATGGCGAGGGCGTGGCATCTGGTAACCATTAGCAACCTCCTTTTGGACAGTGTCAAATGTCATGTTAGGGTATGGCCTCGCCCCTGAAAGAATAGAAGAAAATAATTTTAAAAATAAAACATTTTTTTCAATATACGAATATGTGACATCTGAAGCTATGGAGAGAAATTATATGTATCTAGCATTTACATGTATATACAATTTTTCATCAACCCTTGATAGTACAAGCGGAATTAAGTGGACAAATTTAGACTAAATGTTATTCATATCTGTGTATTTGAATACGAATAATGCAATAAATAAAATAAAAAATCGCAAATATTATTGGTGAGTCTTAAAGAGGGGAATAAGTCGCTTGAATTCTTTACCTAAAAAATGCATCAAATAAGTATTAGTCATAATCTATTTTTATTATTTAAGTGCAATGATTTATTTCACTTTTCTTCATAACACCATATATTACACGGTAAAGGGGTCGTGGTGTAGTGTTTCATTATCTTGACTCTAAATCCGAGGTTTAAGGGTTCGAATCCCAACTCGGCACTTACTTCATTTGGCAAAACATTAATCCATATTTGCCACTCTCCTTCCACTCCACCCACCTGGCAATGGTATTGCAAGGGTAATAATAATGGGAGGGACCTGAGGAAGAACAGCAGTAAAGCTCTCAAGGCTTCCTACGTAAAGAACTTCATGGTCTTTAAGATGGTACACAAAATTATATGAGATATAAACATTATTTTTTCACCTAATGTCACAATTTCCCACAAGACGATACCAAAAGACCAGATATCTCCTTCTGTTGATTGGTCCCCAGTAACCATGGTTTCAGGCGAACTCCATCTTGTTGGTTTCTGAGATGTTGGAAAATATAAAGAATGCTAAAAATCGTGTTAACTTTAAAGTTAGAGTTTATAATCATATATTCATGGTTTAAAATAAATCCTGATTACCAGACAATGGCTTAATTGTTCACAATTAAACAAGCAGATATAAAAATACCTACGAAAACAATATTGCATATGGCCAAAATTATACAAACACCACGGCAATAAAATTGCTGATAATCGGGGTGAATAAATATACCATGATTATGGGTTAAACACTTTAAGGGAGGAAATTTCTAACGTGATAAATCATGAAACTCATAATTTTATGGTTACGTTTTGGTAGTTTTAAGATTTTCCGATATGTTTTGTCGATTAAATATATTGTGGTCATCATTAAAGATGTGCCATCTATATATATGCTGATGATATAATCATTAAATAAGGTGATAATACTCACACCTCTGTCGCTAAACAGTGATAAAGATAGTCCATAATCTGATAGCTTGCATTGCTTTCTATCAGGTAGTAACACATTGTGAGCGCAGAGAGTTCCGTGGATGATCTTTAACAAAACAAAAAACATAATGATAAAATAAATAAATAAATGAAAACAACAATTACAAAATCTGGGTGTTTTTTCATTCACCTTTGATCATTATAACCATCCTCGTACTATACTGGCTTCCTCCTCTCTTATTCTTCCACTTTCCTCTTCCACTTTTTTAATTCTCATCCCCTTGTCCTCTAGCTCCCCCTCTCTTCCCCCTAATCTGTTGTTAATTCTCTTCTATTGCAAGTGATGAAATCAGGTTACCTTCTTTGATGCAAGATACTGCATCCCTTTTGCAATTTGCCAAGCCAGGTTGAGTAGACTACCTTCATCGATACGAACCCTCTTTGGTTTGACATTGGCGTATGTGGGTTGGGATTGCACCCCTGTGGTCTGTAGATGGGTAAGTAGGGTACCCCCAGAGATGAACTCATACAGAATGCCACCTGCATCATGGGCAATTCGTTAATTGAAACTATTACGTATGAAACTGATATGTAACATTATGTTTCATTAGACATCATGTTATATAATATTCAGCTTTCATAATACAAATGTCTCTAAGCGCTTTATACATTATTATTATTATTATTATACCACTACCCCGGTTATGAGATTCAATACTTGCCCGCACACATTGTGCGCACAATCTCCATTCACTGTTCGGGAAAATCCTCTACATTAATCATTAATTTTACTGGACTGTTGTATAACTCTTATTCAACTGATTGCGATAATTGCTCTAAATGTCACGCCCTTCTAAGTTAGCTATAGTGACTTTTGCAAAGGTCGTTCCAAAAAATTAATAATGTTGACATTAATATGTATTGAATTAAGCAGATTAAAAAGAAACTTTGTAACTGCGGGCGGAGGTGTTTTTACCTTGTTCTTGACAATATCCTAGGCACTTGACAACATTCGGTTGATCCGGTACCTCAGAGAGGACCTTGACAGCTTGAAGAACGTTCTTTGATTTGGTCACTTGATCTAAGAAAAGATACATCCTATATATATAACTACCATATTTGCTTTCAATTTCGAAGGAAGTGGTGGGCTAAAGTCATTGCAGAACAAGTCAATCATTCAACGTTAATAAGATCGAGTGAAAACAGTGTAAACAAGTGAATACAGTATAAATATATATATATATACATATATATATATATATATATATGTGCGTGTGTTTGTGTGTGGTGTTACTTTGTACGTTTGTTGGGGTCCTACTAAAATATAACTTTCTAGAAGCTGATGGTATCTCTGTTCATCAATGATAACACAACATCTCGTAAAGTTCGATTTTAGGCTACATTGATATTCATCAAAGCGATTTGCCTTTCGGTATTTTTTTACTCATTGGCAAAACCTCACCTGGAATCTGCCTGATAGCAACGTCTACTAGACATCGATTCGAGCGGAGTTCTCCCTTCCATACCCCGCCAAAGTCACCGCGTCCGATTGAACCGAGTCTGGTGAAAAACGTCACGTTTTCAGGAGCAATGATGGGGGAATGGGATGGACCGAGTTTGAGAGATGTGTATGCTATCAAAACACAAATTTGATTATTATTAAAAATACTCTAATACTTGAAAAATCAAATACAAGCAATCTTTCACACTCTAAAACAGGGATAAGGCTACCCTTGGATAATCTATTCTACATTTCTTTCAAAATATAAAACGAAAGTGAAAGAGTATTCACCATAAAAGTATTTATAATTGTGTGTGTGGTTGTGGGAGGGGAGGTGAATTTGCAATTAAAAATAGCGTAAAGGTAAACTTTAAAACCTCAGTCAATTTAGTAGGCCTAGCAAGAATCTGATCAGAGAGAATAACGAAGCTCATAACCTTTCCTTTGGAAAATATACTATACTTGGAATAATTTAAATACAATAATTTCATTGATATTTACGATTTATTGTACAGTTAAGGGCAAAATGATCATCATTTAGTATACATTATTACAGATAATGGTGAGCTTGGGTCATCTGATAGCATTGTGAAAGAAAAGGTTTGGAATGGATCAGAAAAGGTTGATCATGTAGCATGTAAGTATTGGTGTGTACTGCAAAGTTCTGGAGTCATCAAAATAATAATAAATTTGGTCCAGTTTTTGTATAAAAGTACCGAGCACTGTACACAGAAATATGTTTATGGGACTACACAAATGGTGTCGGGGCTACCAACCTTGATTTCCTCATGTTTCTATGCTCATTACTCAGCCAGTACACATTTTCTACCAAAATTGTTTGGCAAATGACATTTGTAATCTTGAACATTCAGTGTAATTTTCGTTGGATTCTGTGAGAATTCATTTTCTTCTTTTTTAACCAGAACTCACCTTGTATTAATTTTGTAAAATTATGAGAGTTTTTAATGTTTGTTTGGCAACATACAAAGCAATAAGTATCTCCACTTTTTCTGTTGATTGGATGAATTTAATTACATGTTTTTTCTTTGTAGTATTCTTCATTATAAACATTGGGACGAATTTACAGATTTTCTCACCTCTATCTCCGTTCTGAATCATCTCATACGCCATGTTGTCGTTTGCCTCATGAGATACGTGTCCTTCTTCTCTGTGAAAAACAAATAGTGAGATGTTTCTTAATAAGGCGTTTAGATTGATAGTGTACTGTTTATTGTACAGCGCCATCTCATAGCCATCTCTAACTAATTTCTAAATACTCGCATTGGAGCAGTTTTGCTCGTTTTATGTGTTATAGTGAATAGCCAATCCTTTTTACTTTGCGAAATATATCTAATTGACTAATTTTCAATACCCTTGAATTTGAAGAGCTTCATATAGATACAAACTTAAGTTTCACCTCTCTTTTTAACATATTTAACATGTAACCACAAATCCCATGATAAATTATATCGTCTTTCATTTGGTGGTTTCTCACATTATATTACATCCGAATATTGTTGTGTGTGTATGTACGTGCGTGCAAATGGGCGCATGTGTTTGTGTGATCAATTATAAATTAATTTTCTGTTCAATATTTCGAACTGCTAAATACTAACCTAGAAACGGTTTTTGATGACTCTTCGAAACCTGCAGAAAGAAAAAGAAGAGGAAGAAGCAAATATAGAAACTTTGATGAATATTTTATGTGCAGAAAAAAGGTATATGACAAATTTATCAACAAGGAAGTCAACTTTAGTCTAAAGTAAATGGATCTCTATCCTGAGGTGTTGATATGGTATGGGTAACTACATTCAGGAAGGCGATAGATGTTATGATATCCAAGGACAAATACCTTCGCTATCAATTTCAGATATTATGTTTCCTTTATCTCTTTAAGCAATACCAAGTCAATATGCTCATGCGCTTTGATAAGGCATGTATCCTCATTACAAAGTCCATTGGAGAAGACTTAAAGGGATAGTTGAGTTCTGTTTTCAGACCGCAAATGCCTTCAAGTGCATGGTTATTGCTCTTTTTCTTATCTATGACATTTATAGTGCCCTTTTAGAACCAAAAATTGCTATGAAGGTAATTTTAGACCCCAAAATGTGTGAAATTTAGGATCATACCAAGTCAGCTCCACTTTTAAAAAAACATGGTGACCGTTAATTAATTATCTAATTAAAAATAACAATATATGAGCCGGCTAATTGTGAGTAATAAAAGCAACACGAAAATGCCAATAAAAAAGCCAAAATCGGCATTGGCTAAAATACGACGTAAAAGGCGTTATTTCGTGTTTTTTTCAACGGTTTTTTTCAAATTTTTCAAAATGTCTAATATTTGTGGAGGTACACAAGTATTATAAATTGTTATATTTCAGCCGTCTCTGAACCGATTTTGATCAAATAAAGATGATTTTGTCATTTAAATATTATGTTCTTTCAAATTTGACACTCATTTTTTCATTATCTCACAAAAAATTATTTTGTGTAGCGCCCTCTGCAACAGAACTCAACTATTCCTTTAAAGTCGTCATTGCTGTGGTTGATTACAATGTATTTACAAGCGTACACCTACTTTCTAAGCAATCAGGTAAAACAATCATGAAACAAACATTTACATAGCTTTTATTTGTTCTGACTCCATCTTTCAACTATTCTATTAGAATTGATGAATATAGTCACCTGGTCTGGTCTCCTGTCTCCTCAACATGATGAATTGAATGATGTTGATGATAACAGAAGCCACTAACAGGATGGCTAAGACAGCAATACCTGCAGAAGCCCCAGAACTCAGACCAGTTGGCACACATGTACCTGGTGTGGTTTCTAAATGATGAGCAATGTTTCATACAAGATTTATCCTAAACCTAACCTAAAACCTTATCGAAACCGCAACTCTTACCCTGCACCTAACCTAAAACCCAATCGCAGCCCTAACCCTAACCGTTACTTTAAACCTAACCTAAAACCCAATTGCAACCCTAACCCTTACTCTCATCTTAACCTGAAACCGAATCGCAACCCTAACCCTTACTCTAAACCTAACCTTTAACCCTATCGCAACCTTTACCCTTACCCTCACTCTAAACCTAACTTAAAACCCAAATCGCAACCCTAACCCTTACTTTAAACCTAATCTAAGACCCAATCGAAAACCCTAACCCTAACCCTAAACCTAACCTAAAACCTAATTGCAATCCTAAAACTAACCCTAAATCTAAACCTAACCGTAAACCCAATCGCAACCCTAACACTAACACTTACTCTAAACCTAGCCGTAAACCAAATCGCAACCCTAACCCTTACTCTAAACCCTACCTAAAACCCAATTGCAACCCTTACCCTATATTACTGAGGAAAAATACCAGTAAAAAAATTCGTCAAAGCAAATGTAAATTCACATACCAATAATATAACAAACAGGTATCTATAGATATATAACAACTTTAAGAATAAAATTTATACCCAATAACTGTAATTTAAAATAAACAATAACGAACGTGCTTAAGCCATAAAAAATAAAAAATAGTGACAAATAAAATAATAATCAGTTTCATTCTAAATATGAAATAATTTAAGATTTAAAAATCAGTTCACATTCTACCAACAGCAACCCTGATTCGTTCTATAGTAGTATATTATTCAGATACTGAATCAAATAAATAATCAGGGGAATTCCCGATTTAATTCATTGCGATCAAACAGGAACCTCCTGATGAAATTGAGGAACAGTTTTTGTTAAATGCGTTTTCACCTACTATACAGAGTGAGTCAGAAAAAATGTCCCACTTTTTAAAAGTTGTATTGTTTGAAGTATGAATATCAAATCATAGGTTTCATGATATGTCTTGATAGAGTTGTCCTCCCAGTACATCTAGATACCATTTTCATTTGAATCTCTGCATGCATGACTGAACATCAGACGATCTTTACAAGACTGCCAGATCTCACTTGCGCCAAGTTACTGGGTGAGGAATAAAACAGTGTATTGAACAAAGACAGTCAAACAGACACACACCCGCACACACATGCACACACACGCACACACAAACGCACACACACACACACAACACACACGCTGACAATCGTTTTATAACTTCCCTTTTTCTGATTAAGCATTGATTTCTATCAAGATCGATCGCTGAATGTTTAAGTGGCATAACCCTGACAATCTTTCCCTTTAGTACACATTCACTACCACCATCATGTCATCATCATCATCATTGTCATCTTCATCATCATTATCATAATCATCATCATCATTATCATGGACAGCGGCAACTCAATTTTTCGTACGAGAAGAAAATTTCCCGACAAAAAGTAACAGTTTTAATAATAATAATAATAGCTCTTTCTTATATAGTTTTGGTGGGCCTTGTCGGGAATGGAACGCTCATTTGTGTGCGTGTGTGTGTGTGTGTGTGTGTGTTCGTGCGTGTGTTGTGTTTTGTCTGTCTGGCTGTCTTTGTTCAAAACACTATTTTATTCCTCACCTAGCAACTTGGCACAAGTGAGATCTGGCAATCTTGAAAAGATTGTCTAATGTTCAGTCATGCATGCAGAGATTCAAATGAAAATGGTACCTAAATGTACTGGGAGGATAATTCTATCAAGACCCATCATGAAACCCATGATTAAATATTCATACTTCAAACAATACAACTTTTAAAAAGTGGGTGATTTTTTTCTGACTCACTCTGTATATGATGCCTCACTACAATCATAGCTTAAACAGGACTTTGAACTCTGGTCTGTGTTCACAAATATACTGTAGGCTAATATTTGCTGAAGTAACAGGGGAACAATATACATTGCTTGGATGAATACACATCCTTTGACATTGATCTCTCTGATATTTGTTTATCACATATCATAATTTGCAATGGCATAGTTTAATACAATGGCTTATTCATCTGGTGCTTAAAGTGATGAAATTACTTATATTGTTAAGATTGAACAGAAAGTCTCAGTTTACACTCCAATCGAATTGCTAAATTGTTATGTGAATTAAAGCTTGTTCCTTCCCTATATGTAAGCTCCGTTCATTCACGTTCTATTTAAGATGGTAATATGAAGAGTGGATAGGTGTTGTATACAAACTCAACATTAAATGTCACTTCTTTGTGTTTATTCATGATAACTATTTACCCCGCATGATGTTGTCTATTACTTTCTGAAGTCAACGTTATGACATAATACGCGCATACATCGAATAAAGCAATATACAACAAATGAAAGTCATACATTCAATTTCCTCATCTGATTGAAATGAATTGTTCACCTATTCATCATTGCTTAAATTTGGAGAGATAATATTCAAAATAACAAACTTTGGTAGATTAAGTTAGTCATTTGTTATAATAAATCATTACACAAAGTAAGCTAGATTCTTGTAAGTCAAACAAAGATTTGTTTTCAACACAGATGTCAATGTTCAATTTATTTCAACAACAAAAAACAAACAAATGAGAATATCACAAAAATAATTCCTCTCACCTGACGGACTTGTAGTTGTTCTTTCCGTTTCAATTGTTTCTAGTGTTGTGAGAGCATATACATAAACGTTAGAATTATCATACTGTATATGGAGGATACTTATTTTTAAATGTATTTTTTGTCAGTTTCAAAGAGAACACGGAGCATCCTATTTTTAAAGCTTACAGAGTACAGAACAACAGAAAAATATTCAAAGAGTATTATATGTCTAAAACGATTAAAATCGAAGGCAGTATTTATAAGGCACCTGCTGTTAAGTGCATATGGCTGCTGTAATACAAGCGAAGAAAGCCAACTTACATATATTAAAACATATTAAATGTACCTCTGAAGGGTGTCCTTTCTAAATCCATTTCATATACTATCAGAATATTTTATTTTATACTTAACAAGTTACACAATGGCAAGTTAAATTACCACAGTCAATTTAGTTCCAAAGTTATGTTTAAAAGCGAACCTTTCATGTATGTTTTAAAGAGAAATATAGGGTGTTAATGTTAATGTATGAAGAGCCTGGTGTGTACAAAAAAACATTACTTGCCAGATTCAATACGACACATGAAAAAGCTTTATCCAATAAAATGAATGATGATAGAACGAAAGAAAAATATGGACATACCGGTCATTGAAGGAGGGGTGGTTGGTCCTGTTTATGGTATGGAAAAGAGCAAAAAGAAAATAAAACAAATAAAACAGGGGATGTTAGATTAAATAGCTGTTTGCATGACACATGAAATATCTTACCCAAGAAAATATTAAGTTAAGTTCATGTTCACTCCATGTAGGCCTATGTCTGGAAATAACTAACTAAGTTGTGCTACAGTTTTGTGCATTCCTTTTTTTACCTTTGTACTCATACTCAGAATAAAAGGATGAATAATATTTATGGTTAAAAAGATAAATATTCATGGCTACAAATCCTTACATTTTTGACAACTCTGATGTATCTTTCGAGAGTTAATTCACTCTCCGATTATATGTTTTTTTAATATTTACAATGGGACAGTGCAGTTATGTATATCACATGAAAATTCTCACACACGGGTCCTTTTCAGAACGATTCACGACTGAAGCTCAATTACACATACTACATGGATGGCTGAGAATTACTCTAAAAGCACTCATACGGCTGTATGGTTGCTAAAACAGGTTCTGTCAAGATCATTCAGAACACGAAAGCGAATTTACCGTTATCAAACATCAATGATCTGAGCCCTGTATCATAAAGAGTCGCGATTACTCTGAATCAATCACAGCTTAATATTAATCGAAACTGTTACTAAGAAATATGAGAATGAGAATTAGCATGAGAACTTAAGCATACTCGTACTCGATAACAAAAAAATAATTGTACATTTGTAGATATCTTTGCAACAGCTCCGTCATACATATGTTTTGCAGGTAAAAAGCATAACAAACAAGAAATGGGGGCATCTAGAGGTACCTCGAGACAAACAAGAAATGAACATGCTTCATATTTCATTTGAGGTTAAAATGTAAAATGCAGATTGTTGTACTTTTGTGGGATAGTTTGATCCTCTGGTTTGATGAACAAACTGTACATTTTGTGTGACAGTAGAGAATGCAAAGTAGCGAACGAAACATTTCCCACATGTTAATGTGGCTTTACAGTGGTCTTTAATACCACCTGCAACATGCACCCACAACGTCAAGAAATCAATTTCTTTCAAATGAATTATATTTTCCGCTCCTTGGATGCCCTCCTCTGCAGTCCTTTCGCTTTCACCACTCCCAGTACGTCTCCCTCTCTCTCTGTCACCACGCACCCCTCCCTCCCCTTTGTCTCCCCCCCCCCATTTCACTCCCTCTCATCCTCTCTCTCCCTCCTTCTGTCTGCCTCTTTCTCCCTCCACCAGCTCTCTCTCTCTCTCTCATTCTCTCTTCCTCTTTGTTTCCCTCTGTCTCTCTTTCTCCCCCTCTCTAGGTTCTCCCTCTCTCCCTTCCTCTCTATCTATCTATACCTCTCTCTCTCTATTCCTCTCTTTCTCCATCTCCCCCATACATGTATGTGTGAGGGTGGGTATATGAGGGATGTACATACACATGTATATAATAATGTGATTTGTATTGCAACACCACCATAATATACTTCACAAATATGAACAATTATATTTGTAAGTGGCATGTGTCATGTACATGTATAATTCATTTTAATGGAGATCTGTGATCTGGTTTGAATTCAAATTCTGACAGCAAATTTGAATATCTTGAGCTCAACTTCATCATTATTCAGTGAGTACTCAATGGGTAGATGAGGGGGGGGGGGTTCTCGTTACCGCTCTCCATCTTGCCCAGTCTATAGCCATTTTCGTGTCAACGTCTTCCTTAATTCTATCCACCTCTTCCTAAGTCTTTCTTTCTTTCTCCTTTCTCTCTGCTGCCCATCTAATCAGTTCATCTTCGCACTCTCTCTCTCTCTCTCTCTTATCTTCTCCCTTATCACAGTCACTTTAACTTCCTTTTGCACCCCATCATTTTGCCTCCTCTCATTAACTTTACATTACAACACAAACTTCTCTTCCAGATTTACACTTTAAACACAACTTGAACATAGAAAACAAGGAGGGCTATTGCAACCTAAAAAAATCTGTTTAAAAAAAAGCTTATTTTGGAACAATGACTGCATTCATATAAGAGGGAAATCTATACAGATTAATAAGCCAGTAAATAAATAATAATAATAATAATAGCTTACATTTACAATGCGCCTAATACTTTGTTTCTAGGCGCGGAACATATTATTACCCCGGTCATCGGATTCAGGCTTATAAGATCGATAAAAAAAAAATTGGCTGATTTTTTATGACAAAAATTTTCAAGTTTTGGGCTATCAAATGCTCAACAAAAATTCATGGCTGGGATTATTTTGTCATTTGGAGTTGTTGTAGACCATGTTTGTTGATATTTAGTGCCTTTTCATGACTTTGAAATTAATAATATTGGTCTAAGAGAAGAGGCAAAACATGCAGGCCGCCATCTTGGATTATAATGTAGGCATGCATTATAATCCAAGATGGCATTAAAAAATAAAAAAAAATAAAAAAAAATTGCTGATTTTTTTCCGATCATTTTTATTGATCGGCGATCGGAAATTATTATCCAATCACCCCTGGTCGGATCGGTATCGGCGTCCGATCCGATGATCGTTTACAGGGTTATTATCAGGGATTGTGTCTGGTACATGGGTTATACAGTATTTCATGACAATCATAGTGTAATACTGAACTGTTGGTTCAGCTCATTTCAACATACCGGTACACCAGACTTCCCTAAAGACCTTGTGCGCATGAGCATGACTCTTTCATGAATATCGCAAGTGGTCTATATTTGCAAAACTTTCATGCCACGTGACTACATTTTTATCTATAGTGAACAAGGTGCATTTTTGCAACTTGAAAACTATATTGCTGTAAAAATTGCTATGACCAACAATTTCAAAAAAAGTCTCATGCCATGAGAGTTTCTGGTATTACAACAGCAGATGATCACAAAAACATGTCACATCTGTTAAACAATTGAACCCTCCAAGACATAAAGAAAAAGGATTTACTCAGAAAAGATTAATGAATGCAAATATGACTTGTAGATTGAAAAAGTGTACCCAAGCAACAAGATGGTTTGATTGAGTTTGAATAATGGTTTGATACATCAACAAGATCAAATCATTCCACACTAATCATGACATCATAATAAACACATCAATTAAGCACAATAAAGTTCACTATACCTCAACACATGAAGCATCAATAAGACACACACACTAAATTGAACTTCATCAATAAATGCGCAAACATGTACACACTTTCTCAACATTCCTTCATTAGGAAGTGGATTTAGACTTCAATTTAAAGTTGAACAGAACATCACACTTTTTATCGAAATGATCTAATCGAGATTTGGATGGTTCTTCACCCCTCTCTCCACTCCCAAGGTCACACCAAACACATCTTACCAACACAACAATAAAAAGGAAAAAGATGTGCACAAAAAATGCTCATCTCTGACATCAGTGACATACATGTACATGTACACAAAATAAAGAAAAATGACTTACTTCTTGGGTCATATGGTACTGCTGCACTTAGTGCTGTATTTCCAAGGTAATTGCCAGCCATACAAGTGTACTGTGTACCCTCTATAGGATCTGAAACAGAGACAGTGTTGACTCCTTCCATAGATTCATGTATCGATTCGCCATTGGAGAATATGGAGTAGATTCTCATGGCTGGGCTAGGTTGGATTAGGGCAGTACATGACACTGTGATGCCTGCTCCCTGGGTTACATAATCTACAGTGACAGTGAAATCAGCAGCAGATTCTGGGTTGGTAAGAGAGAAATGAGAAAAATTAAATTCATCTAAAGCTATTAAGTAGTTTTAAAAGAATGTATGATACTTCACCTCAATGGAGACCTAAGGTTTCTGCTTAAAAAAAAATTGTAGATTAAATTTAATCCAATCTGATCTCTCAGTGCCATATATACATGTGCATGTACATGTACATACTGTTCAATATTTGTTTATATATGAATATCGCCTTATACTGCGGTTTCAAATAACTAAATATGGCCAAGACGAACAGGTTGAATTAAAGATATGACCTTTCAAAGCCTGCTACTAAAAAGTTTTTTTATTTTGGCTATGACCATTCAAAACTCCAGACTAAGTAAATTTTGCATAAAATCTTAACTGAGCATCTTTTATCTTCACGATTTATTATCCAAATAAAAATATAGTTGCTATACTCATTCAAATCTGAATATTAATTACTCCTGTATATAATAGGTATGAGGACAACGTTTTTTCCATGCGGTTTATTTCCCTAAATAAAAACATAGGTTTACTGACTGTACTGTCTGTACATGAAAATGCTTGTATTATCCCAAACATGTAACAGATATAAACAATGAAAACATTTGCCTTCTTCTATCCAAAATTTAAATGATACTTACCATGAATATCTAAATCTATAGATTTATCTCCATTCAGCTCTGTAAGCACATCATGTCCAGAGACTTGACAAACCAAGGTCTGTCTATAATTCTCTAGAGTTGCAGGAAATGTGAACACGCTCTTTGAGTTAGATAAAGGTGCTGTAGCTGTTGGGTTTGTATCAACTATCGTGTTCCCATTGCCATCAGTCTGTGTAACTCCATTGAGAATCCATGTAATAGTCTCTTGTGGCTTGCCTCCAGCAGCATCACATGTTGCTACGTACAAATCCTCATTGTCTGTCACAATACTAGCCAGAGTCAATGTCTTAGTAGATTTAGCTACAAGTAGGAAGAAACAATGGCAGAAGTCTTAACCCACTGACTACTGACTCATCTCATTCCCATTGGCTTATATACAGGAGTCTTCCGGTTCACGTAGGCAAGGGGTTAATCAGATTCAGATTAATCTTTGTTTCCATCAGACACATTTTAAAAGGAAATATCATGATGAAGCAAATAAAGAGAACCATTGATTCTCTCAAGAAATATAACATGCCATAGAGTGAGTCCTGAATCAGAATACATAACACACAGAACATCAATGAGTGCCTATCACCTACATGTAGCCTACATGGGCAGTGGTGTAGAATGTGTCAACAGGCCATTATTGGTGGGGGGGGGCTGTCTGTATTTAGGACTGCTTTTTCCAAAAATATTGAGATAAAATAATATGAAACAGAGGTATATATCAATATTCATTTTAGGATAAATCTCTTTAAAAATGTATTGTTCAATGCTTTCAAATAGATTTTTGCACAATCAATCAACCACTTTCTTGATTCCCTGAATATTAAGTGAATAATTATAATCTTTTAAGTATACATACTTAAAACGACTGAGAGTAACAAATATTTTTGTAATAAGAACAAGTTAATATACGTAAACAAAGTATATTTACTTCCTCAAATCAAAGCCAAAATATCATGTCAGTCTACACACAATGCCTGAAATGCATTGTACTCACCTTCTACCACAATGAATATAGTAGCATCCGTCCCTGTGGAAATGTCACATCTATACTCCCCATCATCCTCGACTTCTGCATTCACAATCATCATCACAGATTCACTTGCTGATGATGCTGGCAACTCAAAGTTAAGGTACTTATCTTCAGCACTAATACGGTTAGATCCTGAATAGATAGTGTCAGCAGGATCTATACTGTCATCAATCCATTGAATCGCGTTCACTGGCCCAAAAGTCACAGTACATGTGAGTGACATATTTTTAGTTGCAGTTGCTTCTCTGGGAAAAGCTACCACAGTTGCCGTTTGACCACTGATTTCTGAAAAAAAGGAAACAAAACTCTTGAATAATAAACAAAAAATACACCTGCGTTATTGGCACTTTTACTTTCAAAGGTCACTTTTAGATTTGACTTCACTTCAATTTGATTTTGTTTAAATGACATGGAAATAAAAAATAAATATAAGGTTTTAGCAATATAAAGGAAAATGAAGTGATGAAGAGTTTTAAAAATACATCATAATGGAACATGTTAAGCATTAAGGCGTCACGTCAAAAATGTCTTAGCATGCTGTATGCCGGTGGCACGACCGGGCATGCCTCTATTGTTCTCGGAATGCTGTCTGCAGTCGACATGTCTACATTCTGTTCGCTGTAAGCTACAATGCCCGTCCCGTGTGGCATGGCGTGGCGCCATACCAGTTGCGTACAGCATGGCCTCGTTGTTTATTCTAATCCACCATGCTGCTCGCGGGTTACTTGCACGCCGCTTGTACATATAATCTGTCATGAATCTCGCGTTCGGCATGAACTCCTTGTTTTCCGAAATCCATCATGCTGCTCGCGACCGGCCGCATTTTCCATCTTGTACATTAATAATCAACCACTCCCGTCGTGACTTGTTGCACTTTTAATCCCGATTGTAAGAGCCCTTTTTTAGTTTTGAAAGGGAGAGCGGTGTCGTCATTTCGAAAGCGTATAGGGTTCATGAATCGACGATTTGTATTTCGGAAAATAAATAGGGGTTTGTAATTCCTTTTAATAAATAGGATCATCCGTATTAAAAGCAAAGGAATTATTTGTTATTCAGAGCGACGTGACTAGATTCATCAAGACGGACTGAAGTACTGACGATGATCGTGCGTAAAGAAATTATTTGTCACTCAATTCGACCTGCCTCCGATTGAACTCTTAAACACCAACGCAACAATTAAAAGTAGTCGTGACGGCGCGATGTCCGTACGATCATCGGTGGGTAATGAATATCGCTCCGATCGATCGACTCAACCCAATTCTTCAAGACGTCCTGACGCACTTACGATACTCATTATGTATTAGTTGTCATTCAATTCGACCCACATCCATTATTGATTGACGCAATGAAAATGTTCAAGTACGGTCTGACGTATGTAATACGATACTCGTTAGGTAAAGAAATGAGTTTTAATTGAATCAACCTGCTCGCGAGTGATTGACGTAACAATACTTTTGAAGACGGCGCGACGTCCTTACGATCCTCGTTTGTAAAATAAATTACTTTTTTTTTCCAATTCGACTTTATATCTGATTGGTTGACGCAATGGCCTTCTTCAATAATGACGCAACTCAATTCTTCAAGGGGGCCTGACGTACTTACGACCATCGGTAGATAAAGAAATTATTTGTCAATCAATGCGACTAGTCTGCAAGTAATTGACAGCACGACATTCCACTTCCTTACGATCCCCGTTAGTTAAATTAATAAAAAATGTAATATAAGAAGATCGTGTAGATATATAGAGAGGAAATAAAAGAATGGAGAGAGAAAGAGATGTGTAAAGAGGAAATTAAAAAAAGGTAGAGAGAGATATATATATATATATATATAGAGAGAGAGAGAGAGAGAGAGAGAGACAAAGATGAAGTGAAAGAAGGTCGTATAGAGAGAGATGTATAGAGAGGAAATAAAAGGAGAAGAAAGAGACATAGACAGGGGCGGATCCAGCCGACGGCAGGGGAGGGGGCCATCTCCCCCCCCCCCAACAAGGTAAAAATGAACTTGTTTTAACACGTTTTTTCCCAGGGGAGGGGCCCGACCCCCCCCCCCCCCCCCTGGATCCGCCACTGGAAATAGAAGCTGAGAGGTAATAAAAGAAGCTCGTAGATAAAGATGAAGAGGGGTTGTCGAGGGGAAATAAAGAAGATAGAGCAGGAGAGACGTAGAGAAGATCGTATATAGAGAGGAAATAGAGAAGACAGAGATATTGAGTGGAAATAAAAGAAAATAGAGAGAGAGAGAGGAAATAAAAGAAGGTCGTATAGAGAGAGATGTATAGAGAGGAAATAAAAGGAGAAGATAGAGACATAGACAGGGCGGATCCAGCCGGCGGCAGGGGAGGGGGCCCAATCCGTGAGAAAATATTTAGGGGGGGGGGGGGGGTAGTGAGCACAATATTTGTTGGGGCCCTCGAAAATTTGAAAAGTCTTACGCCCCCCCCCCCCCTTGAGCGCCAGGGGAGGGGGCCATCTCCCCCCAAAAAGGTAAAATGAACTTGTTTTAACACGTTTTTTTTCCCAGGGGAGGGGCTCGACCCCACCCCCCCCCCCCCTGGATCCGCCACTGGAAATAGACGCAGAGAGGTAATAAAAGAAGCTCGTAGTTAGAGATGGGGAGGGGTTGTCGAGAGGAAATAAAGAAGATAGAAAAAGAGAGAGACGTAGAGAATATCGTAAATAGAGAGGGGAGATGTAGACAGGAAATAGAGAAGACAGAGATATTGAGTGGAAATAAAAGTAGGTCGTATAGAGAGAGATGTATAGAGAGAAAATAAAAGGAGAAGATAGAGATATAAACAGGGGCGGATCCAGCCTTTTTCCAGATTTGTAATAACTGAAGATTGATACATTATAACGATATATAACAATTATGACGTGTTTATTATCAATCATATGTTTTTATTTCGTGTTTAAGTTATCCACAAACTCAACCAAATGTTTAAAATCTGAGTGATAGATCGATGTTCATGTATAAACACTCAGGTGCTTAACTTTGAGCTGATTATGAGCTATAAACATTTGAATCATGTTAATTTAAAAGTGAGCATATAATGTACAATATACCTCATCCAAGAAGATATGTTTTGAGGGTTTGTGCCTCACCTATATGCAATTATATATTTTGGTCGGCTTATAATATACCGTACAGAGGTAACAATGGAATCTCGGACATTCAACGTTGCCTAGCTTTGCCCAACCCCGCCGGCCTATACGGGGGCATTATAAGCAGTAGTGTATTGATTGGATGTCACGAACAATACACGGGACACCACGTACCCTTTGTTATTCGACCCTCCCCCCCCCCCCATTCACCTCTATTGAACTAATAAACTAGCCTTTCACGCTATGGCTACGTTGCTTTCACATATTATGCGCTATATTAGTGATTGTGATAGATATCTGAGCAAAAGAATCGAAAATAGATAACTAAAAGGTATTCAAAAGGGAAACAAGAACAACACAATCATATTGCTAGTTCATAGTTTAAGTTCACACAAATGCAAGCGAATGAAGATAAATATCATAGTTAGAGTTTAGAAATAAACAATATGGAATTAAAAAATAGGGTTGATCGAGAGGGAGAAAAAGAAAGACGAAGGAGATAAATTAAATCAAAAGTAAAAGAATAGGATCGTGGGAGAGAATTTAGTAAAACAATCAAGTTACATGAAAATATAAGGAACAATTAACCAAGGGTCTATCAAAGTTTTGTCTCCAGATATATGAAACAAAAAGAATCGAACACATTTACACTAATATAACCCCCCCCCCCAAACAACAACAACAACAACAACAACAATAACACAACAAAACGAAAGGGCATGGACAAACCTCCCGATATTTTTGAAATTTTATTGATTATATCTCTTGTTATAATTTTGTATTAAAGCTTGGTAAAGAATGACTTTTTCCCCCAAAAAACTGAAGACGATTCAACAGCTTTGGATCACTTTATGTATTATGGTTCGATAAAGAACGTATTAAATAAATGTTGGTATCCGAATGTGAGTGGATGCTAGGTGGAGTATACAAATGATAGGTGCAACAAAACAACTTATCCTGAGAACAATCATTTGAAAAATGGGAGGCCCGGCGCAAATTGCGAAAATACGAGAACATCAAATTTGCTATATAATTGCAACATGTGCAGGCCTATATATCTGGAACGTTACCGATTCATTAGTTAGAAAGATATAGGCACATTAGCCACCTTTACGATTATGACCATAATAATATCTACTTTTCATTAACATTGTGATTAAACATGTTTATCTAGTTTCATTGAAGTAAATGCATTATATTATGTGTGTGAAATGTTCACTGGCAATCATTTGACAGAAGAGCAATGTTACATTTATATAGCCCATGTATTCCGTCTTTCCATCAAATACTATATTCGTCCATGATCTTCAGTTCATAGCGTTAACGGCTTGTATTACATAGTTTAAAAGCCAACCAAGTGCTCTCTTCACTTTTGTCATTCCCATCGTTTATCCCAGGCCGCCGATCCAGTAGCGCGTTCTAATTATAGTGTACGTAATAATAGAGGTATTAAGAATTTGGCATTTCGGACATTCAATGTTGGCTTTGTCCCCACCCCGCCGGTCTGTTGAGGGGTATACTATTAAACAAAAGTGTATTGAATGGATGTCACGAACAATACGCGGGTCCTCGACACCTAATACACTCGCTGTATACAATACAATACAATTACTAATACACTCGCTTTTCATTCTATGGCTACGTTGCGTTCATATATTATGCGTCATGTTATGTTAGTGATTGTTATAGATTCTGAGCGAAAGAATCGAAATTAGATAATGACAAAAAAGTATTAAACAGGGAAACAAGAACAACAAAATTATATTGATAAATGCAAGGGAATTAGGAAGATGGGTTACATATTTACTACTTCAGAAATAATCAATATGAAATGAAACAATAGGAGTGAGCGAGAGGGAAGAAAAGCTAGAGAGAGGAAAAGAGAGAGGAAGGAGATGAAATAACCCCTAAACACAAACACTTTTCCGTAACACTTTATGAACACTTAAACACGCAAACGTTGATTTTACATTCTATTTGATCAATTGTTACCCCAGAAACCTATACAAAATAATTTCCCAAATATTATAAACATACAACCTAAAAAGGCCGGGCTATTTGAGGTGTTAATACGGCCGGGGGGGGGGGGGGCATTATGGCCCCCCATAAGATCTCGGCCGTGAAGCGGCAGATCTCCTCGAAAATTTGCACGCATGTCAATTAAGTGAAGTGTATAGAATATCGCATTTCTACCCATAAATCATATATTATTCATATTCAGGCATTATTTTTCACTACTTCTGAATAATAATACGACAAAAGAATTCGGAAGAGCCAGCTTAAATCCTTATGTTTTCCATTGTTTTGATAATTTTTTTCTAACTACAATTCAACTATTTTGACTCCCAAGACAACCACCTAAACTTTAAACAAGACCCAATAACCCATGTTTGATCTGTTTTTAGGAAAAATGACTTTCCCATATGTTTTGTACACAAATTTACGAAAATGAGCGACACCACGTCCCCTTTGTTATTCGACCCCCCCCCCCCTCATTAACCTCTCTATTAAACTAATAAACTAGCCTTTCACGCTATGGCTACGTTGCCTTTATATATGATGCGCTATATAAGTGATTGTGATAGATTTTGAGCAACAACAAAAAAAAAAAAAAAATAGAAAATAGAAAATGACGAAAAAGTATTAAACAGGCAAACAAAAGCAACAACCTTATATATTGCTTGTTTATAGTTTAATTTGACATAAATGCAAGGGAATTAGGAAGATGGGTATAATATTTACTACTTCAGAAATAATCAATATGAAATGAAACAAAAGGAGTGATCAAGAGGGAAGAAAAGCTAGAGAGAGGAAAAGAGAGAGGAATGAGATGAATTGACCCAAATATTAATACACTGGGAAACCACTGAACACGAATACATTTCTGTAATACTTTATAAACTCTTAAACACGCAAACGTTGATTTTGAATTCCATTTGATCATTTGTTACCCCAGAAACCGATACAAAATATTTCCCAAAAGATTATAAACATACCAGTGGCGTAATGAGCAAAAACGTTTTGGGGGGCTGACAAAAAAAATCGCAGCACCCCACTCTATAACATGCAGGCCCCGCTGAACGTTTCGCAAAGTGGGGTCTACGGGCAAAGCCCCTGCGGGGGCCAAGGGGCGGAGCCTCCGAAGCTCAAGGGGTATGGGCATCAGTGGCGGATCCAGGAATTTCTTACCGGGGGGGGGGGGGGGCACAAAATGGCATGGGGTCAAATATATGTAAATGATGAAGCGACAAGAACAAGGCTTTAGCGGCGAGGGAGCGGAGCGACCAAGCGGGGTGGGTCTGGGAGGGGGTTCTGGCCCCCTCCCAGATTAAGAAGCATTTGCAATTTTAGAACCAAATTAGACCGTTTTCAGGCACTTCCTGGAGTAATATGACGTAAAATTGCTTTCTCCTACCCCTTCAAAGAGTAGGGATCTTTTGCAATTTGAGAAACACATTTGGCGCATTAATGTATACCGGCACTTCCTGGAAAAAATCGAGGCCTTCTGATTATTAGAGAAAGAAGACGATCCGTTATACCGTTCTCGACTCTTAATTCTTTTTTGGATCCAGTTCCCCCCCCCCCCCCCCCCTCCCGCCCGAAGCGCGGCAGTTTTGACGTTTCAATAAATTATTACTCTTAATCCTTGTCTGAATTCATTTTCGCCCATTTTCGCTTTTCGCTTTGTGTATTACACATCCCTTAACATAATTTTCTTATTTATAAACATTTACACACGATATAAAACATTTATCACGTGCTTATTATCACTCATACGTTTTATTTTCGTGTTTAAGTTCTACACAAACTTAAACAAATGTTTAACAATTTGAGTAATGTATAAACGCGCAAGTGCTTAACTTTGAGCTGAGTATGAGCTATAAATATGTCATTTGTGTTTTGTATAAGTGAACATATAATGTACGATACACCTCATCCAAGTATGTGTTGAGGGTTTGTGCCTCACCTATATGTAATTAGATATTTTGGTCGGCTTATAGAGGTAACAATGGGATCTCGGATATTCAACGTCGCCTTTGCCCAACCCCGCCGGCCTATACGGGGCATTGAACAGTAGTGTATTGATTGGACGTGACGAACAATACACGGGACACCACTTCCCCTTTGTTCTTTGACCCCCCCCCCCCCTCCATTCACCTCTCTATTAAAGTATTAAACTCGCCTTTCACACTATGACTACGTTGCGTTCATAAATTATTCGCCATATTATGTTAGTGATTGTGATAGATTTTGAGCGAAAGAATCGAAATTAGATAATGACAAACAAGTATTTAACAGGGAAACAAGAACAAAAACATTATTTTGCTTGTTTATAGTTAAAGTTGATGTAAATGCAAGGGAAGGAAGAAGATGGTTATCATATTTACTAGTTCAGATATAATCAATATGAAATGAAACAATAGGAGTGATCGAGAGGGAAGAAAAGCTAGAGAGGAAAAGAGAGAGAGGAAAGAGATGAAATAACCCCACAAATATAATACACGGGACACCACTTCCTCTTTGTTCTTTGATCACCCCCCCCCCCTCCATTCACCTCTCTATTAAACTCTTAAGCTTGCCTTTCACGCTTTGGCTACGTTGCGTCCATAAATAATTCGCCATATTATGTTAGTGATTGTGATAGATTTTGAGCGAAAGAATCGAAATTTGATAATGACGAAAAAGTATTAAACAGGAAAACAAGAAAGAAAAAAAATTATTTGGCTTGTTTATGGGTTAATTAAGTTGACATGAATGCAAAGGAATTGGGAAGATCGGTATCATATTTACTACTTCAGAAAAAATCAATATGAAATTAAACAATAGGAGCGCTCGAGAAGGAAGACAAGCTATTGAGAGGAAAAGAGGGAGGAAGGAGATGAATTAACCCAAACATTAATACACTGTCAAACCACTAAACACAAATACTTTTTTGTAACACTTTATAAATACTTAAACACGCAAACGATGATTTTGAATTCTATTTGATCATTTTTTACCCCCAGAAACCAATACAAAATGATTCCCCGAAGATTATAAACATACAACCGACTAATACGACTTATAGATACCCCCTTCACATACACGGATTTTCCTTACGAGTCCTTACGGATCGCCAACTCGTAGTCAATCGCAAGCATCCGTAAATAACTCGCTGGTATCCGCAAATAGCTCGTCACAACTCGCAACAACTCGCAGACACTCGTAAGGATCCGTGAAAGGAGAAGCAATTTTTTTGACATGTCAAAAATCTTCTTACGATTGTCCACGGATTTATTTGTCCGTAAATAACTCGTAAATAGGTCGTAACAATCCGTAAGTATCGTAAACCGCTCGCATCAACACTTTACCATCCGTTAACTGCTCGCAAGAATCCGTAAATGACTCGTAAAGACTTCTTTAACGATTTGTTTCGGTTGGTTTACGATTTGTTTAGGGATTATTTACGGATTACTTAAGGATTATTTACCGATTATTACGAGTGCTTACTCTCTTAAAAAAAAAGAGTGAATTTTCACTCTATTTTCACTTTCTTGGGAGTGACGTCCGTGATCACTTGTTTAGGAGTGAAAATCGATTGATTTTAGAGTGCTCTCTAGAAGAAAAGAGTGAATGTTCACTCTATTTTCACTACATTTTCACTCTCCAGAGGAGTGACGTCCGTGATTTTGAAAATTCACTCTTTTTTTTAAAGAGAGTACGTGTTGTTTACGATTTCATTCGGGTCGTCATACAATGGCTTTACGGATTGTTACGAGTTATTGCGAGCACTTTACGTGTAGTTACGATTACTTTACAAATAGATACGTATACTTTAAGTAGTCTTACGTATCGTTTACGTTTTTGGGAAAAGGTATAAAAGCTGCAAATTTGAACATTTCATTTTCTGTTGGTATTTTTTGGTTAAAAATCGTAAGGACTCGTAAATACTCGTAAATAACTCGTTACTATTCGTAACAACACGTAAGCAGGTCGTTACTAACACGTAAGTTGCTCGTAGTTATCCGTGACAACTCGTAACAAATCGTGGAATTCTGCCGTAAGTATATCGTAGTAACTCGTAATAATCCGTAACAAACCGTAAATAGCTCGTAATAACCCGTAACAACTCTTAAATCGGTCGTAAAAGTGGCCAAATCGTAAGGATCCGTGATAGATCCGTGAATTTGTGCGATCCGTAAGGACTCGTAAAAAAAATCCGTGTATGTGAAGGGGGTATTATAGAACGTACAAATTTGAAAGCCGATCAAAATATGTAATTATAATTGAGACATTAAACCCTTAACACGTAAATACAAATACTGGAACGGGGTGTATTACACATCCCTTGACATAGTTTTCTTATTTATAAACACTTAAAAACGATATAAAACAGTTATCACGTGTTTATTATCACTCATACGTGTTAATTTCGTGTTTAAGTTCTACACAAAGTTACTTAAACAAATGTTTACAAATTTGAGTGATGTATAAACACGCTAGTGCTCAACTTTGAGCTGATTTTGAGCTATAAACATGTTATTCGTGTTTATTAAAGTAAACATATAATGTACGATACACCTCATCCAAGTAGCTAAGTTTTGAGGGTTTGTGCCTCACTGTAATTAGATATTTTGGTCGGCTTATAGTATATAGAGGTAACAATGGGATCTCGGATATGCAATGTTGCCTTTGCCCAACCCCGCCGGCCTATACGGGGCATTGAACAGTAGTGTATTGATTGGATGTGACGAACAATACACGGGACACCACTTCCCCTTTGTTCTTTGACCACCCCCCCCCCCATTCACCCCTCTATTAAACTAGCTTTCACGCTATGGCTACGTTTCTTTCACATATTATGCGCTATATTAGTGATTGTGATAGATTTTGAGCAAAAGAATCGAAAATAGATAACAAAAAAGTATTAAAAAGGGAAAACAAATCATATTGCTAGTTCATAATTTAAGTTGACACAAATGCAAGTGAATACAAAATAAATATCATAGTTAGCGTTCAGAAATAAACAATATGAAGTTTAAAAAATAGGAGTAATCGAGAGGGAGAAAAAGAAAGACGAAGGATATAAATTAAGACAAGAGTAAAAAAAAAGGGATCGTGGGAGGGAATTTTTAGAAAAACAATCAAGTTACATGAAAATATGAGGAACAAACAATAACCAAAGGTCCATCAGTGTTTTTTCCCCCCAGATATATGGAATAAAAAGATTGTAACTCATTTACACTAATATACAAAAAACAAGAAACAATAACACATCAAAACGAAAGGACAAAATAAACCTCTCAAATTTTTGAAATTTTATTAATTACATCTCTTGTAATTATTTTATATTAAAGCTTGATAAACAATGGCTTTTCCCCCTAATAGACTGAGGACAATTTCACAGCTTGAGAACACTTTATTTATTATGGTTCGATAAAGAACGTATTAAATAAATGTTGGTATCCGAATGTGAGTGGATGTTAGATGGATTATATAAATGATAGGTGCAACAAAACAATTTATCCTGAGAACAATCATTTGAAACTTGGAAGCCCGGCGCAAATTGCGAAAATAAGAGAACATAAAATTTGCTACATAATTGCAACATGTGCAGGCCTATATCTGGAACTACACCGATTCATTAGTTAGAAAGGTATAGAAGCACATTAGCCACCTTAACGATTATGACCATAATAATATCTACTTTTTCATCAACATTGTGATTAAACATGTTTATCTAGTTTCATTGAAGTAAATGCATCATATTATGTGTGTGAAATGTTCACTGTCAATCATTTGACAGAAGAGCAATGCTATAGCCCTAGTACATGTATTCCGTCTTTCCATCAAATACTATATTCGTCCATGATCTTCAGTTCAGAGTATAGCGTTAACGGCTTGTATTAAATAGTTTGAAAGCCGAACAAATGTTCCTTTCACTTTTGTCAGTCCCACCGTTTATCCCAGGCCGCCGATCCATTAGCGCGCTCTAATTATAGTGTACGTAGAGGTATTAAGAAGTTGGCATCTCGGACATTTAATCTTGGCTTTGCCCCCACTCCGCCGTTCTAGATCTGTAGAGGGGTATTAAACAGTAATGTACGCTATGGCTAAGTTGCGTTCATATATTATGCGCCATATTATGTTAGTGATTGTGATAGATTTTGAGCGAAAGAATCTAAATTAGATACTGACAAAAAGTATCAAACAGGGAAACAAGAACAACATTAAATTGCTGGTTTATAGTTTAAGTTGACATAAATACAAGGGAATTAGGAAGATCATAGATGGGTATCATATTTACTACTTCAGAAATACTTAATATGAAATGAAACATTTGACAATTATAAGTATTGACATGTACTGGAACGGGGTGTATTACACATACCTAAACATAGTTTTCTCATCTATAAATACGTAAACACGATATATAACAATTATCACGTGTTTATTATCACTCATATGTGTTTATTTAGTGTTTAAGTTATACACAAACTTAAACATATGTTTACAAATTTGAGGTGTATATAAACACTCAAATGCTGAACTTTGAGCTGATGATGACCTATACAAATGTTATTCGTATTCATATAAGTGAGCATATAATGTACGATACACCTCATCCAAATAGTGTTTTGAGGGTTTATGCCTCACCTATGTGTAATTAGATGTTTTGGTCGGCTTATAGCATATAGAGGTTACAATAGGATCGCGAACATGGAACAGTAGTGTATTGATTGGATGTCACGAACAATACACGGGGACACCACTTCCCTTTTGTTCTTCGACACCCCTCCCACTCCCTCTCTTTTAAACTATTAAACTAGTCTTTCACGCTATGCATGGCTACGTTGCGTTCATATAATTATGCGCCATAATGTTAGTGATTGTGATAGATTTTGAGTGAAAGAATCGAAATAAGATACTGAAAAAAATGTATTTAACAGGGAAACAAGAACAACAACATTACATTGCGTGTTTATAGTTTAAGTTGACATAAATGCAAGGGAAGGAAGATGGGTATAATATTTACTAGTTCAGAAATAATCAATATGAAATGAAACAATAGTGATCGAGAGGGAAGAAAGGCTAGAGAGAGGAAAAGAGAGAGAACGGAGATGAATTATTACCCCAACATTAATACACTGGGAAACCACTAAACACAAATACTTTTCTGTAACACTAAACACTTAAACATGCAAAATTCAATTTGATCATTTGTTACCCCCAAATCCAATACAAAATAATTAGCCCAAGATTATACTCATGCAACCAACCGTAGATTTATAGAACGTGCAAATTCGAGAGCCGATCAAAACATACTTTAGCGGAAATATAATAAACATGAAGAAATGAAACTATTCAAAGAAGAAACCAGAGCGGGGGAGGGGATGGGGGGGGGGGGAGGGGGTGGTGATAGGAGAGAAAAATAAGAACTTGTGATTAAGTAAAATGTCACAAACGAAAAGATGATAGGAGAACTGATTGCTCCTCTCTCTCGCTTACTCTCTCAACGCAATTCTCCATCTTCATCTCTCGTACTTTTTTCCGTTATTTGTTTTTATTCCAATATTATTCCTTTTGATTTTGAGAAAAATATTTATATCATTTATAACCTCGATACAAAAAAGGAAAAAACGGAACGAACGGCTGATTTCGAAATGAGAAGAATATTACTGTAGAAACTTGGTCAATTTTTCTACCCTCCTCGATCTCTCTCTTTATTCCTCTCTCTTCCTCTCTCTTTCTCTCTCTCTTCCTCTCTCTTTCTCTCTCTCTCTCCCTCTTTTTTTCTCTCTCTCTCTGTCTCTATCTCTCTAAGTCTGTCTCTGTCTCTCTCTCTCTATCTCTCTGTCTATCCGTCAATGTCGTTTTCCATATTCTTTTTTCATATTGTTTTCTATTCAGCCTTTTGCTTGCGAGCCAGCATCATTCCTTCTTTGAGATAAATATTTATAACATATCCCTGATGATCAAAACATTTACCTTATATTTTTCGGGGAACAAAAATAGAGAATGCGCGGCTGATAGTGTCGAAATGAGAAGAATATTACTGTACAGTTAAGTTGCGTAAGAGGAACAATGAACCTGGCCGAGGACAGGCGCGTACACAGGGGGGAGGGGGGTTAACCCCTCCCCTAATTTGTTTTGAATGCGTGTTTTGGAGGGAAAAAACCCACCCCTCCCCTCAATTCGTTTTTAAATTAAGAAAAAAAATGTTTTGCTATAAAAGGGTGACCAACAAAAAAGTAATTCCCGCCCGCCCCCCTACTGATTCACCGACTAGCTGAGTCGTTGCGAAATTTTCCTCAAAAACTAGACCAAAATAAAAATTAAAAAACATTGTATGTAAAGGAATAGCGAAAGTCACTATGGTACAGACATCGTGGAGCTGTAAATACGCTGCTCTACGAATTTCATGTTAGAGAAAACTTGATATGTTTTATGAAAAAGTACAATTATAATGAATAATATGAAAGTACCCCCAAAACAGGAGCAATGGATAATGATAGTAAATACTTTGGAAATACCCTCAAGTCCACTACTTTAGTGCATTAGTGGCAGGGAAAGGCAATTTTAGGCTTGTAAAGACGTCTACCAGGTTTAATACCGGAAAGAACAGGTTTAATATCAACGAGCCAACGTGAACATGGCGTGCCGACTGCGAGCGGAGCTGCGCAATATTAGTATTTTTAAAGACCCATACCCGATGCAGGCGCACTGGGATAATCTTCAGCGCTAAGCTACGCATGCTCCTTGCGTGTAGCATGCTCAGAGTGTCGTGTGGTCGCAAGCGGCATGAGGTAATCAGTTGATTGAGTGAAGCAAACCGGATGCGTGAGGTCTGGAAGATTAGGGGCATGCCTTTGACGTGCGACCCAATCCCCTGGCGTGCAGCTTGCTAAGACATTTTTGACGTGACGCCTAAATGGCAAAAATTACAATCATATTTATAACAAGAACACGGGCCGACGAGTAGGTCTGATCATCTTTCCCCGGGCAATGTCAGGGAAATTCGTGTATATAGGGACTCATTTACGAGTTTATATCCGTATCTGGAATATTGTTGAATCAATCTATTCTAACAGTTTAATGTTTAATTAAAGATTTATTTTAAATTTAATGTCATGTATCAAAGCAAAGCGTCATGTATTTTTATGAAAGTTTAAAAAGTTCTAGAAATCGAATGCGATAAATCGAGAAAAAAAGAATTAACAAGTAAATATCCATTGATGTAAGATTTTATATGAACGCGCTGAAATATTCGCATATGCATGGAATGTTCTGAATGCATATAGACATTGCAGTTTACGTTCAATCTAATCCTCTAATGTCACTTCCAAAACGGTCATTTTAATTTAAATTAAGACCTTGCATAGCGGACTAAATAGAAATGTATTTCATAAAGGATTGTTCATATTAATATGATAGTTTTTATGTACCTGAGTTCTTCACACTCACATTTCGTATTATTAGTACTTTTTAATAAATATAAAAAATAAAAAAATACTTACCATAAACAAGCACGAGGACTGTAAAAACATGTAATGCTGTCAAACCATCCATGCTAACCAGTTAGATTGTCGATGTCTACTTGTAGTAAATTATTGGCATTAATTTCTCATTCTTAAGAATAGCTTCAGTTGAATTCCTTCGGCTTCATATCAATTCCAAATCTATATTGAATGACAGACCTGGGTTTAAAAGCAAAAAATATCTTAAACTAAATAAATGTGATTCAAATTGTATAGACCGGGTTTTTCATTTCACGAATATTTCTTGAAGGTTTTCCTTGACAACTCACAAACCTTCCAGAAGCTTGACAGACATGGCAACAATTAATTAATGCAAAGTGGATTCCACCTAAAGATATGAAATTATGTAAAACAGGGGAATCAAATAGTCAGCAACCGGGAGTCTTGAAGACAAACAATTGAAGAAAAACATAAGGAATATAGAATAACTAATGAGAAAGTTATCCAATTTCGAAAACTTACCGGAAGACCATGACAATCATTGGAAAAGTAAGAATTAGTAGCTCAGTCATAGGTCTGTAATGTTATTTAATTATATTCAAACCCCGCATTCTCTGTAATATATTCATCATTATTCGTGGTGGGGGTGACACTCCAATACCCCCCCCCCCTCTTCCGTCATGTGCCATATAGTTATCGGCACATTTTCAGCACGTCGTGGGGTTTCAGTCAGTCCGCAGCTCGTGAAAAAACGCCTATTTTATGAAAGTCGAATTCACTTCCGAGACGCATTCGAATAATGAGTCAGAAAGTTATGGCAGAAAACTGCCAAAGTTTTACCGTTTACAGACGGACCTTTTTTGGTCACAAATGAAAAGAAACGGAAAGGATTTACAAGGTCGAGCGTTTACTTGCCCTAACCAGAAAAGTATGTTTATTTACCACTCACAAATGCACTCAATTGTATTGTCCCTGTTCTTTGGGAGTTCAAGCTTAATTTTGTTAGACAAGTGAATGTATGGCGCATGTTTGTACATGTAGTCAAATTATAGATTAAAGTGCAATCAGAATGACGAAGTGCATGCCGAAGTTACCAAAAGAAATGTAATATGCATCCTATATTTAAACTGCAATTAATACATTTTTACAATCTTATATTTGCCATCTAGAGTGCAATTTCACTACATAGTAATGGAAACATAAATACAAGGTAATGAGAAAAGCGATCACACTCACCTTTACAGCTACCTTCAAGATTCCATGCACATGGTACTAATGTAAAAGGAGAGTTTATTTTTGGTTATAATCAAAACAGTAAATCAAAGGTCACATTTGATATGAACGATTACATAAATTGAACCCCGCATGCTGTGTGAGGGCGTATTGCAGACAAGTTATAATCTGTTGTTGTTTCGTCAAAGTATAATATTTGTTTTGTTAACAGTCGGAGTAGATCTAACTCAAGACCTGCCACACTGGTCATAAGGCTTCGGAAAGAGAGGTAGAGGGGCCGATTCGGAGTTCCTACCCCCCCCCCCCTTTCTAATTCAAGATTTATTTATTTATTTTTTTAATTTTTTTTTTGGGGGGAGCGCCATAGAAAAAGAAGTTACATGTCCCTATTTAGCATTACACCGATATATAATATTTTGTTAGTGCTCCAAATATAAACTTGTATCATTTCAAAATCAAAAACTTTCTCGCTCGGTCACTACGCTCCATCGATTATCAATAGACGCAGTATTTCTTAACACTGTGAACAACTCTGTCGACACGTTAGAGAAAAGAAAAGGAAATGTTCGCAAACTATAACAATAGGGACTTTTAGATTCGCACGAAGACAATGGGGATTGCTACGGTCGACGTCCTTTTAATACACTGCCTTGAATGGACGTCACACGTATCAGTCCACGCAAATCTAAATTTTTTGAATTGAATTGAATATGAAGGAAGTCCCTTCGTTTATTGACCATTTAAAACAACAAAATATACAAAACAACAATACAATAGAAGAATGATATCAAATAACAACAACAAACAAAAGTAATAATGGTCAGGGTCCCTGAGAAGCAAGACTGCTTGTAGTCGGGACCCTATATACAAGTACATTATAACATTAATATAAATTTAAATGCACACGCACGCATAACAAGCAAGCACACACACACACACACACACACACAAACACACGACAGAATGGAGCAAATATATAAGAGGAAGGAAAAATACAAGATAAAGAGCTACGAAGAGAGATCGAGATTATTTAAAGAACTGAATAAACGTAACTTACACAATACTTTAAATCTGGATAGTGTTGTGCTATTTGTAATGTTACTACTTAACAAATTCCATTCATACACCCCTGTGAATCTAATTGAATTGCGAACATAATTGAATCTAGAGAAGGGTTTATGTAAATCTTGATGTTGTCTAGTTAAATGAGTGTGGAATTTTGAGTTTGTTTGAAACATGTTAGAAAAAACTTCAGGAAGGGCGCCTTTATTATATTTATACATAAAAATCCAGGTATTAAATCTTATCAGTTCGAAAAGAGGCATAATTTTATATTTAACAAAAAGTGGCGCGCTTGGAGTCATATAATGAGAGTTGGTCAACAGACGAACTGCTTTCTTTTGTAAAATAAACAATTTTAATAAGTTTGATTTGAAAGTATTGCCCCAAATTATAGTACAATAGTTCAGATGAGGAAGTAATATAGCATAATAAATATTAAATAATATTCTGAGGGGTAAAAAATCCTTAAGTCTATAAAATACACCAATACATTTGAGCAATTTATTACAGACACGATCAATATGTTTTTTCCAATTTAAATTTTCTTGGATGGTTACTCCTAAGAAGTCAATGCAATCTTTTCTTTCAATAGCAATATCATCAATTTTTACAACTTCAATGTCACTTAATACCTTTCTCTTCCTAGGATGGAAAATTACATATTTAGTTTTTTCAAAATTAAGTTGCAATTTATTACATTTGAACCAATTATTTAAAATACACAATTCTGAATTCACAGTGAAAATCAATTGAGATATATTAGCATGGGGGAACACAACAGCAGTGTCATCCGCAAAGAGAGAAAACTTCAATAATTTTGATGAATTAACAATGTCATTTACATATAAAATAAACAAAAGTGGCCCCAAAACTGAACCCTGAGGGACACCGATATCAATATTCATGAGATTGGATTCGACACCATCGACCACCACATACTGTTTACGACTTAATAAATAACTTTGAAACCATTGAAGCGGTATACCACGAATACCATAGTAATTCAATTTTTTCAAGAGAATGTGGTGATCGATGGTATCAAAAGCCTTGGATAAATCCATAAATACACCACAACAAAAATTACCACTGTTTAATTCTTGTAAAATGTAATCAGTAAGATTCAATATACTAAGTGAAGTACTGAAATCTTTACGAAAACCAAATTGGTCATTAATAAGGATTTTGGATTTATTTAAAAAATCATACAGTCTTCTGTGCATTATTTTTTCTAAAATTTTACAAAATATGGATAACAAAGCTACTGGTCTATAATTTTCAATGTTATTTATGTCATTCTTTTTATATATTGGTATTATCTTTGCAATTTTTAAACTATCTGGCATAAATCCACTCATAAAAGACTTATTAAATACATCGCACAATGGCTGTACAAAATAATGGATACACTGTTTAACAACTTTTGGCGAAATACCATCTGGTCCACAGGCTTTATTACTTTTTAAAGTTGATGCTATTTCTATAATTTCATTGACACAAGTTGGTTTAATATAAAATGAGTTGAACGATTTGTCTGGTAAAAATTCCTGAAATGAGTGGGATGAAGAAATTGAACTCGAAAGTTTTTTACCTATATTGACAAAAAATGAATTAAAATATTGAGCAACATCTATCCTTGAACTTATTTTTATATTTTCATGATACATTGTTTTGGGAAATGCATTTTCTTTTTTGTTGCCCAAAATCAAATTTATTTGTCTCCAAGTTTTTTTAAGATCCCCTTTGACATTATCAAATAAATTCTTGTAATAATTTCTTTTTGAAGATCTACTAATGTTTGTTAATTTATTTGTATACAACAAATATTTCCTCTTATGCTGGTCACTTGGTTTTTTTTAAAATGTTTCATATAATCTATGTTTTCGTTTGACTGATTTCAAGATTCCCTTTGTAATCCAGGGCTTTATAGAATTATGTTGATTACTTACACAGTTCAATTGTAAAGGAAAGCAATTATCATAAACTTTGTAAAAAATTTCAAAAAATATATTATAACTGTCATTAACATTGTCACATTTGACTCCATCTGACCAATTAACAGATACCAACTTTTCTTTAAACATATTCATATGTGAATCGTTTATCAACCGACTCTTTTTACGGTTATTAACAACATGACGATTACAAGAAGATTGAAGGGAAGAGATGCAAAAAATGGGAAAATGATCAGAGAAGTCACTATATAAAATACCAACATTTCTATCACCATGCACTGTATTAGTAAAGATGTTATCTATCAAAGAAACTGAGCTATGAGTGACCCTTGTGGGTTTAGTAATTAACGGGTACATATTATATGAAAACATAGTGTCCAAAAAATCGTTTGTTGTGTTATGAACATCATAATTAATCAGGTTTATATTATAATCACCCATTACATATATGTCCTTCTTGTCACATTCTAAAATATCAAAAATTGCTTTTATCTTCTCACTAAAGGGTGTAATATTGGTGTCAGGAGGACGATAAATGCATCCTATTACAACAGATTTATTATTTTGAATAGTTTCAATGAACAAAGTGTCATAGTTTGCAGTGGATGAAGATAGGTCTGCAAGAACTGTATATTCTATATTACATTTTACATATAATGCTACACCTCCACCTGTTTGTGATGGTCTACACACTTGAACTAATTTGTAACCATTTATATTGAACATACCAAAATGAGTAGAAGGCTTAAACCATGTTTCTGAGATCGCAATAAAACTGAAGTCATAGTCAATAGATGACAGGAGAACTTGAAATTCATTAAAATTCCTTGGTAGGCTTCTTGCATTTAAATGCAACATGGAAATATTTGATTTCTTATCTTTATATTGTGTATTAAAATTGTCACAAAAAGTATATTTACAGTTATTTACATACAATGTGTTACAATCGTCATCAGATAAGATATTCTCAACATTGAAGTTCTGATTTGGCGAGTTCATGTTAAATGGATTAACTTTTAATTTTAACAGTTTATCTACATTAATATCTTTATCCAAATGAAAGAATGTATACATAGACCAGAGGAATTCACAGTCATCTTCATAATAATTGAATGGAAAAATCTCGGATAAACATTGAATACATAGAGAGGAAGATGAAGCACAAGAACAGTACACACTCACACCCATTCACAACACTCACTCACTTAGCAATAAATTTAAAAGAAAACAGTAAACAAAAGACTAAATAAAAAAGAACAAATAAAAATGTATTTAAAATCGTACATAAAAATGGACATAAAAATGGAATATGTAAAATTAAATGAAATGCCTATATAGGTATGGGAGGAATGGATTGGTATATTTTAGTAGTCTGCTTTATAAAAAAAGCTGCATAAGTTGTAGGAGTGAGACATTCCAACAAGGTGTTAAACAGTATATCATGAATGTGTTTTAATGTTTTTCAGATCTCCTTCACTTGCAATAAGTTTGGTGATGCTCTTACCTCCGGTTGCGTTGATAAGAGCAATGATTCGACCGTCGGAAGACCATGCAGCTGTGACACCTGACGTCTTACGTGTTACAGACAGAAGTTTCTGATTCTCAACTGTCAAGTCTTCAACAATTACTATCCCTGTTCCTTTCAATTTCTTTCTATTGTAGATGACCTCTCTCCTCTTCCTGTAGGTTGTCAACTTGACAATTATGGGACGTGATCGGGCCTTCCTAGCTGATGAAGCATCAGTCGACGATGTACCTGGTGCTGATGGCTCACTGTTATCATGCAGCCTTCCTGTACGGTGAGTGCGATCTAGGTCTCTCACTGGATCCAAGGTTACACCAAGCTTGCGAGTGATGACGTCAGCTACAAGGGCATCTGTGTTTTCCCCTTTCTTTTCTTGCAGACCAAATATCCGGATATTTGATCGTCTAGAGTACTGTTCCATTGAGTTGATGGCAGATTCCATTCGGTTGATATCATGCTGTTGATGAACAATTGTTTCTTTCAGGTGTTTAACTTCATTCTCTTTCTCCTCAAGGTTCTTCAGGACATCAAACATATCTCCCTGGATTTTCTCAATTGAAGTAAGAAATTCACCCATTTTCTTATCAATAGCTTTACTAACAATGGCATCCAGGAGGTTAGTGAATTCATCATTCTTGACCAAGTCTCTTATTACCTGACTAGTTATAGCAGCTTGTTGTCTTGTATTAAGTGATGCAGCCATTGTGATGATAACGAAGTCCAATGTGCATTCAACTGATACAGGTGTGTAGAATGAAAAGAATTCACCTATTCCTTTGAATAGACCATCGGAATTTCAGTGCACATGTTTCAGTGTAGCTCTAATTCCAATGAGAACTGCACTCTCAGTTAAAAAACAACCCTATAAAAACCAGCACATGGGACCAGAAGATAAAAAGGAAGATCAGTTTGAAGATGTCTCACTTTTCAATCCAATATTCTCCAAGCTAAATCAAAGTTCTATACATCCTACATTCCAGCAGATATCTTCCCTGTTCCTCGTCCACCTCCAAAGATATGGGTTCATGGGATAATCCGGTTACAAAGTTTGTCTCATTCCCTGGTAATGCGCTACCTTGTCCAATATCCACAGTTGTTGATCTATGCTTACACTGTCCAGGATTGTCCAGGATTGTCCATAAAAGTCCCTATTAACTGACGCCATATACGGTTAGAGTTTAATTCAGGAAAACAATGATTTTTTTTAAATTAGGAGGGTTTATTAAAGAGAGCTCCAAAATTGTATAAAATTTAAATAAATGATTTGCCGATTTGCCCCTTTTTATGGGGGGTATATCCCTTAGACCTCCCCGCTCCCTACGCCAATGTTTATTTATATTGATATTGGTTGATTTAAATTGGTTAATTCACAAATATATATACGAGGTAAAATATATAACTGCTTAAACAGTATCCTAAATGTTTTTTTATATAGTAAAAATGCGCTACCTCCCAAAGTTTCGTCTCTCTCTCTCTCTCTCTCTCTCTCTCTATCTCTCGTATTTCAGAATTCCTGTTTTTGTTAGTTTGTAGTGTTGTCGGGCGAGGGGAAACGGGGGAGCGGAAACAGAGTATATGGCTCAAAACCACTATCTCGGCGCTATTGCACAAAATTCATGTCGCACGTGTTTTTACTGTACTTACTAATAAAATAAACATATAATTATCAAGTTATGACGTTCTATTTAATATATGAGGCTCATTCTTGAAAATAACAGTTTTTTCACTGACCATGTCCTGCCAAATAATGAGAAATTAGCAAATACATGTGATGTAACAGTGAAAAACCACGTGTCGCAAGTCATATATTTCATATATTTCCATTTGTTGCAAAAAATGGTAACTGGCCACGGCCCAGAAACTCAATTAATTTTAATATAACTGATAGCTCCGCCAAATTCAAGTAAAATGTTGGGTATGAGAATGAAATGAAATGTGTCGCCAAATCCATTGAAGCATACGTTACCTTATTTCAGATCAAGAATTAATTTATTTCCAACATCATGATTTTCCTTATTTTCATTCATATTAATCACTGAGTATATCATAATAATAGACAGCCATGCAATTGTATTCATGGGTAGAAGATGGATTATAGAAACCGAAATATATATATTCTATAGAAACGTGCGATTTAAGAGATGTAACATACGTTACCATGATTAGAGTAATATGTACAAACCAGTGTTGCTGAAATGCATCCTCTAAGTTAGCGGCGGTAAAATGGAAGTCAGATAGTCCTTGAAATCACACTTACAAAGATTAACTTTTGGTCTGTAGCCATATATTACCCCCATCATGTAACATACGTGATGAAACATACGTTACTACTTGTGTAGGCCTGAACCTTTTTGGAGTTCAAAAGATATATTCTTAATTACAACGGGTGTGAGCCATCTACGGACATTAACAGAAAGCCTAACAACCACTTTCTATGACGTTAATGGCGGGATAGCCCTACCTTCATCTTTGGTTGCATTGGAAGCTGACCAGTATATCTAATTTCATTTTAAACAAATAGGGGTTTTACTCGACTTAATATTTGAGTGTATTCTAGGTGCATCAATGAGCCAGGGCTTCTTAAGAAGTGCTAGAAAACCAAGCAATAGTTTTAACCACTGTTACATCGATTTATTATGCCCTAAAAGTTACTACTAAGAGTAAATGGCAACGTAACGTATGTTTCAATCGTAGTAACGTAGGTTTCAAAAGGGAGGTTGTTCCATAGAATGATGATACATGGCAGATTTGTTTTGCAAATTGTAGATTGATTTTTATTATAAGCTAGTAACCGAGTTCCTTTCCTTATTAGAGGTGTTATTTTGTTAATAATTAGCTGTATAAATGTAGATCTGTAGATCAAACTATTAATCACTTCAGGTAATATTTATGATTAGTTCAAATTTATTTTCTTTAAATCCTATGAGATAGGAAAGCCCTTGTAAGGGTTGTATATTTTATGAAAACTATACCGTTTTTTTTTACATTAAAGCACTCCAGTAGTACTAACAATCTGATTGAATTGTAATTGATTGAATTTAGTTTATTACGAAATATATAGGCTGATAAATATACACGTATGTCACTGTAACGTAAGTTTCAATTGACAGTAACGTAGGTTTCAGGATTCATTACCGAGTTTTGAATACCGGATAGTGATTTTACCCCCAGCCAATTAACCTTTTGTTTTTTCAAGATTTATGCGGGATGTGTGTCTGTTTATTAAATATATATTTTTTTTTTTTTCATGCTTATCTTTACAAACTTTACTACATCTTATTGTTGACATTTTAACACTGGATTATTGAATGCCAACATTTCAAACGCAATTAAGATCTAAATTTATCGACTTAAAAATCACTTAGTGTTACTATTAAGGGTTTTACTATTTCATTGAATCATTTTGAGAATGCATTTTACTCTTTCAATCTTTTCCATGCATACGATAGTACATGTACGCCAGTATATTGTCAGACTTTGAAAACATGTAATTTACTTTACCTGTTACGAAACCTACGTTACCGCGATTGGTGACACAATTGAAATATCACATGGTGTCCATTCTTAAACTCAATGACTGAAATTAAAAACTGATCATGAAAGGACCTCATGAATGTTCAAAGCATATCTCTGACTTTAAGATATATTGTTCAAAGTAAAAAGATACGATTTGTGATTTTGTTTATCATATTTCGGTGTACATACTGATGTTTTGAAAATTTTGATTTTCCAAAGTGATTTCGTAATAAAACTGAATGAACATAATTGATGACCTGCATTAAATTCGGGCACTATGTTGCATATTTTAAAAGTAACATACACTTACCATTCAATAGAAATATCTTTTACCACAACTTTTGAAAAAGTGTATCGTTCGGTAACGTAAGTTTCACACTCGAATTTACATGTCATAACGAGAACTTGCATATTAAGTCAATCAGCAAACATCACATGCCAACAATTGCAGGATATTGACTTGACCATGTATGCATTCTTTTCATAATAACATGATATGTTTTGAGCAAAGTTTATTTTTTTGGTGTTCTGACTTTCTAATTGCGCCGATATAGTGGTTTTGAGCCATATGCAGACACTTCACTCGTACTTTATCAAGTAATTCATTTAACCAAAATAATCGTGACTAGATATTTTAAGACAGGGGCTTATTGACATAAAAGTCTAACTTTTGTTTTTAACATTTAGGCGCCAACATATTTGTTTTAATATGCCCCAATTGCAACTATGGTTATGCAAGTGTTACATAACATGAGCATATTTGTTACGTTCTTTAATGAAAAAAAAAACAATTACATACAGTGAAGAACCTTGGTTATATTTTAGAACAGACAAATGAAACTAAAACTGAATTATGCGCACATTTGTTTTACTGTAAATGTGCCATACATATACGTTTTGCATCTGCAATATTTCATATATTATAACAATATTATTTGACCTTAAGAACTCGTTAGAGAATTAGACTTTTAATAGGCCTAGTCATGATATCATGATCTTTTGACAGATCATCGTCAGTTTGATTTAAATTATCAGATTCAAAAATAAATTAAAATTTAATAGTAGTACTTCACATAAATACATTATGGGAAAGAAGCAGTATCAAATAAATTCAATATTGTATCAAATCCATAAGACACGCCGGCCCAGACATCTGGAACTCTCTGCCCATTGTAATAAGAAACCTTAGGACATTGTATTCATTTAAGAAGGCAGTTAAAACTATGTTATTGTCTAAGTATTGATCCTGTAGTGTGTATTGTACTATACTCATGCTCGTGTGTACATTGACTGTATATTCAACAATGATGTGTAATCGTCCATGACCTAGCATCGTTTAGCCATGCATGAATGAACCTGCATTCAATCAGCAGATGTACGATATTTATTGTATTATTACCAACGCTCCTTCTCTCCCCTTTCCTTTTCCTCTCTGCAAGTCAGTCTTTTCTATTTGTATTTGTTATTGTTGTTGTATCTAAGTTGAGGGCTGCGTGCACGTCAAGCTACTTTGCTTATTTCTGTAGCCCTCCTGCATCTAATGTATGTTAATTATGCATTTAATATATTTGTTTAAATTCGTTTATTATCTGTATAAAATTATATACACTTAAAATATTGTATCAAACCATATTATGTTCATGAAAATGTATGATGAAAAAAGAAAAAAGATGCAGAAACCAATAAATCAAATCAAATCAAATCAAATCAAATCAAATCAAATTTTCTTTGTCAAAAGTGAATAAATGAGTTTTATAAAACAAAAAACTGTGGAAAACCTATGAATTAATTAAGTTTCTTATGTTTAATATACACACAAAAGAAGATGTAATTTTATTAACATATTCGACATTTATTTAAAAGAAATATTATGGAGGGCAAATGTTGAAAAGTATCACCTCTGGAAAAAAAAATGTTTTACAAAGTATAATTAATGTAGTGATATAAGTATAATTCATTTGTTTTTTGTTTGTAATCAATATAATCATGTTTTTTATGTCAGTATTTTTCAATTAATAAATGATGAACAAAAAACTGTGATTTATTTTTAGCCTTTAATTATAGTATGCTTAAACATAAAGGTACGTGATTAACATGAAAGTGATTGCATAAAAAAACATTGAAAAACATTGGAAGGATTATATTTGCCTTATTGGAGAACTTATTTCACATTCAAATCTTACACATCAATAGAAGATCAATATTACACAAATAACACAAAAGTTAATTACAACATCAAATTTAATTTACACATATCAGTCAAATTATCAAACGAAGTTCAACCATTTCTTTTGATAAGTCATACATGTATTTTCCCTTTGTTTGTTTACTTTCCTTTCCGGTACATAATATTTCTATGCTTTCTCTGATTTCTCTTTCAAACACATTTTTCAATACAGAATCTCTTTGACCTTTTTCAGTTTTGTTGAGTTGTAAAATAACTTTATGTACACTCCAGAACGTTATGACCAGCAATAAATTATACTGGCAATTCATTTCTATATTTAGTCATTGCTGAGCTATATACTTTAACAACTTGCATGACTTGTGGATCCATTCTGTATAAATGGGATGTAAAAATTATAAAAAAAGTGATTCCTTCACATGAAATTTGTTGACAAGTAATCGACGTACTGCATAGAAAACATCGTAAAGCCATACCGTTGCATTTTACCATTGAAAATGTATTGACATAACCTTATATACCGTGTCCTTCATATTTATATTCAACACACACACGTACACGCGTGCACACGCACACAAACACATGTATGATGGGGTGACCAAAGTTCGTGGAGATTTTACAAATAATAATAATAATAATAATATTCAGCTTTTATATAGCGCAAATCACAATAAGTCTCTAAGCGCTTCCAAACTTGGATATTATTACCCCGGCTTTAGCTGTGCTGCCATTATATCGCTCTAGCATTTCAAGGAATAAATTCCTACCAAATATTAAGAAATGTGCTATTCGATCCATGATTTCTCATATTCTAAACTAATTTATTTAGTTCAATTATTACCGAATGACCATCGACGTTTTTTACTACAAATTTGTGCAAACAAAAATTATCATCAAAGAATCCTGGAGATTTCGCGATCTCAAAATTCGATGTCTGATTGGAGTGCGCTGAAACTCAATAAAGAGTCATTAACAAAAACAAGACCTTAACAATGGTTTAGTTTTTGAAAAGCTATGCATCGCAGCCCGGGGGCCGAATTGTACAATAAAATACAAAAGTATTTACATGGTAAAAAGGCACTAAGTGGAATCATAAAAATACAAGTACACATTCTTTATGCAATTGTATATAATTCATGGGGGTTTAACACGTCAGAGTCTAGTATTAAATGAGAAGTATTATTTACATGTATAGATGACGGTTCAGAGAGGGAGATAGATTGACACAGAGAGAGATGGAGAAGGGTAAAAGAGGGAAACAGAGCGAAAGAGAAAGCGACAGAGAGAGCGATAGGGAGAGAGAGAGAGCGAGAGAAATATGAATTGTCGGAGAGGGGGAAAGAAAAGGAGACACGGAGGAAAAGAGAGAGAGAGAGAAGGAGAGAGAGAGCGAGAGAGGAGAGAGACATACAGAGAGGAAGGGTGATGAAAGAAGAAGGAGACACTATCATTGGCAAACCTAGACATTGTACTGATGAATATATGAGATCATAATTTCATTTTTCGTTTAATAGCTTTAGATATTTTAAATGTTACTTCTTTTAGTTGTGTTCTTCTTTTATTTCTACCAAATGATCTTGAGAAAAAAATATATGACAAAGACATATACTGAATGCATATTTAATTTTACATGTATTTCCGATATTCTGATTCAGCACTCTTGGCCGAATTTAACGCAAGTTAGTCTCTGAAATGCTTTTGTAGCTTAGTTGGCTCGGGTCCGACCATCGTACAGAGTACACGATTTAGACGCATTGTTGGACCGCTGCATATCCGAACAAGGCTTTATTTCACATGTCCAGTGTAGACGCATACAATCCTTCATCCAAGTCATTGAGAGACAGGTAGTTCTGTGAAAATCAAAAGAAAAGAAGGAAAAGAAGTTGCAAGGATAATTATTGGGTTTAGGGTTATAATTTTGTTCATGATACCTGTTGAACAGAACCGCGGTTAAAAATCGGAATAATACTAACGGGTACGTAATAAGGAAACTAAATTTCGCATTAGACAAGTTAGAAGAGGGTAATTTGAGTATATCTTACATGAGTCTTTTCTAGAATCCTTTCCAAACACTCGAGGATCTGATCAAAGTTACTCCGATTTGTAGCTTCCTTCTCCCAACAACCAGTCATTACCGCATACCTGAAAGATACGTTAGAGACGATCGTCATATATTAATAGAAATCTAATAGAAAAACTGAAATGAATCTAATAAAAAGAAATACACAATATAGACAGATTCAAGGCTTATGTGCAATAACATTTTTAATAGTATTATTTCATCATTTCATGCGCACACCAATTCCAAGTCGTTTCATTTAACTAGGAGTGTTGAGACGTATTATTTTAAGATTCAGATCTAGATTCAAAGGAAAGAGAGCAGAATCAACTTTAATCGTGAACCTCGGAAAGTATATCCGCATTTGATACTTAACATTATCATTAAATCTAACAACTAATTATAGAATCGAAACAATAACAACGGGACAATAAGAACGAGACACAGTAAAGACTGCTTAGATAAGTATTATTTACACTTCTTGTCCACAATGGCGAGGGCGTGGCAACTGGTATCCATTGGCTACCTCCTTTTGGACAGTGTCAAAGGTCATTTTAGGGTATGGCCTCGCACCTTTAAGAATCAAAGTAATAAAACAAGTCAAACATTTAATCCATTACATGAATATAAGACATAACGGTTTGGAGAGTACTGTCTTCTTTATATATATATACGTATATATATATATATATATATATATATATATATATTGTTTCTATCAACATTATTTTAATAGTACAGGCAGAATTAGTGGACATTTAAGACTAAATGTTTTTCCTATCTGTAACAAGCACTTTAATAGGAACAATGCAATAAATCAAAAATCGTTATTGGTGGGTCTTAAAGAGTAGAATAAGCAGTTTTTGAATTCTTCATCCCTAACATGCATTAAACAAGTTACAGACATTATCTATTTGATTACATGAGTGCATTGCCGATATATATTACTTCAACTCATATCATACAAGTGGAGGTGTCGTGGTATAGTGGTTGATGCTCATGGCTCTCAATCCAAGGATTGGTGGTTCGAATCGATAACTGGCACTAACGTCCTTGACAAGATATTGATTCACTCTCCTTCCACTCATAATGGAAGGACCCTGAGAAAGAACGACTGTAAAGCCCATAAGGCTTCCTACGTGAAGGACTTTAGGGTCTTTAAGATGGTACACACAATTATATGCGATATTAACATTATTTTTTCACCTAATGTCACAATTTCCCACAAGACGATACCAAAAGACCAGATATCATCTTCTGTTGATTGGTCACCAGTTACCATGGTTTCAGGCGAACTCCATCTTGTTGGTTTCTGAGATGTTGGAAAGTATAAAAAAAGGTTTAAAATTGTATTCACTTTTAAGTTAGAGTTAATGATCATTTATTCATGGCTTAAAACGAACCGTGATTAGCAGACAATGGCTTAATTGTTTACAATTAACAAGCAGATTTGAAAATACATCAAAAACAATATTGCATATGCCAAAAAAGTAACAAAGACCACGGTAAATAAAATTGCTGATAATCAGGGTGTATAAATATACCATTATGGGTTAACAATTTAAGGTGGAAATTACTAACGCGACAAATCATGAAACACATAATTCCATGTTGACGTTTTGGTAGTTTCAAGATTTTCCAATATGTTCTGTCGATTAAATCATTATTAAAGATGTGCCATCCATCTCTATGCTGATGATAATTATTATCATTAAATAAGGTGATAATACTCACACCTGTGCCGCTAAACAGTGATGAAGATAGTCCATAATCTGATAGCTTGCATTGCTTTCTATCAGCTAGTAACACATTGTGAGCGCAGAGAGTTCCATGGATGATCTTTGTGAACAAAAAAAGAGATAAAATAATGAAAACAATAAATAAATAAATAAATAAAAACTACAATGCCATAATCTGGATGTTTTTAATTCACCTTTGATCATCACAACCATCCTCATACCATATTGGCTTACTCTCCTTCTATTCTTATCCTGTCTTCTTCCACTTGTGTTAATTCTCATCCTTTTCGCACTTATCCCCGGCCTCAATGATCTCACTCTCAACCACCCCTCCCCCCCCCCCTCCCCTCCCCCCTCCCCTATCCCGTCTCCTCTTCTTTGATGCATACGGCATCGAGACGACATCCCGTTGACTATTTGCCAAGCCAAGTTGAGTAGACTGCCTTTATCTATTTATCTCCTTCTCATCTAGGCCTTCTTAATTTCTCGTTATTTCCCTCCTATTTTCCTCTCCCCCTCCATTCCTCCTTTCCTTTGTTAATTCTCTTCTATTGCAAGTCATGAAATAATGTTACCTTCTTTGATGCAAGATACTGCATCCCTTTTGCGATTTGCCAAGCCAGGTTGAGTAGACTTCCTTCATCGACACGAACCCTCTTTGGTTTGAGATTGCCGTATGTGGGTTGAGACTGCACCCCTGTGGTCTGTAGATGGGTGAGTAGGGTACCTCCAGAGATGAACTCATACAGAATGCTACCTGCATCATTGGCAATTCGTTAATTGAAAACAATAACGTATGAAACTGATATTCAATATTAACAATAATTGGACATCATGTTATAGTGACGGAAAGTCCTCTACATCAATCATGAATTACAATGGACTATTTGTTTAACTCTTCAACTGATCGCGAGAATTACTCAAAATGTTACTCACCTCTAGGTGAGCTATGGTGACTTTTGCAAAGGTCGTTACAGATATTCAGGGGGAAAACGCTCATGTTCACATTAATATGTATTGTATAAGAAGACCAGAAGACCAACAACAAAAAATGTGTAATTGCTGGAGGAGGTGTTTTTACCTTGTTCTTGACAATATCCAAGGTACTTGACAACATTCGGGTGATCCGGAACCTCAGAAAGGACCTTGACAGCTCGAAGAACGTTCTTTGATTTGGTCACTTGATCTGAGAGAAGATAAATGTTTATATATAACTACCACTTTTGCTTACAATTTCGAAGGGAGTGGCGGTTTAATGTCATTTGAAGAAGTCAATCATTCAGTTGTTAATAAGATCGAGGGAAACAGTGTAGACAATGTAATACAGTACATATATACTTATATATTTTTACACACATATATATATATATATATATGCGTGTGTGTGGGTGTGTGTGCTACTTTGTACGTTTGTTTTGGTTCTACTAAAATATAACTTTCTAGAAAGCTGATAGCATCTCTGTTTATCAATGAAAACGCAACATATCGTATTAGTTCAATGTTATTTAAAGACTATGTCCCTTTTGCAGCCAACCTCAAATTCTGTAGAACTTTGCAGGAATTATGAATATGTCATGTATGTCCTATCTGTGAAATTTAAACGTTAGCAGTGTCCTAATATTCAAATTATGCAAGGAAACCCGTTTACTTGCTAGACTTCACTGTCAGACACTATTGTCAGTATTGAGTGACTGACTGACTTTTTCTTCTTCTTTGGTAATAACATACATAAAATGAGCTGTAAAGGATTTGTCTACATCAATCACCCACTTCTTGTAATGGCCAAAAATTAAACTGATTGAATCTTTGCGCAGCATAAAACGTACGACCATGTGGTACAATGGTCTGAAAATCAAGACTAATACTTATTGGCTCTATAGCTCCTAAGTCGATTTGACAACTAATAGTCGTTATTTTCCCATTAAAAGACATTTTCAAGCCCCATTCTTTTAAGGGGAGTTCTAAATTAGTATTATCTTTCAAATGCCATTGGAATTTAACCTTTTCAATTTTTTGGCCTGCAAAAGGGACTTGGTACCTTTAAGGCTACATTTATATTCATTATGGCGATTTGCCTTTCGGTCTTTTTTACTCATTATTTTTTTATATGGAGTGGTTGGCAAAACCCCACCTGGAATTTGCCTGATAGCGACGTCTACTTGACTTTGATTCGAGCGGAGTTCTCCCTTCCATACCCCTCCGAAGTCACCGCTTCCGATTGAACCGAGTCTGGTAAAAAACGTCACGTTTTCAGGAGCAATGATGGGAGAGTAGGATAGATCGAGTTTGAGAGATGTGTATGCTACAAAAACAAAAATTAATTTCTTATTAAAACGATTCAAATACTTCAAAGATCAAATACAAGCAATCTTTCATCCTCTAGAACAGGGATAAGGCTACCCTTGGATAATCTTTTCTAGATTTCTTTCAAATATAACACGAAAGTGAATGAGTATTTACTATGAACTTATAATTGTGTGTTTGTGTGTGTGTTTTGGAGATTTTTTAAATTGGTCGTAATTAGAGGTAACATTTTAAACCTCTGTTAAGTTAGTAGGCCTAGCAATAATCTGAAAGAAAATGATTAAGCTTATAATTTTTCTTTTGGAATATAGACATAAATGAATACACAGAAAAAATACACAGAAAAGACAAAATACACAGAAAAGATGAAAATAATGGTTGTCGATAGAGGTGATAAAAACACTGACTTCACCGTAGCTGGAAATAAGATTGAAGTAGTAAATCAGTTTCAGTACTTGGGTTCAATCATCACTAACAAAGGAGAGAGCACCACATAGATAGGGAGAAGGATGGCAATGGCGAGATCAACAGTACAGAATATGTCTCAAATCTGGAAGAGCCGAGGCCTATCTCTCAGTCTGAAGGTTCGTCTACTTCAAGAAACTTCTTTCTCTATTGCGACTTACGAGAGTGAGTCCTGGGCCATGAAAAAGAATGACAGAAAGAGAGTCGATGCCTTTGAAATGTGGTGCTACAGAAGGCTGTTGTAGGTGTCATGGAAAGATAAAAAGACAAATGTGTGGGTCCTGGAAAAGATTGGAACAGACTTGACCATCAGAAGGGGAATCATGGAAAGAAAACTTAACTATTTGGGGCACATTGTCAGGAGATCTGAAGGTGTTGAGAAGCAAATACTGCAAGGAGCAGTCGAAGGAAAACAGGGTAGAGGTCGTCCACCAATATCTTGGACTGATGATATCAAGAAAGTGTCTGGACAAGGAATGAAAGGTACAACACAAATGGCAGGTGAAAGAGTTGCATGGCGTGCTCTCGTGAAGACCACAGCAGCACTTTACAGTTGATGATGATGATGAATAAACAGTAATGCCTTTGTTAGTTATGATGTATTATGCAGTTTGGGGCAAAATGATTATCATTTAGTATGATAGCGTGATTATCAGACGTTCCTTTCTATTAAGATGTTTATGCCAATGTACAAAGCCATACATCTGCCTGTTTATGGTGTGGGTAAATTCCTCGTTTTAAACTCTTGACTAATTTTACACATTTTCTCACCTCTATCTCCGTTCTGAATCATCTCATACGCCATGTTGTCGTTTTCCTCATTGGATACATTTCTTCCTTCTCTGTGAAAAACAAAAACGTTGATGTTCCTCAATATGTCATTTACAAGTGATACCGAACTTATAAACGTTTTTCCCTAGCGAACTGTTTATTGTACAGCGCCATCTCATAGCCATCTCAAGTAACTAATTTCCAAATACTCGTATTAGAGCAGGGTTGCTCATTTTGTGTGTTAAGCTAATCATTTCCGTTTCCCAAATAATGATTCTTATGTTGAACATTTCGAACTGCTAAATACTTACCCAGAAACAGTTTTCTCCGACTTTTCGAAACCTGTAAAAAAAGAACGTAAACAAAAAGCAAATATCGAAATGTTGAAACATTTTCTATGCACAGTAAAGGTATATGGCACATTTATCAACAAGGAAGTAAAATCTAGTCTCAAGTAGATATGCATTATCCTGAGGTATTGATATGGTATGGGTCAATACATTCAGGAAATGCGATAGATGTTATGATATGCAAGAAAAAATACTTTCGCTATCAACTTCCAGTATTATGTTTCCTTAATCTCTTTAAGCAATACCAGGTCAATATGATGATGTGCTTTGGTAAGGCTACATCCTCATTACAAAGACCCTCAGAGAGGACTTACAGCCGTCATATTTTACACATACTTTCTAAGCAGTCAGGTAAAACAATCATGAAACAAAAAATTACATAGCTTTACTTTGTTCTGATTCCATCTGTCAACTATTCTACTAGAATTGATGAATATAATCACCTGGTCTGGTCTCATGTCTCCTCAACATGATGAATTGAATGATGTTGATGATGACAGAAGCCACTAACAGGATGGCTAAGACAGCTATACCTGCAGAAGCCCCAGTTGGCACACAGGTGCATGGTGTGGGTTCTAAATGATGAGCAATGTTTCATACAAGATCTAAAGACACAAGCTTCTACATGAAATCATCAAGTCTATGATTAGTTTTCTACAAATACTCAGCGGTTGTATAACAAATACGGGACGATTGCTCCAAATCCATTTCATACACTAACCGAATTCTTTGCTTCAACCCGAGACTAAATACTATACTTAATCCTAACATGTATCCTAAACTTAACCTAAAGCCTTATCGCAACCATAACCCTAACCCTAACCCTAACCCTAACCCTTACCCTAACCCTAACCCTTACCCTAACCCTAACCCTTACGCTAAACTTAACATAAAACCCAATCGCAGCCCTAACAATAATCCTTACTCTAAACCTAACCTAAAACCCAATTGCAGCCCTAACCCTAACCCTTACTCTAAACCTAACTTAAAACACAATTGCAACCATTACCCTAACCCTTACTCTAAACCTAACTTAAAACACAATTGCAACCATAACCCTAACCCTTACTCTAAACCTAACTTAAAACACAATTGCAGCCCTAACCCTAACCCTTACTCTAAACCTAACTTATAACACAATTGCAACCATAACCCTAACCCTTACTCTAAACCTAACTTAAAACACAATTGCAACCATAACCCTAACCCTTACTCTAAACCTAAACTAAAACCCAATTGCAGCCCTAACCCTAACCCTTACTCTAAACCTAACCTAAAACCCAATTGCAGCCCTAACCCTAACCCTTACTCTAAACCTAACTTAAAACACAACTGCAACCCTAACACTAATCCCTACTCTAAACCTAACCTAAAACCCAATCGCAACCCTAATACTAATACCCTTACTCTAAACCTAACCGTATATCAAATCGCAACCCTAACCCTTACTCTAAATCCTACCTAAAACCTAATTAAAACCCTTACCCTATACTTTTGACGACAAAAATACCAGGAAAAGATTTCGCCGAAGCAAAGGTAAATTCAAATACCAATAATATAACATACAGGTATTTATACCCTATAACTGTAATTTAAAAAATACAAAAACCGACGTGTTTAAGCCATACAAAACGAAAATACCGAAAAATAAATAATATCAGGTTCATTCTGAATATAAAATTTAAGATTTTAAAAGTCATTTCATATTCTACCAACAGCAACCCTGATTCGTTCTATAGCAGTATATTATTCAGATACTGAATCAAATAAATAATCAGGGGAATTCCCGATTGAATTCATTCTGATCAAAACAGGAACCTCTTGACGAAATTGAGAAACAAGTTTGTATGCATATCCACCTTTACTATGAAGCCTCGCTTCAACCATTGCATTAACAGGACTTTGGACTCTAGTCCGTGTTCACAAATACATTGTAGATTAATATTTGCTGAAGTAACACGGGAACAATATACATTGCTTGGATGAATACACATCCTTTGACATTGATCTTTCTGATATTTGTATATCGCATATCTAAATTTACATTGGCAAAGTTTATTACTATTGCTTATTCATCAGGTACTTAAAGTGCTGAAATAGCATGTTGTTAAGACCATACATACAGTTTTGGTTACACTCACTTTGTATGGCTAAATTATAATGTGATTTAAAGCTTGCATCCTTTCCATCATGTATCTATACTCCTTCCACTAACGTTATTTATAAGATGATAATAGGAGAATGGACGGGTGTGTGATACAAATTAAACATCAAATTAACTTCTTTGTGTTTAATCATGATATATAATTACCACGTACGATGTTGTCTATTACTTCATGAAGTCAATAATATGATACATAACACGCGCCTACACCGAATAAAGCAGCATTAAAAAAAATGAAAGTCATACATTCAATTATTTGCCTTCTCTCACTAAAATGTATGGTTCATCTATTCATCATTGTTAACATTTGGAGAGATAACAATCGAAATTATAAACCTTGGTTTATTACCTTGAAACGTTAAACAAAAGTTAGCTATATTCTTGTGATTCAAACAAAGACGTGGTTTCCACAAAGATGAACATGTTCAATTTATTTAAAAAAACACAAATTAATAAAAATAAGAATAACACATTTGAAATTAAATTCAAATATCTTAAACAAAAACGTCTTCTAACCTGACGAACTTGTCGTAGTTCCTTCTGTTGTAATTGGTTCTAGTGTTGTAAGAGCATATACATAAACGTTAGAATTGTCATACTGTATATGGAGGATAGATTTTTTGTTGAGTTATTATCAGTTTCAAAGAGAAAACGAAGCATCCTATTTTTAAAGCTTTCAAAGTCCAGAACAACAACAAAATATTCAACGAGTATTATGTCTGAAATGATTAAAATCAAAGGCTATTTATTTGGCACCTGCTGTTAAGTGCATATGGCGGCTGTAGTAGTACCAAAGAAAACCATCTTAAATATATTAAAGCATATTAAATGTTACTCTACAGAGTGCCCCTACTACATAATTCGTATGTACTTTACGAATTTTTGTTTATTCTTTACATAATGGGAAGTTAAATTACTGCATTAATTTTAGTTCCAAATTTATGTTTTAAAGCAGAACGTTCACGTATGTTTTAAATAGAAATATATGGTTTTAATATAGATGTATGAAGAGTATGTAAAAGAAAAACATTACTTGACCAAATTTCTTGCGACACATGAAAAATGCTTTATTTATATTTTTAAAAGTGCAAGAAGGTGTGGGGTGAGGGATGGGTCTAAGAAGGTAGGCCTTTTTACCCTCCTGCATAGTTCATTTCCAAAACAATACAATAAACGTATGTAAAGAAAATCCTTTTTCACTGTGGGTAAGTAACAGTTGGATATGCGATATATTCTACTTCGAATGTTCGAGGACAAGATAAATAAAGGTGAAAGGCTACTGAAATCCACTGAAATGTGTTCATAATTCACAAGCACATAAACGCGACACATTGAAGTGTCTCGTGTTTTGTGGTCTAAAGTGAAAATCAATGTTTGTGGAAAAGTGAAATTATTTTGCATCAAATTCACATACACACATGTTCATAAACTACAGACCAAATAAATATAATTACTATTTTGGAATAGTTCTTCTGGAATCCTCATAATACTCATGAATAGAGTTACAGGACAGTTAGTATCGATACTTCAAGTTCAAGCTAATATACCTTTCAATTCAGTTTAGTGGCAATTGTTACAAATAGTCACCTACTAATAGTCGCTTACTAATAGTGGGAGGACATGCCTATTAGTGCATGCAAATTTGTGTGGCCAGATAAATATCATGCATGATGAATGGTTGTTAGAAGGAATACTGACATTAGGTTTATGGACATGGAAAATTGTAAACAGTTGCATGTACGTCAACAGGATGACAAAAGAAACGTAGAAAACAGAAAATGCTGAAACGAAAGAAGACAGGAAATACCAATGATAGGGAATTTTCTAAAATAAAAATAAGTCAACTAAAATTATATAAAAGCAAAGCATACGAAAATAAAGACAACGTTTTATGAAACAATTCATCGCTATTTTGAATCAATTTTTTAAAGAATTTACTATAATTTGGTGGAAACTGACGATAAGCATTCGTGTAGATGATAACGCACACAAATATTTGTTTCATAATACGAATAAATGAATGAATTAAATGATAATAGAACGGAAGAAAAAGAGATTGACATACCAGTCGTTGGAGGAGGGGTGGTTGTTTCTGTTCATGGTATGGGAAATGAGCAAAAAGATCAATAAAACAAATAAAAGAGGGGATGTTAGATTAAATAACTGTTGTATGGCACATGCACAATGTTACCCGGGAAGATATGAAGTTATGTTCATGTACATTCCTTATGTCTGAAAATGTGTAACTGAGTTGTGCTACATTATTGTGCATTACGTTTTCTACCTTTGTACCCACACTCAGAATAAAAGAGGAAAAAGTAGAAAAAGTAGAAGAAAACAAAAAGGACAGATATTCATGGCAACAAATCCTTATATTTTTGACAACTCTAATGTATATTTCGAGGAGTTTTCGAGAATTAATTCACTCTCCACTCCTTTGTGTTTCATTTACAACTGGAGAGTAAACTTGTGTACAACACCCAACGCTTCTCACACAAGGGACCATTTCAGAACAATTCACGAAAGCTCAAATACACACATTACAGGAATGGCTGAGGATTACTCTAAAAGCGCTCATACGGCTGCATGTATGGTTGCCAAAACAAAAACACGAAAGCGAATATACCGTTATCAAACATCAATGATCTGGGCCGGGCCTGTATCATAAAGAGTCGCGATTGCTCTGAATCAATCACAGTTTAATAATAATCAAAACTGTGTACTTAAGAAATATGAGAATGAGAATCAGCATGAGAATTTAAGCATACTCGTACGCGATACAAAAAAATCATTGTACATTTGTAGACATCTTTGCAGCCACTCCCTCATACATATATTTTGCAGGTAAAAAGAATAACAAACAAGAAATGGGGGCATCTACATGTATCTCGAGACAACAAATAAAAAAAAACATGTCTCATAATATTTCATATGTGGTAGCATGTAGAATGCAGATTGTTGTATCTTTGCAGGATAGTATGATCCTCTGGTCTGATGAACAAACTGTACATTTTTTGTGACAGTAGAGAATGCAAAGTAGCAACCGAAACATTTGCCACATGTTAATGTGGCTTTGCAGTGGTCTAATTAATACCACCTGCAACATGCACCTCTAGCGTCAAGAAATCAATTTCTTTCAAATGAACTATATTTTCCGCTCCTTACTTTGGATGCCCTCCTCTGTAGTTATTTCGCTTTCACCACTCCCAGTACGTCTTCCTCTCTCTCTGTCACCACGCACCCCTCCCCTCCCCTTTGTCCCCCCCCCCCCATTTTCACTCCCTCTCCTCCTCTCTCTCCCTCCTTCTGCCTGCCCCTTTCTCCACCCACCAGCCCTTTCTCTCTCTCTCTCTCTCCATCTTGTCCAGTCTATAGCCATTTCCATGTCAACGTCTTCCTTAATTCTATCCACCTCTTCCTGGATCTTCCATTCTTTCTCTTCATCCTTTCTCTCTGCTGCCCATCTAATCGGTTCATCGGTTCATCTTTCCTCTTCACCTGTCCATACCACCTCAGCTCGCTCTCTCTCTTGAGCGCCAGGGGGGGGGGGGGGGGGGCATCTCCCCAAAAAGGTTAAATTAACGTGTTTTTACACCTTTTTTTCCCAGGGGTGGGGTGCGTGCCCCCGCCCCCCCCCCCCCTGGATCCGCAACTGCCCTTATCACAGTCACCTTTACTTCCTTTTGCACCTCATCATTTCGCCTTCTCTCCTTAACTCAGCATTAAATTCAGAGCTAAACAGAACATCACACTTTCTATTACAACATGAGCATTGATTTAATTTAGATTTGGATGGTTCTTCATGATCACCCCTCTCCCAACACCAAGTTAACACTAAACACAGCTTGGCATGTAATAAACAAAAACACAACAATAAAAAGGAAAAAGATGTGCAAAAACATGCTCATCTCTCACATCACACCACAGACATACATGTACAAAAAATAAAGCAAAATTACTTACTGGCTGGGTCATATGTAACTGCTGCACTTAGTGGTGTATTTCCGAGGTAATTGCCAGCCATACACGTGTACTCTGTACCCTCCTCAGGATCTGAAACAGAGACAGTGTTGCCTCCTTCCATAGATTCATATATCAGTGTGCCATCGGAAAATATGTAGTAGTTTCTCATGGCTGGTCTAGGTTGGTTTTGGACACTACATGACACTGTGATGCTTGTTCCCTGGGTTTCATAAGCTGCAGTGACAGTGGTACCGGCATCAGATGGGGAGGCTGGGTTGGTAACAATGAAATGATTAGAAAAAAACAAATTCATCTATAGCTCTTCAGTAGTTTTTAAAGAAAGACAGTCTACAACTCTATGGAGACCTAAGGTTTCTGCTGAATTTGTTTAAAGGTTAAATTGAACCCAATCTGATCTCTCAGTGTCATATTTACATGTACATACTGGCCAATTTTTGTATCTATATTAAATATTGCGTTATACTTTGGTTTCAAATAACTTTTATCAGGCAAAGACGAACAGGTTGGATTAATTATGACCTTTCAAAGCCTACTACTATTTTGTATATTTTGGCTATGACTATTCAAAACTTCAGACTAAGAAAGTTGTGCATAAAAGCTGAACTGAAAATCTCTTATATACACTGTTTATTATCCAATTAAAAAATATAGTTACTACACTCATTCAAATCTGATATTAAGTACTCCTGTTTATAATTTTTATCCATGCATTTTATATCCGAATATAAAACCATAGGTATACTGACTGTGCTGTCTTTACATGACATTACTTGTATCGTCTCAAACATATTGAAAATGTGAACAATGAACAATGAACAATATTTGCCTTCTTCTATTCAAAATTAAAATCATACTTACTATGAATATTTAAATCTTTAGATTCGTGTCCATTCAGCTCTGTAAGCACATCATGTCCAGAGACTTGACAAACCAAGGTCTGTCCATTATTATCTGGAGTAGCAGGAAATGTGAACACGCTCTTTGAGTTAGATAAAGGTGCTATAGCTGTTGGGTTTGAGTTTTCAATGCCATCAGTCTGGGGATCTCCATTGAGGGTCCATGTAATATTCTCTTGTGGCTTGCCTCCAACAGCATCACATGTTGCTACATACATATCCACATTGTTTGTCACAATACTAGTCAGAGTCAATGTCTTAGTAGATGCAACTACAAGAAGGAAGAAACAATGGCAGAAGTCTTAACCCATTGACTACTGAATCATCTCATTCCCATAATAATGATAATAATAATAATAATAATAATAGCCTAATAGTCCACTCCAAATTTTATTAAACCGAAACGGAAATTCTTTCCCATGAGCTTATATACAAGAGTCTACCGGTTCACGTAGGGAAGGGGTTAATCAGATTTAGATTAATCGTTTGTTTCCAAAAGACACATTATGAAAGGAAATATAATGATGTGGCAAATAAAAAGAACCATTGATTATCTCAAGAAATATAATGTGCCATAGAGTGAGTCCTGATTCAGAATACATAATACACAGAACATCAATGAGTGCCTATCACCTACATGTACATGGGTAGTGGTTTAGAATGGGTCAACGAGCCATTATGGGGGGGGGGGGGGTGTCTGTATTTAGGACTGCTTTTTCCAAAAATATTTAGATCAAATGATATTAAACAGAGTGTTTTCAATTAGATTTATGCACAATCAATCGACCACTTTCTTGATTCCCTGAATATTAAGTGAATAATTATAATCTTTTAAGTATAAATACTTTAAACAGGCTGAGAGTTTTTGTATGAGAACAAATAATATGTTAACAAAGTATATTAATTTCCTCATATCAAAGCCAAAATACCTTGCCATTCTACACACAATGCCTAAAATGCATGCATTGTACTAACCTTCTACCGCAGTGACTATACTAGCATCCGTCCCTGACGAAAGGTCACATCTATACATCCCATCATCCTCAAATTCTGCATTCACAATCATCATCACAGATTCACTTGTTGATGATGATGTCAACTCAAAGTTAAGGTACTTATCATCGCCACTAATACGGTTCGATCCTGAATAGATAGTGTCAGAAGGAACTAAACTATCATCAATCCATTGAATCGCGTTCACTAGTCCACCAGTCACAGTACATGTGAGTGAAATATTTTTAGTTGCAGTTGCTACTCTGGGAGAAGCTACCACAGTTGCCGTTTGACCACTGATTTCTGAAAAGGGAAACAAAACTCTTGAACAATCAAGAAAATAATACCTGCGTTATTGGCACTATTACTTCACTTCAATTGTATTTATAAGAATTGATATGGATGAATCAAATATACAAGTTTCTTGCGATATAATGGAAAAAGAAGTGATGAAGAGTAAAAAGATATATTATAATGGACCATGTTAAGCATTAAATGACAAAAATTACAATCATATTTCTTACAAGACCACGGGCCGGACGAGTAGCCCTGATTATCTTTCCCCGGGCAATATCAGGGGAATTCGTGTATAAAGGGACTCATTTACGAGTTTATACCCGTATCTGGAAGATTGTTGAATCAATCTATTCTAACAGTTGATTGTTTAATTAAAGATTTATTTCAAATTTAATGTGATGTTTCAAAGCAAAGTGTCATTTTTTCATATCAAAGTTTACAAAAACTCTGGAAATCAAATGCGAGAAATCGAGAAAAAAGGAATTAACAAGTAAACATCCATTGGTGTGTGATTTTATATGAACGCGCTGAAATATTCGCATATGCATGGAATGTTCTGAGCAATAGTGAGTTTATATTCAATCTAATCCTCTAATGTCACTTCCAAAACGGTCATTTCAATTTAAATTAAGACCTTGCATAGTGGACTTAATAGAAATGTATTTCATAAAGGATTGTTCATATTACTATGATAGTTTTTATGTACTTGAGTTCATCACACCCACATTTCGTAATATTAGAACTTTTTAAATATAAAAAATAAAAAGTACTTACCATAAACAAGCACGAGGACTGTAAGAACATGTAATGCTGTCAAACCATCCATGCTAACCAGTTAGATTGTCGATGTCTACTTGTAGTGAATTATGGGCATTAATTTCTCATTCTTAAGAATAGCTTCAGTTGAATTCCTCCGGCATCATATCAATTCCAAATCTATTTTGAATAACAGACCTGGGTTTATAAGTAAAAAATATCTTAAACTAAATAAATGTGATTCAAATTGTATAGACTGGGTTTTTCATTTCACGCATATTTCTTGAAGGTTTTCCTTGACATCTCAAAAACCTGCCAGAGGCTTGCCAGACATGGCAACAATTAATTAATGCAAAGTGGACTCCACCTAAAGATATGAAATTATGTATAACAGGGGAATCAAATAGTCATCAACCGAAGACAAACAATTGAAGAAAAACATAAGGAATATAGAATAACTAATGAGAAAGCTATGCAATTTCGAAAACTTAGCGTAAGACCATGACAATCACTGGAAAAGTTAGAGTTAGTAACTCAGTCATAGGTCTGTAATGTTACTGTTTTATATTCAAACCCCGCATTCTCTGTAATTTATTCATCATTATTCGTGGTGGGGGTGACACTCCAATACCCCTACCCCCCCCCCCCTCCTCCCTCTTCCGTCATGTGCCATAGTTATCGACACATTTTCAGCGGAGCGCCGTGGCATTTCAGTGAGTCCACATCTCGAGATAAAATTGCCCATTTTATAGAAATCGAATTCACGTCCGAGACGCATTTGAATGATGAGTCGGAAATTAATGGCAGAAAACTGCCTAATACCTAACCGTTTACAGACGGACCTTTTGCTACAAATGCAAGGAAACGAAAAGTATTTACAAGGTCGATCATTTACTCGCCTAAAGGCCCGGTCACACAGAGGGGACACATGGGGGACGCACGGCCAGCGCATTGGAAATTTGCAATTTGGGCCAATGCGTTGTCGTTCGCTAGGCGTGCGTCATCATTCGTTACTCGTTCATCGAGCGCGCTGGACCAACGCTGGACCAGCGCTATGCATTCGTCGTCATTCGCTGTGTGCGTCGGGGTTTTTTGAGCATGCTCAAAAGTGTGCTCGGAGCTCGACGCATGAATGTACACGCCAAAGGCACGCCAGATATACGCGGAGCACACGACCTGTATACGCACATCGCGCTAGCTACACGCTGTGCATTTTTTGTCAGTTCGCTAGCTTTTCCAAAATCATGACAAAAGTTAGGCACACGGCCTTTTCCGATTTCCAATGCGCGGGCCGTGCGTCGTAGAACGCGGTGCATGCGTGGACCATTCGTCCAGCGCGCTAGCAACACGCTGTGCATTCGTGGAAGTTGTTATCATGTGCGCTCTGTGTACGGTCTATATGCGTACTGCATGCGCCCTGTATGCGCTCAGCGCGCTAGCAACACGCTATGCATTTGGTGTCAGCTTGCAGTAGCTTCGACACAAGTTGGGCGCACGACAACGCACTGGCCAAAATTGCAAATTGCCCATGCGCTGGCCGTGCGTTCCCCATGCGTCCTCTCTGTGTGACCGGGCCTTTAACGAGACGAGTATGTTTACCAGTCACAAAGGAACTCAATTGTATTTTCCCTGTTCTTTGGCTGGTAGCTGGTACGGTCAAATTATTGATTGGACTGCCATCAGAATAATCAACTGCATGCGGAAGTTGCCAAAAGAAAATCTCTATAAAAATGGATATTTAAACTGCAATGACTACATTATTACAATCATATATTTGCCATCTACAGTGCAATTTCAGTAACATAGTAGTGATAACATAAATACAAGGTAATAAGAATAGTGATCATACTAACCTTTCCAGCAAGTACAAAATTCCATACACATGGTACTAAGGTAACAGAAGAGCTTATTTTTTACAGATCAAAACAGTAAATCAAAGGTCACATTTGATATGAACGATTACATAAATTGAACCCCGCATGCTGTGTGAGGGCGTATTGCAGACAAGTTCTAATCCGTTGTTGTTTCGTCAACGTATACTATTGTAGAGCATAGGCTATGCATCATAATCAATGATATTATGACATTATAGAGAATCATTTTAGTAGATTTAATGTTTGTAATTTATCACGACTCGCTTTGGCAATCCATAATTATCATCATGGAATTATCATATTTAATTCAATTACTATATTTCAAGAACGCAAAAATTTGTTTTGTTAACAGTTGGAGTAGATCTAACTCAAGACCTGCCATAATGGTCATAAGGCTTCGGAAAGAGAGGTAGAGGGGCCGATTCGGAGTTCCTACCCCCCCCCCCTTCTAATTCAAGATTTTTTAAACTTTTTTTTTTTGGGGGGGGGGGGGGGGAGTCGCCATAGAAAAGAAAGTTACATGTCCCTATGTAGCATTACACCGATATGTAATTATTTGTTTAGTGCTCCAAATATAAACTTGTATCATTTCAAAATCAAAAACTTTCTGGCTTTGTCACTACGCTTCATCGATTATCAATAGACGCAGTATTTCTTAACACTGTTAGAGAAAAGAAAAAGAAATGTTCGCAAACTATAACATTAACAGAAGCCATATACGGTGATTAGAGTTTCATTCAGGAAAACAATGTTAAAATTTTGTTTAAATTCGAATTTGAAGCGTTTAAACCTTATTTTTTTTAATTAGGAGGGTTTTTTAAAGAGAGCTCCAAAATTGTATACCATTTAAATAAATGATTTGCCGATTTGCCCCTATTTATGGGGTGTATATCTCTTAGACGTCCCCGCTCCCTACGTTAATGTTTATTTATATTGATATTGGCTGATTTAAATTGGTTGATTCACAAATATATATACGAGGTAAAATATATAACTACTTAAACAGTATCCTAAATGTTTTTTTTTATATAGTAAAAATGCGCCACCTCCCAAAGTTTCGTCTCTCTCTCTCTCTATCTCTCGTATTTCAGAATTCCTGTTTTTGTTAGTTTGTAGTGTTGTCGGGCGAGGGGAAATGGGAAAGCGGAAACAGAGTATATTCAGACACTTCACTCGTGCTATATCAAGTCATTCGTTTAACCAAAGTAATCGTAACTAGATATTTTCACACCGGGGCCTATTGACATTAAAGTCTAACTTTCGTTTTTAACATTTAGGCGCCAACATATTTGTTTTAATATGCCCCAATCGCAACTACGGTTATGCAAGTGTAACATAAAGTGAGCATATTTGTTACGTTCTTTAATAAAAAAGAAAACACAATTACATACAGTGAAGAACCTTGGTTATTTTATAGAACAGACAAATGAAACTAAAATTGAATTATGCGCACGTTTGTTTTACTCCAAATGTGCCATACATATACGTTTTGCATCAGCAATATTTCAAATATTTTAACAACATTATTTGACCTTAAGAACTCGTTAGAGAATTAGACTTTTAATAGGCCTAGTCATGATATCATGATCTTTTGACAGATCATCGTCAGTTTGATTTAAATTATCAGATTCAAAAATAAATTAAAATGTAATAGTAGTACTTCACATAAATACATTATGGGAAAGAAGCAGTATCAAATAAATTCAATATTGTATCAAATCCATAAGACACGCCGGCCCAGACATCTGGAACTCTCTGCCCATTGTAATAAGAAACCTTAGGACATTGTATTCATTTAAGAAGGCAGTTAAAACTATGTTATTGTCTAAGTATTGATCCTGTAGTGTGTATTGTACTATACTCATGCTCGTGTGTACATTGACTGTATATTCAACAATGATGTGTAATCGTCCATGACCTAGCATCGTTTAGCCATGCATGAATGAACCTGCATTCAATCAGCAGATGTACGATATTTATTGTATTATTACCAACGCTCCTTCTCTCCCCTTTCCTTTTCCTCTCTGCAAGTCAGTCTTTTCTATTTGTATTTGTTATTGTTGTTGTATCTAAGTTGAGGGCTGCGGGCACGTCAAGCTACTTTGCTTATTTCTGTAGCCCTCCTGCATCTAATGTATGTTAATTATGCATTTAATATATTTGTTTAAATTCGTTTATTATCTGTATAAAATTATATACACTTAAAATATTGTATCAAACCATATTATGTTCATGAAAATGTATGATGAAAAAAGAAAAAAGATGCAGAAACCAATAAATCAAATCAAATCAAATCAAATCAAATCAAATCAAATCAAATCAAATTTTCTTTGTCAAAAGTGAATAAATGAGTTTTATAAAACAAAAAACTGTGGAAAACCTATGAATTAATTCAGTTTCTTATGTTTAATATACACACAAAAGAAGATGTAATTTTATTAACATATTCGACATTTATTTAAAAGAAATATTATGGAGGGCAAATGTTGAAAAGTATCACCTCTGGAAAAAAAAATGTTTTACAAAGTATAATTAATTTAGTGATATAAGTATAATTCATTTGTTTTTGTTTGTAATCAATATAATCATGTTTTTTATGTCAGTATTTTTCAATTAATAAATGATGAACAAAAAAATGTGATTTATTTTTAGCCTTTAATTATAGTATGCTTAAACATAAAGGTACGTGATTAACATGAAAGTGATTGCATAAAAAAACATTGAAAAACATTGGAAGGATTATATTTGCCTTATTGGAGGACTTATTTCACATTCAAATCTTACACATCAATAGAAGATCAATATTACACAAATAACACAAAAGTTAATTACAACATCAAATTTAATTTACACATATCAGTCAAATTATCAAACGAAGTTCAACCATTTCTTTTGATAAGTCATACATGTATTTTCCCTTTGTTTGTTTACTTTCCTTTCCGGTACATAATATTTCTATGCTTTCTTTGATTTCTGATGTCTCAATACAGAATCTCTCTTTGATCTTTTTCAGTTTTGTTGAGTTGTAAAATAACTTTATGTACACTCCGGAACGTTATGACCAGCATAAATTATACTGGCAATTCATTTCTATATTTAGTCATTGCTGAGCTATATACTTTAACAACTTGCATGACTTGTGGATCCATTCTGTATAAATGGGATGTAAAAATTATTAAAAAAGTGATTCCTTCACATGAAATTTGTTGACAAGTAATCGACGTACTGCATAGAAAACATCGTAAAGCCATACCGTTGCATTTTACCATTGAAAATGTATTGACATAACCTTATATACCGTGTCCTTCATATTTATATTCAACACACACACGTACACGCGTGCACACGCACACATACACATGTATGATGGGGTGACCAAAGTTCGTGGAGATTTTACAAATAATAATAATAATAATAATATTCAGCTTTTATATAGCGCAAATCACAATAAGTCTCTAAGCGCTTCCAAACTTGGATATTATTACCCCGGCTTTAGCTGTGCTGCCATTATAGCGCTCTAGCATTTCAAGGAATAAATTCCTACCAAATATTAGGAAATGTGCTATTCGATCCATGATTTCTCATACTCTAAACTAATTTATTTAGTTCAATTATTACCGAATGACCATCGACGTTTTTTACTACAAATTTGTTCAACAAAATTTATTATCAAAGAATCCTGGAGATTTCGCGATCTCAAAATTCGATGTCTGATTGGAGTGCGCTGAAACTCAATAAAGAGTCATTAACAAAAACAAGACCTTAACAATGGTTTAGTTTTTTAAAAGCTATGCATCGCAGCCCGGGGGCCGAATTGTACAATAAAATACAAATGTATTTACATGGTAAAAAGGCACTAAGTGGAATCATAAAAATACAAGTACACATTCTTTATGCAATTGTATATAATTCATGGGGGTTAAACACGTCAGAGTATAGTATTAAATGAGAAGTATTATTTACATGTATAGATGACGGTTCAGAGAGGGAGATAGATTGACACAGAGAGAGAGGGAGAAAGGTAAAAGAGGGAAACAGAGCGAAAGAGAAAGAGACAAAGAGAGCGATAGGGAGAGAGAGAGAGCGAGAGAAATATGAATTATCGGAGAGGGGGAAAGAAAAGGAGACACGGAGGAAAAGAGAGAGAGAGAGAGAAGGAGAGCGAGAGAGGAGAAAGACATACAGAGAGGAAGGGTGATGAAAGAAGAAGGAGAAAGGGAATAGGTGGTCATCTACATACAATAATGACACTAACATTAGCAAACCTTGACATTGTACTGATGAATATATGAGATCATAATTTCATTTTTCGTTTAATAGCTGCACCTCTAGATATTTTAAATATTACTTCTTTTAATTTTGTTCTTCTTTTATTTCTACCAAATGATCTTGAAAAAAATTATATGACAAAGACATATACTGAATGCATATTAAATACAAGTATTTCCGATATCCTGATTCAGCACTCTTGGCCGAATTCAACGCAAGTTAGTCCCCATAATGCTACTGTAGCTCGGTTGGCTCGGGTCCGACCATCGTATAGAGTACGATTTAGACGCATTGTAGTATGGCTGCATATCCGAACAAGGCTTTATTTCACATGTCCAGTGTAGACGCATACAATCCTTCATCCAAGTCATTGAGAGACAGGTAATTCTGTGAAAATCAAAAGAAAAGAAGGAAAAGAAGTAGCAAGGATAATTATTAGGTTGAGGGCTAGAATTTTGTTCATGATACCTGTTGAACAGAACCGCGGTTAAAAATCGGAATAATACTAACGGGTACGTAATAAGGAAACTAAATTTTGCATTAAACAAGTTAGAAGAGGGTAATTTGAGTATATCTTACATGCGTCTTTTCTAGAATCCTTTCCAAACTCTTGAGGATCTGATCAAAGTTACTCCGATTTGTAGCTTCCTTCTCCCAACAACCAGTCATTACCGCATACCTGAAAGATACGTTAGAGACGATCGTCATCTAAAAGAAATCTAATATAAAAACTGAAATGAATCTAATAAAAAGAAATACACAATAAAGACCGATTCAAGGCTCATGTGCAATAACATTTTCAATAGTATTATTTCATCATTTCATGCGCACACCCATTCCAAGTCGTTTCATTTAACTAGGAGTGATGAGACGTATTATTTTTAGATTCAAAGGAAAGAGAGCAGAATCAACTTGAATCATGAACCTCGGAAAGTATATCCGCATTTGATACTTAACATTATCATTAAATCTAACAACTAATTATAACATCGAGTGAGTCAAGAAAATTATGACATTTACGGAACAATAAGAACTAGGCAAAGGAAAGACTGCTTAGATAAGTATTATTTACACTTCTTGTCCACAATGGCGAGGGCGTGGCATCTGGTATCCATTGGCAACCTCCTTTTGGACAGTGTCAAAGGTCATTTTAGGGTATGGCCTCGCACCTTTAAGAATCAAAGTAATAAAACAAGTCAAAAATTTAATCCATTATATGAATATAAGACATACCGGTATGGAGAGTACTGTCTTCTTCATATTGTTTCTATCTACATTATTTTTTAATACAGGCAGAATTAGTGGACATTTAAGACTAAATGTTATTCATATCTGTGACATGTATTATAATAGAAACAATGCAATAAATCAAGAATCGTTATTGGTGGGTCTTAACGAGTAGAATAAGCAGTTTTTGAATTCTTCATCCTTATCATGCATCAAACAAGTTGCAAACATTATATATTTGATTTCATGAGTGCATTGCCGATATCTATTACTTTAACTCATATCATACACGTGGAGTGGAGGTGTCGTGGTATAGTGTCTCATTCTCTTGACTCTCACTCCGAGTTTTAAGGGTTCGAATCCCAACTCGACACTATTTCCTTTGGCAAGTTATTAATCAGTATTTACCACTCTCCACCCACTCCACCAACCTGCCAATAATATTGCAAGGGTAATAATAACGGAGGGCCCTGACCAAGAACAGCTGTAACGCTTAAAAAAGGCTTCTTACGAAGGACTTTAGGGTCTTTAAGATGGTACACAAAATGATATGCAATATAAACATTATTGTTTCACCTAATGTCACAATTTCCCACAAGACGATACCAAAAGACCAGCTATCTCCTTCTGTTGATTGGTCACCAGTAACCATGGTTTCAGGCGAACTCCATCTTGTTGGTTTCTGAGATGTTGGAAAGTATAACGAAGGTTGAAAATTGTATTAAATTTTAAGTTAGAGTTTATAATCATTTATTTGTTTACAATTTACTAGCAGATTTGGAAATACATCAAAAACAATATTTCATATGCCAAAAATGAAACAAACACCACGGACAATAAAATTGCTGATAATCAGAGTGTATAAATATACCATTATGGGTTAAACAATTTAAAGGGATAATTTCTAACGTGATAAATCACGAAAACACATAATCCCATGGCCACGTTTTGGTAGTTTCAAGATTTTCAGATATATTCTATCGATTAAATATATTGTGGTCATCATTAAAGATGTGCCATCTATCTCTATGCTGATGATAATTATAATCATTAAATAAGGTGATAATACTCACACCTCTGCCGCTAAACAGTGATGAAGATAGTCCATAATCTGATAGCTTGCATTGCTTTCTATCAGGTAGTAACACATTGTGAGCGCAGAGAGTTCCATGGATGATCTTTGTAAACAAAAAAAGGGATAAAATAATAACTAAAAATAAATAATCTGGATGTTATTTATTCGCGTTTGATCATCACAACCTTCCTCGTACCACATTGGCCTCCTCCTTTCCTATTCTTCCACTTTCTTCTTTCACTTGTTTAATTATCATCCTTTTCGCACTTATCCCCGTCCTCGATGATTTGACTATTTGCCAAGCCAAGTTGAGTATAATGCCTTTATCTATTCATCTCCTTCTCACGCAGGCCTTCTTAATTTATCGTTATTTTTCTTCTCTATCCTCTCTCCCTCCTTTCCCATTTTCCTATGTCCTTTCTCTTCTATTGAAAGTCGTAAAATAATGTTACCTTCTTTGATGCAAGATACTGCATCCCTTTTGCAATTTGCCAAGCCAGGTTAAGTAGACTTCCTTCATCGATGCGAACCCTCTTTGGTTTGAGATTGCCGTATGTTGGTTGGGATTGCACCCCTGTGGTCTGAAGATGGGTGAGTAGGGTACCCCCAGAGATGAACTCATACAGAATGCTACCTGCATCATGGGCAATTCGTTCAATTGAAGAAATAAATGTATGAAACTGATTTATAACATAATTGATTGAGCACCCGTGAGCTTCGGCCAATAGGCCTTGTCCGTTATTGCTCTATATTGATCGAATTATTTGACCGCCGGTCCACCCGTAGAGTATAAAAGACGCTTGCTTACAATATATTTTATCACCTGACGAAGTGTTCCAGCGGGACACGAAACGTCGTGATCTTTTGATCCCTTGTTGACCATACATTGCGAGACAAGTGAATGTCACTAGCGATATCATTTTCGAAACATAATGTGTCATCAGACATCATGATATAGTATTGGAAACGTTTGAGTTTATTATCAAATACAATTGACTGTTCTTCCAAGACCCTCTTGTTTTACTGATTTAATCGTTTTGGGTTCTTCAGACGAGGAGTCTACTTAAATTGCTACGTACCTTCAGGCATGCTAGAATAGCTATACTGACTTTAATACAAAGGTTGCGCTCCACATTATTAGAGAAAACGCTCATATTCACAATAATATTAAGCAGACACTCGAAATATTATTAAGTGGCCGAGGGGGTATTTTACCTTGTTCTTGACAATATCCCAAGCACTTGACAACATTCGGGTGATCCGGTAGCTCAGAAAGGACCTTGACAGCTCGAAGAACGTTGGTTGATTTGGTCACTTGATCTGAGAGAAGATAAATGATATAACTAACACATTTGCTTTCAATTTCAAAGAGAGTTTTGAGTTAGAATCATTTGCAGAACAATTCAATCATTTATTCGTTAATAAGATCGAGTGAAATTAGTGTAGATAAGTGAATACAATGTATATATACTTATATATTTAGAAATATATATATATAACCCTACATGGTACATTAAGTGGACATTATACAAATCCTAACCCTAACCCTAACCCTAAAACCAAAACCTAACCCTTAACCTAACCCTAACCCTAACCCTAATGTCTACTTAATGACTATTTTTTCACTCAAACTGTCCCTCCAATTGTCGCCTTTAGTAAAATTACATATATAGAGAGAGATATATAACAAAATTGGGCCTACTATGAGAAATAAATTATCCTACAAGGCAAACTGAAATATTCCATTTAAGAAATCCAAAAACCGCATTGGCTCTCAAAGCCAAAAGACACGCCGGCCCAGACATCTGGAACTCTCTGCCCGTTGTAATAAGAAACCTTAGGACATTGTATTCATTTAAGAAGGCACTTAAAAATATGTTTTTGTCTATTGATCCTGTCCTGTGTAATCGTACTGTATTCATGTTCGTGTGTACATTGACTGTATATTCAACAATGATGTGTAATCGTCCATGACCTAGCATCGGTTAGCCATTCATGAATGAACCTGCATTCAATCAGCAGATGTACGAGATTTATTGTATTATTACCAACGCTCCTTCTCTCCCCTTTCCTTTTCTTCTCTGCAAGTCAGTCTTTTCTATTTTTATTTGTTATTGTTGTTGTATCTACGTTGAGGGCTGCGGGCACGTCAAGCTACTTTGCTTATTTCTGTAGCCCTCCTGCATATAATGTATTTTAATTATGCATTCAATATATTTGTTTAAATTCGTTTATTATCTGTATACAATTATATACACTTAAAATATTGTATCAAACCATATTATGTTCATGAAAATGTATGATGAAAAAAGAAATAAGATGCAGAAACCAATAAATCAAATCAAATCAAAAACGTTAAGAGGACACCTAATTGTCCTCCTAATGACAATGTCTACTTAATGACTAATTTTTCACTCCAAATGTCTCTCTAATGACGCCTTTAGTAAAATATATTTGTATATATATATATGTGCGTGTGTTTGTGTGTGTTACTTTGTACGTTTGTTGGGGTCCTACTAAAATATAACTTTCTAGAAAGCTGATGGTATCTCTGTTTATCAATGATAACACAACATCTCGTAAAGTTCGATTGTAGGCTACATTGATATTCATCAAAGCGATTTGCCTTTTGGTATTTTTTACTCATTATTTTTTTATAGGGAGTGATTGGCAAAACCTCACCTGGAATCTGCCTGATAGCAACGTCTACTTGACTTTGATTCGAGCGGAACTCTCCCTTCCATACCCCGCCGAAGTCACCGCGTCCGATTGAACCGAGTCTGGTGAAAAACGTCACGTTTTCAGGAGCAATGATGGGGGAGTGGGATGGACCGAGTTTGAGGGATGTGTATGCTATAAAAACAAAAATTAGATTATTATTAAAAAGATTATAATACTTGAAAGATCAAATACAAGCAATCTTTCACACTCTAAAGCAGAGATAAGGCTACCTCTGTTAAGTAGGCCTAGCAATAATCTGATAAGGGAAAATGATTAAGCTTATAATGTTTCCTTTAGAATATATACTGCTGCTTTTATAATCAATTAATACACAGTAATGCCCTTAATAGTATAATGTATTCTGCAGTTTTGGGCTAAAGGATTATCACGTAGTATGATATTGTGGTTATGGGACGTTTGTTTCTACGTGTTTATCGCCATGTACAAAGCCATACATCTACCTTTTTTATGTTGTGGGTGAATTTCTCGTTTTAAACTCTTGACTAAATTTACACATTTTCTCACCTCTATCTCCGCTCTGAATCATTTCATACGCCATGTTGTCGTTTGCCTCATGAGATACATTTCTTCCTTCTCTGTAAAAAATAAAAACGTTGATGTTCCTCAATATGGCATTTAAAAGTAATACCAAACGTATAAACGTTTTTCCCTAGCGTACTGTTTATTGTACAGCGCCATCTCATAGCCATCACACATAACTAATTTCCAGATACTCGTATTAGAGCAGGGTTGCTCATCTTGTGTGTTAAAGTACATAGCTAATCATTTCCGTTTCCAAAATAATGAAATATGTCTTCATTGTGCATTCAAATTGACTACTTTTCAATGCCCTCAAATTTTTATTCATAAAAATACAAACTCGAGTTTCACTTTACTTTGATTACATAGTTGCACGTAAACACGATATCCATACAGTAGGCTTGCGGATGCACCATGTTAGAGAGAGGGAGGATTGAGGCGTCCTGAAAAGGACTCTCGGTAATCTTTCTTGAGGGTGTGTAGTCCTAAAAAGGACTGTTGGTGTAGTCTTGAAAAAGACTGTTGGTTATCTTTCTTAGCTTATAGTTCTAAGGAGAACTATAGCGCTTCGAGGTATTAATATGGTATCGGTAAATGGGTAAATTAATGATATCATCCTTAATTTTTTGTGATTTCTCATATTCTATTACATTCAAAATGTCGCACGGTTCGTGTGTGTGTATGTGTGGATGCAGGTGACTCGATTTATAAATATACATATTTCTTATGTTGAACATTTCGAACTGCTAAATACTTACCCAGAAACAGTTTTCTCTGACTTTTCGAAACCTGTATAAAAATAAAAAAAATAAAAGAAGAAGCAAATATAGAAATGTTGATGCACAATAGAGGTATATGGCACATTTATCAACAAGGAAGTAAAATTTAGTCTCAAGGAAATGGATCTCTATACTTAGGTATTAATATGGTATGGATAAATACATTCAGGAAGGCGATAGATGTTATGATGTGCAAGAAAAGATACTTTCGCTATCAACTTTCAGTATTATGTTTCCTTAATCTCTTTAAGCAGTACCAAGTCAGGTCCCTTAGAGAGGACTCAAAGCCGACATTTCTGCGGTTGATTATTTACAAGCAAACACTTGCTTTCTAGGCAGTCAGGTGAAACAATCATGAAACATTTACATAGCTTATCTTCGTTCTAATCCCATCTTTCAAAGTTGATGAATATAATCACCTGGTCCGGTCTCCTGTCTCCTCAACATGATGAATTGAACGATGTTGATGATGACAGAAGCCACTAACAGGATGGCTAAGACAGCTATACCTGCAGAGGCTCCAGAACTCATACAGGTGCATGGTGTGGGATCTGGATGGTGAACAATGTTTCATACAAGGTCTAAATACACAAGCTTCTAGATGAAATCATTAAAACTAGTATTAGTATGACACATGCAACGGGACGGTTGCTCCGGATCCATTTCATACACTAACCAAATTCTTTGCTACAACTCTAGGCTAAATACTATACTTTATCCTAACATTTATCCTAAACCTAACCTAAAACCTAATCGCAACCGTAAATCCAACCCTGAACGTAACCTAAGACCCAATCGCAGCCCTAACCCTAAGCCTTACTCTAAATCTAACCTGAAATCTAATCGCAACCCTCAACCTTACTCTAAACCTAACCTTAAACCCTATCGCAACCCTTACCCTTCCTCACTCTAAATCTAACTTAAAACCCAAATCTCAACCCTAACCCTTTACTTTAAACCTAATCTAAGACCCAATCGGAAACCTAACCCTAACCCTAACCTTTACTCTAAACCTAACCCAAAACCTAATTGCAACCCTAACACTAACCCTTATTCTAAACCTAACCGTAAACACATTCGTAACCCTAACACTAACCCTTACTCTAAACCTAAAGGTAAACCAAATCGCACCCTAACCCTTACCCTTACTGTTAACCCTACCTAAAACCTAATAGCAACCCTTACCATATATTTTGACGAAAAAAATACCAGGAAAAAATTTCGCTGAAGCAAATGTAAAATCACATACCAATAATATAACATAGAGGTATCTATAGATATATAACAACTTTAAGAATCAAATTTATACCCAATAACTGGAATTTAAACAATACAAAACGAAAATACTGAAAATAAAATAATACTCAGTTTCATTCTAAATATGTAATTTAAGATTTATAAAATGAGTTCACATTCTACCAACAGCAACCCTGATTCGTTCTATAGTAATATACTATTCAGATACTGAATCAAATAAATAATCAGGGGAATTCCCGATTTAATTCATTGTGATCAAAACAGGAACCTCTTGACGAAATTGAGGAACAATTTCTGGAAATGCGTTTTCACCTACTATATATGATGCCTCACTTCAATCATAGCATAAACAGGACTTTGAACTCTGGTCTGTGTTCACAAATATACTGTAGGCTAATATTTGCTGAAGTAACAGGGGAACAATATACATTGCTTGGATGAATACACATCCGTTGATATTGATCTTTCTGATATTTGTATATCACATATCATAATTTGCATTGGCATACTTTAATGCTATGGCTTATTCATCTGGATCTTAAAGTGATCAAATTACGTATATGGTTAAGATTGTACAGAAAGTTTCAGTTTACACTCCAATCGAATTGCTAAATTATTATGTGAATTAAAGCTTGTTTTTTCCCTAAATGTATGCTCCTTTTATTCACGTTCTATTTAAAATGGTAATATGGAGAGTGGATAGGTGTTTAATAGAAATTCAACATCAAATTTTACTTCTTTGTGTTATTCATGATAAATAAAACAGAAATCAATCAGTGAAATACAAAGCAATGACGTCTAGAATGTTGTGATAATGACCTTTGTACCAAGGAAGCTAAGCTTCTTTTGTTATGCTGATCAAGGTTGTAACCCTGTTTCAATTGATGCAAGTGAAGGGAGGCCAACCGGGAAGTGATTTTATAATCATCAAACCTATAAGTCACAATGGATACCCTGTATTTGCATGTACATGTGTTGTTGTACACTGTAGAAACAAATGAGTCTCTTTCTCTATGGTGCTCAATGTACATACATAATATACATGTATCTGAACCCTTTGCCCTAGGAAGCCAGATGGTCCCTACATGTATTGAGTCTATAGGGGTTAGTTGAGAATTTAGTAGTCATCGTGTATAAAGTTATGATGTTAATGTCATCACAATAGATCCAATGCATATCATGTGCACAATATGCACATTGGTATAAAATAGACCGGTTTACTATCAATATCATATTGCAAATTAATATGTTTCTTTCCTGGGGACCTAGTGACAAGTTATTCCATTAACCTGTAATTTATAAATGAAATACAATATTTAGAATCCACTCTACATTCATTACTTGTTGCTCTGTCGAGCAAGCTTCGCACAATATTCCAGGTTGCCATGAACAATCTTTGTTTAAAAGTTATGCATAAGATTTGAAAATGTTAGTAAATCGATCGTTTGTATGCCACTGCCCCACCATCAACATGGAAAACTATGTTGTTGTTTTTTATCCTTTACAACTTTTTTTTTAATTTCAATTTTTTGCAAAATATCCGAGGATTTTGTCATTAGCATCAAGCGGTCTGCTTGCTCACATGCTCTAAGACACCTAAATCTCCATTAGCCGTTCAAATGCATGCAAGTAGTTAAATAGTGCAATTAAACTATTAATCTCTATGTAATGCTATTTAAAGTTAAGATTATTAACAAGTTAAATATGTTAAAGGTACTATGTCCCTTTTGCAACCAACCTCAAATTATGTAGAACTTTGCAGGAATTATGAATATGTCATGTATGTCCTATCTGTGGAATTTAAACGTTAGCAGTGTCCTCATATTCGAATTATGCAAGGAAACCCGTTTACTTGCTAGACTTCACTGTCAGACACTATTGAGTGACTGACTGGCTTTTTTTCTTCTTTGGTAATAACATACATGAAAAGAGTTGTAAAGGGTACATGAGCATTTGTCTACGTCAATAACCCACTTCTTGTGATGGCCAAGATTAAACTGATTGAATCTTTGCGCAGCATAAAACGTATGACCATTCGGTACAATTGTCTGAAAATCAAGACTATTACTTTTGGGCTCTATAGCCCTAAAGTCGATTTGACAACTAATAGTCGTTATTTTCCCACTTGAAGACATTTTCAAGCCCCACCTTTTTTAGGGAATTCTAAATTAGTATTATCTTTCAAATGCAGTTGAAATTTAACTTTTTCATTTTTTTGGCCTGCAAATGGGACATAGTACCTTTAATATGTAAGCCAAAATTCATCGAATGTTTATACAATGTTATTGATGAGTTAATTCTTTGTTAGCAATGCATTGTGGCTCAACATCGGGACTCACATGTACATTGATCCAATTCAGCAGAAGAAATTAAAGTTTTAAGATGAAACAGGTTTTTTCCTCCCCTACTTTTAAATCATTTTTTAAAAATCTAAAATTAGCTTTTTGTTTTGAAATAATGTTTTTGATTCGAGACTAATCTTTAAATCTATTTTGGACAAGTCCTATTATGTTATCTTAACTACGCAATTTTCTTTCCTAGGCATATTTTCAAAAGGTGTCTTATTTCATAATTAAAAAAAACATGAAAGTCATACATTCAATTATTTCCATCTTCTGATTAATACGTGTTGTTCACCTATTCAGTATTGTTTAAATTTGGAGAGAGAAAGGGGGATATAACACACTTAGGAATAATAATTTTGCCATTTTTTGAAATTAATCGTTAATAAAGTAAGCTAAAGTCTTGTAGATTAATCAAATGAGAATAACACTTTTGAAAGTTAATTCAAACATCTTGAACAAACGTTTCCCCTCACCTGTCGAGCTTGTCGTAGTTCCTTCTGTTGTAATTGGATCTGGTGATGTTAGAGCTTAAACATAAACGTTAACAATTTCATACTCTATATGGATGATAAATGTATAAACAAATTACATTTCTTGTCAGTTTCAAAGAGAAAACGGAGCATCCCATTGGCTTGCATAGTCCAGATTAACATAAAATATTCAAAGAGTATATGTCTAAAATGATAAAAATCAAAGTCTATACAGTGCGTCCCAGAAAAAACGAAACCGAGAAGTATCGATGTTTTATCATAACTTAATCACAACCATAATTAATGAATGATACATATTTGGAAAGCTTAGAGTCTCATCTTTCAGTTGATGCTACTCAGATGATGCATATTTCACGCATGAGTGATTAAAAGCAATTTGAAGGAAGGAAACCAAAAAGACATTTGGCGGGCGGTATCTGAATTTCGAAGAAAAATTCACATTTCTAGAAAGTTGAGTTTCTGCCCTTTCATATGACACCTCAATCAGGAAAAATGAGCGAGGAATAACAAAGTTCTGTTTGTTTAAAGTAGTGCTTGCATTTCCATAATTTTATTAAACGAATTCGTTTTCACTGGCTGCCTGCCGTATCAATAAACGAAATTAACAAAAGACTTAACTCCGTTTCGTTGACAATCAGCCGTAGACGAGAGTCTTCATGCATGGCTGATTGTCAACGAAACGGAGTTAAGTCTTTTGTCAAATCTGCTTTTTGCTACGGCAGGCACCTAGTGAAAACGAATTCGTTTGTTAAAATTATGAAAATGTAAGGGCTACTTTAAACAAACAGAACTTTGTTATTCCTCGCTCATTTTTCCTGATTGAGGTGTCATATGAAAGGGCAGAAACTCAACTTTCTAGAAATGTGAATTTTTCTTCGAAATTCAGATACCCCCCTCCCCCCAAATGTCTTTTTGGTTTCCTTCCTTCAAATTGCTTTTAATCACTCATGCGTGAAATATGCATCATCAGAGTAGCATCACATGAAAGAGGAGACTCTAAGCTTTCCAAATATGTATCATTCATTAATTATAGTTGTGATTAAGTTATGATAGAACATCGATACTTCTCGGTTTCGCTTTTTCTGGGACGCACTGTATATTTAGCACCTGTGGTTATAGTGCATATAGCGGCTGTACTACTAGCAAAGAAAGCCATCTTAGATATCTTAAAGCAAATTAAATTTACCTCTTTATACAACCATTATATGTGGCCCAAAGAATATAATGTTATTCTTTACGAGATTTATAATGTCAAATTAAATTACCAGTCATTTTAGTTCAAACGTTAAGTTTAAAAGCGTAACTTACATGTATGTTGCAAAGGGAAATTCACGGTTTTAATATACATGTATAAAGAGTGCATCTACACAAAACATTACTTGACCATAGTCAATTCGACACATGAAAAAAACATATAATGAAAAGTGAAGAAAGGAGTGTGGTATGAGGTTGGTCTACTAATTTAAGCCCTTTTCACTCTCTACAGAGCTACCGGCTATGCATAGTTTATTTATAGAACAATAACAATAAATGTATTAAAAAAACAGGAGCTAAGAATAAGAAAATAATCACATTGATTCAGTAAATAATTTCAACTTGAATTTGATTCTAACTTGGTTATAAATTTAGTACAATTTGTTGGTAACTGATAATAAGCATTCGTGTGGATGATAATGCACACATATGTTTGTTTTCATAATGAGAATAAAGGAATGAAATGAATGATGATAGAACGGAAGAGAAAAAGAAGGACATACCGGTCGTTGGAGGAGGGGCGGTTTTGCCTGTTCATGGTATTGGAAAAGAGCAACAAATAAAATTTAAAAAATACAAAAGGGGATGTTAGAAAAATAGACATTTGTATGACACATGCACAATTTCACCCAAGAAATTTATGTAAGTAGTGAGTTTTGGGTAACTGTAGTTAACTGTAGTAGCGTGGTTTAGTCACTACACTACTGTGTACCCATACTGATCGTGTACTGGAGGTGCCATAGTCGAATTCTTAAAACATTTGCTTGATAATGTGAATGTGTCATGGTCTAGTGGATACGTCACCGGACAGTGGATTTATTTGAACTGGTAGTTTCTTCGAAATAAACATATGAATATATATCTGTAGATTTTATATAAAATATCTAAACTATCTCACTTTGAATGTAACTTCAAGCTTTAACTTTTATTCGTTTCTCTTGTAGTAATGAATTGAGGCCAAGGTGCACAATTACCATATGACATTGACAAAATTCATTAAAGAGTACCAAAGTGGGCCCTCATATTGGCCTTGATGTCAAGGTTGCTGGTTCCAAGGTTCCAAACAATTTTGGGCTTAACATTAGTGCGGTAATCACACCCGGGCCAAACGATGAATTTGCCCTGCACCGGCCCGTTGATCGCGGTGAACCTCATGTTATTTAGAACCAGTAACCTGGATGATGAGCGAATATGACGTGAGTCGTGAGCAATATGGTACTTTATGAGAGGAGGATTCTTCAATGCTAGTTAGTTTGATAAACATGTACTTTTATTGTGCATGTAAGTGTCTAGTGTAAATTATCCATTAAAAACATTGAGATGCATGTGCATGAAAATTTTAAAGTGAATATAGTTAATCTCAAGTTAGTTTCCACAACTCCATTTTAAAGACTTAGAAAAATTATGTTACTGCAAGTGTACAGTAAATCCAATTTTGTTCTCCCATAAAACCTGTTTACGAATTCGCAATGCAGTAAAGATGCTGCTACATAATCATGATTTCATTTCATACTGTAAACAAAAGATAAATGTTTCCCCTCTTTTTTCAAAGACCCATTTTTTAGCTTTTCAGAGCTTATCTTTTTCTACTGGTGAATTATTAAAATGTATATACTTCCTCATATTTTATTATCAATATTAAGCATGATGTAGATACGAGAGTTAGAGACTCAGCTTCTACAGAAAGAGAAAAAAGGTCCAAAGTCCCATGATATACAAGTCCTACCTGTTCCATGCGTTTATGGGCAAGCACATGACAAAGTACATGTACATACCATATATTCATGAGAAAGGCCTTCAAACCAGGGCTGTTTGACATCAATTGCAATCATTAAGAAACTAAAGAACAATTTAATCAGCGAACTAATGATAAGCTATATAAATAGCAATTCAAATATGAATTGTAAATATAATGTAATGCACAGACATTTACGGCAAGGTAAGCATACATTTTATATTTCAAGATTTTAGAAGTTTAAACTGTAGGAGACATGTATTTTTGTATTAAATTCGTTTTGAACCCTCTACTGAAAGTAAAATATGCGGGTTTATTTTTAACCGGATCTAAAAGATAGTTCCAAAGTTTTGAGCCTGAAAATACAAAAGATTTATTTATGAGGAAAGTTCTTGTTTTGGGTAGATGAAAAAGCCCGGCAGACCGAGTAGGATAATGATGAGTATTGACATTCTTTGCAAACATTGAATAAAACACATTTGGCAGTTCATTTCTATTTAAATTATACATTAAAAAAAAAAAGACACGCTTATAAGAATATACTTTTGGGATTAACTACTGGATTATTAAAATACAAAGTCCCCTTGTAGATTTGATTTGTTGTGTGTGTTTGTTTTACATAACTCAAGAATGAAAGGTGGACTGGTTGAACTAGGGCCTTTGTTGAATACTTTTAAATGTAAGCTTTTACATGTCACGTTCTCAAGAAACGTAACTCAGGACAAATCTATTTCACACATACTTAAAAAAAATACTTGGTAAAATTTGGTAAGGGTATTAATAATTTAGTTTTTTAAGTTTTTAATGTAGTTTTTTTCAATATAATTAAAATGACATGATATTTGTCTAGTGCATAATGAAATAACATCATCTGCTAAGGTGATAAATTGAACATAAATTACACATTGGACTGTGTAGGTGTAGGTGTGCGGAGGATTTGTTTCAGGTGTTTGATGTGCCTGTAGTATATAGGTATTTTAGTTGATACATAATGTACAGCAGATCACTTTTCCTACTCCTTTAGTGCCGCAACAGCCCATTTAATTTGGAAAATATGACAAAATCTATGTGAAAATCTTCGAAATAGCGGCAATAATGGATTTATGCAAATTAGAGATACTTCCACTACTTGGATTTTGTTGGATTTTTCGGAACCCATTTAGAGGACCTCACTGAAATGCATTGCAGTGACAACAATTTTATTGCAATTTGTTTGTTTGACGTTTACCTAAAAAAATGTAATATCTTTCCTAGCCTAAAGGTTGAACAATCTATTGCAGTCCCGACTATGCTGAACAAGTAAATGTGTCGGTAAAGGAACATGCTCCCAGGTATAATATTAATAATATTCAGCTTTTATATAGCGCTTAATACATCTCGGACGTCTCTAAGCGCTTTACAGATATATTTACCATTACCCCGGTCTTTGGATTCAGTGCTTGCCCACACACACTGTGTGCACAATCTCCACTCCCTAGGGAGCATTCCAGCCAGGCGTGACATGACGCTCAAAACTGTTTGACCACCAATGATGGTCGCATCCTACCGGGTACCCATTTTAACACCTGGGTGGAGAGTAGCAAGTGTAGGTTAATATATTGTCTTGCTAAAGGATACTAGTGCCGTGTCGGGATTCGAACCCTTGACCTTCGCATCTCCAGTCAAGCGCCTTAAACCACTCGACCACGACACTCCCATTCCATTACATGTGAAGAGAGATTTATCAAAGGTGCACCGCAAGTACAACAATTATGAATGATGAATGAAAAATTGAAAATTTGCCAAACATAATCTAAAATGATTTGGAAAATTTAGATACACCTCACGTGCGGAATGTCTTCTACGATCAAATTCGTACGGAAAGATATGACTTCCAGTATCAACAATCAAAGTCATACAATAAATACATCATCATCACAAAGAGAAAATAACCAACGAGAACTCAATTCCTAGGATCGCCTGTGTATTGAGCCCTCAAAAACCTTGACACAACATCCAATGAAAACATAATAAAGTAAATGAGTACTTGCTGCCTGGTTCAAAAGTTGTTGTAGTCGTAGTATTTCCCAGATAGTTGCCACCTACACATGTAAACGCTGTATCATATTCAGGCTCTGTGAAGGTGAAAGTGCTTTCTGATACTGGTTTGGTGATCAGTGTTCCGTTAGAATAGATGTAGAAAGAATCAATGGGTGGAATAGCTGCTGCTACTGCATCATTGGTGTTACATGACACTGTGAGGTCTGTTCCATCGCTGGTAAAACCAATCATAATCCCTTCAGAATGTGGTGGATCTGGAAGAGGAACAGTGAAGTGGTTACTGTTAAAGGCTGTATGAATTTCGAACGTTTTTCTTCTTCTACAAGTCATCTTCACAAGACTATGCAGCCTTTCCATTATATTTTTCAGTTGTGAATTACATACACACTAGAGCTGGGAAATTTAAGCTGCATAATGAATTGGACATTTCTTCATGCAAGATATAATATTACTCTAAAAATGCAGAAGGACACGTTACAAAAGGCTGTATTCTACAACAACAAAAAAACCTAATGCTGGGCTTAAGCTTTTGTTCCAAATTGGATCGGAGGAATTAAATCAAAGATCTATAAAAATAAAAAAAAGTTTCTTTGTCAAGGTCAGGTTTACCCAAATTAGTAGAATATAGGCCAAAGTGTTAAAGTAAAGTTTATCATATATACTATATAGCATTTCTCTATGTTACTTGCACTTTAAAAAGATCAATTCAATGATGCCTGAGTTTTTACATAAACTGTAGATATGACATGAACATGGCATGTGGAAAAATACAAACAATCTGCATAAGATAATAGTACCTTCTAGTACTAGTCACTACACGGATGTCTACTAATTACGTACAAGTAGGTATGCATGTTTGTGCGGGAGTGTAGTGGTGTACCTACAGTCCTGCAACCATAATTTCATTTCTTGATTAGATTGCTGCAGTCAGGCGCGGATCCAGGATTTCTTAGGGGAGGGGGCCCAACTTTTTTTTTTTTTTGCTCCCGAAAATTTGAAAATCGCGCCGGTCGAAAAGTCGCTCAGTGGGGGGGGGGGGGGGGCAGTGGGGGGGGGGGGGGGGGGGGGTAGTGAGCACATTTTTTTTTTGGGTCCTCGAAATGTTTTAATTTGCACCCCCCCCCCCCCTTGAGCGCCAGGGGGGGGGGGGGGGGGCCCAAGCCCCCAAAAAGGTAAAAATCGCGTGATTTTACATGGTTTTTTTCTCAAGGGGGGGGGGGGGCCCGGGCCCCCCGGCCCCCCCCCCCCCCCCCCCTGGATCCGCCACTGGCTGCAGTTTGGTGCTTTAGACTTTGACACATCATTAAAGATATAAAGAAGAAAGAGAAAGAAAGAGAAAGAAGAAAGATATACAGTAAAACCTCTCTATAAAGACACTAAAGGGAGACAAGAAAAGCACTAATTTGTATAGCTAGCGGTCTTTATAGAAAGGTTTTAGTTGGAAATATTTTTCAAGGGAAACAACTGATATGGCCTCCGGTATTTCTAAACAGGTTATTGCTAAAGCAGGTTTCACTTACTTTGAACATCTACACGTCTTGATTCTTGTCTAGTATCAAGGCTGGACGCCTGATGACCACTGATCTCACAGACCAATGTCACATCGTAGTTATCTAGTGAGGCTGGGAATGTGAACACACTCCTCATATCGAACAGAAGAGGATCAGCTGTAATATCTGGGTCTGTTTCCACAAAGCCATCAGTCTGCATAACACCATCTAAGACCCATGTAATAGTTTCTCTTGGTTTACTTCCTATAGCATCACATGTTGCTGTGTAGTTGGCAAAGTCATCAATACTGATCAGAACGATTTCCTTCGATGCCGAGCCAACTTTTTTTTTTAAAGGAAAACAAATATAGAAAATAAAGAGGTATAGCTTTGTACATAAAACAAAATGGAAATTCTGACTTTCATGAGTAGTCAAGATTCCCTAAAGTTAAATGCCACAGAATGAGTGAACTAACAAATGACAGTGGTTTTCTTCTTCCTTTTTTTTTTCCTTCAAATTATGAGATAGCAAGAGTTTCCTTCTGCAAATAGCTGTGCTAGATGAAGGTACTTGACAAAATAGGATTTAAACAAAATAATCGAAAAAAGAGAAAATATCAAATATTAACCGAAATTTTTTGTAAGGATAATCTCAAAAGAGCTGCAGTTAAAAAACAATATTTTTACACAACCATCAATTTCATTTACCATTGGTTATTGTGACATGTACATGCATACCACAGGGAATATACTGACTGCTCTTCAATTGTATCTTTTATCCCACAATCTAAATGAATACATGACAACAAGAAAGTTACATTTAACGCTTTGATTGATAATGATATATAGGTACATGCATTTTTACATCTGTGCACATTTTTAAAGCAATAGTATTGTAAAGGCACACTCCATGTATTGTTCTTTCTTCAAAGATAGTTATGCAGTAGTTCTTACCTTCTACAGTCACCACTGTATTAGGAGGGTTCACTGCAGCTGTAGTAGTACTACAAAGATACTCTCCTTCCTCTTCAAGCTGAATAGCATTGATATTCAGTATAGAGGTCTGTGCATCAGTACCTTCCTGTAACACTATGTTATCATATCTTGGTACACCTGTAGTTCTGGTAGTTCCTGTGTATAATGACTGCCCTTCTGTTACATAAGCCCATGTGAAGATCGGGTTGGCTTCTGTAGATGTACACACTAAAGATACATCCTCTCCACGAGCCACTGCAGTAGATGGTGGTACAGTCACTTGACCATAGATGCCTGCAAAAGAATGGATTCATATATTATCAGTTCATTTTAACAGGTAATTCACAAATCTTCTTTTTTTTCATCCACCAAATAAGTAACTATTTCAGACTACTTTTTTTTTCTTTTTTTTTTTAATTGAGATCATTTTAAGGAATTATTAATTTTCCTCCATTTCCTACCTACAAACTTAGCTTGAAGTAATAAATAATCATAATATCATATAAATAATATTAATTACAAAAAATGATATCAATGATCAAATGATAATAGTCCTAATGAAATTAATGATAATAATCAACATTAATAATAATAATAAAAACTATACATTCGGATCTTGATATTCAGCATATTTTTGATAATGTTAAAGACATCAGTGAGATTTGGGAATTTCGATGATGCTTTCCCTAACGTTCTAAGGTCTATCGGTCGTGTTAAGTTAACTCCACCCCCTTTCGGTGTTTAACAGCACACAGTGGCGTTTAAAAAATACGTAGCAGATTAACTGTCGCGTGTAGGATGTTAGGAGCTGGTGAAAATAAAAATGAAAGACGGAGATAGATTGTTTTTTTTAAAGAAAGAAGATATATAGGGAGAGGGGGCGGCAACCAACGCTGAGGAAGATTTCCCCACTCGATGGCCCTGTTCATTCGTATTTCATTCACCGAAAAAGCTTATTAGTACACCCCCCCCCCTCCCCAAATGACAATAGTACCCTCTTTTTAATCGCTGAAGCCACGCTACCACTAGACCATGGAGTCGGGCCAGTGGTTTAGGCTTAGTGGTTCGGCATTGCGGAGTACTAAACTAGGGACCCGGGTTCGAATCAGTAAGGAGACATTTTTCCAACCTTTGCCAAAAGGCAACTTTAAAACACGCAAGGATTATCCTTTAATTCCTTGTATAAGCCGCCCAGGGGTAAATTGAAAACGCAACTCGCACAAGGTCCTCAAACTTATTACAACTTTAATTTACTCACCTCGTCCGATGGATAATAGGCAGATCACGGGCAACACACAGTAGTAAATCGTTGACATCTTGCTATACGTTGGCTTTTTGTGACATGAAATCATTTCCAATGGATAGAATGCAAGAATGGAAGGCCACGATCTGCTTCCTTTAATGGTATAATATGATAACAGTATTACAGCCCTCAACGGTGAGTATAATTGAACTTAAGCCCTACCGCGTAATAGTTCTCCCCGATTTAAGCTACACTAAGTATTCCTAATGTTTACTTTGTGAGACATATGTCATTTGGTTTAACAACAGGCAATGTGTCTTAAAGGGCAATCATTCTTATTGCATTTTTAGGGGAAGTTTTTATTATATTATTAATGTTGATTATTATCATTAATTTCATTAGTACTATTATCATTTGATCATTGATATCATTTTTTGTAATTAATATTATTTATATGATATTATGATTATTTATTACTTCAAGCTAAGTATGCCAAAGAAAAGTTGTGGACATTTACATACCCAAATAAGAGCCAGGCACAACTAGACTATATCCTAGTGAATAAAAAGTGGAGAAATAGTGTGAAAGACTGTCAAGCTTATAACACTTTTGGCCCCTTGAACTCGGACCATCGAATAGTCTCCGCCAGAATACAACTAAGCTTGAGAAGCAACAAGAAGGTAAAAGCCAAATCAAATCTTCCTCATGACTGCATGGCAGCTCTTTAAATCAGATAGTAGTATTAAGGAAGCATATACAGTGGAGGTCAACAACAGATTTGAAACGGGTGCCATGGGAAAACGAAAAGATCAGGGAGAAACTGAAATGCCTTAAAGTAGCATATAATGAAAAAAATGGCGCACCAACTGCCGAACATGCAGAAACACTTGACAAAGCCAAGAAAGATATCCAGGATGCATACGATGAAGAGCAGTCAAATTACATAGATAAGAAATGCACTAAGATCGAGATTGGTGCAGTCCAACAGCAGACTAGGAAAGTATGGAATATTGTGAAAGAGATCACTGGAAAGGCCTCGACCCCAGTGGATCAGCTTAGAGGTAAAACACCACAATAGAGACTAAACCAGTGGAAAGATCACTTTTCTAATCTACCTGAGCAACCTCCACCAGATAACAACATCCCAGTAAGGAAGATGGTCCAAAAGACACTCCCAATCAAAACAAGCAAATTTACCATTGGAGAACTCAAAGTGGCAGTTACCTCCCTCTCCAATAATAAATGCCCAGGTGTGGATGGAATCCCAGCAGAGGTATGAAAGTCTGGTGCCCTTGACCAACAGCTTCTGGAAGTATGCAACAAAACACTTATCCATGGCGAGAAACCAGACTTGTGGTCTAGGAGCATAATAATCCCTGTACCCAAAAAAGGGAGATCTCAGTACCCCTTCAAAACTACCGTGGTATAGCACTGACCCCAGTAGCTGCAAAAGTATTCAACAAAATGCTTTTGAATAGAATCCGTCCTCACCTGGATCCCCTTCTCCGCAAGAACCAGAATGGATTCCGTCCAGGAAGATCTAGAGTAGCGCAAATTCTAACTTTGCGAAGACTGGTGGAAGGTATTAAAGCAAAGCATCTGACAGCAGTGCCCTACGTTCGTGGATTTTAAGAAGGTCTTTGATTCTAGATTTCGACAAATGGGAAATGATCATACTGCCTTGACTTCACAAAGAGGAAACGTTTGTTTTCTTTTCATTTTGAAAATCGGGTTGCAAGATTTGTGTATGTGCCATAAGTTGATTATGATTCATTTCACAACTTTAAAAAAAAACCTATCATAAATTTCCTTCAATAATCGCGTATCTCTCTATGTCTCTCTCTCTCTCTCTCTTCGCCATATTTACGTTTAGCAACAGCAATATTTCATCCTTTGTATCCATATTAAGACAATCTTAGAAAACTAGACTTTTAATATGCCTAGTCATTATTATGCTATCATAATCCATTGACAAAATCACCATCAGTTTGATCGAAATCATTAGTGTAAAAAGTAAATTAAAAGTTTAATATTAGTACTTCAAATTAATACATTATGACAAAAAGAAGCAAAATAAAACAAATTCACGACCATACAAATTCTTCTTTAACAAATGTTTATAGGCTTATATAAAGATGATTCCCTTCAATCCGTTGCGACAGTATACATACAAGTAATTGTTCGTGATGTAAACCAAAGATAGATCTTATGTAAACAAAATACTTAAAGACATTATATATTATACCACCTCGCATATAAGACAGTAGATCCACTCTTTATAAATAGAATGTGTAAGAAGATAACTTATACATTGATATTGTTCACCTCATTAGAGTCTGAGGACTTGAATCACATCCAAATCGTACAAATAAATCATTAAACATTAATCATACACAAATAACACAATAGGTAACATCAAATTTAACTTTCATATATCAGTCAAATTTTCAAATGATCTTCAACAATGATAAGTCATCTTTTCGGTTTGTTCGTATTTTTTTTCCTGCTACATTGTATTCCTATGCTTTTTTTGAATTTCTCTCTTAAAAGCATGTCTTAATATAGAATCGCTTTCATCTTTCCAAGTTGTGTTGCGTTGTAAAAACACATTTTGTACACTCCAGAATATTTTGGGGATGATTAAATTAGACTTGCAATTACTTTCCATTTTTAGTAAGTAATAACATATATATCATAACACATTACACGTGTAACACACTATATCCATTCTGTTAAAAGAGAATATGCAAAAACAAAACAGAAAAATCAAATTTGATTCCTTCACATGAAACTTTTTGACAATTAAAGGTACTATGTCCCATTTGCAGCCAACACCAAGTTATATTGGACTTTGCAGAAATTATGAATATATCACGTATGTCCTATCAATGACGTTTACACGTTAGCAGTGTCATAATATTCAAATTATGCAAGGAAACCCGTTACTATTTACTTTCTAGACTTCGCTGTCAGACACTATTGAGTGACTGACTAAATTAATTTGTTTTTGGTAACAACGTACAGAATATGGGCTAAAAAGGATACATGGTCATTTGTCTACATCCATAACCCACTTCTTGTAATGGCCAAAATTAAACTGATTGAATCTTTGCACAGCACAATACGTACGACCATTCGGTACAAGGGTCTGAAAATCAGACTATTACTTAGGTGATTGCAATCACTTAAGTCGATTCGACCACTAATGGTCGTTATTTTCCCACTAAAAGTCATTTTCAAGTCCTTTCGTTTTGAGTTCTAAATTAGTAATATCTTTCAAACGCCAGTGGAATTTTACCTTTTAATTTGCTTTGCCTGCAAATGGGACATTGTACCTTTAAGAAACGCATTGCATAGAGAATATCAAAAACATATTTTAGCCATACGGTGAAATTTTACATTCTAAAAAATATTAACGTAACAGTTATTGTGAATTAGACATTAAAATATACCCTTCATGATTATAAGTAACACATCATACATGTCACGCACAATATTATATACACTGTTGACATCATTTATTCCTCACGCCTTTACATGAAAGGATTGTGACAATAAGATTTATTCTTGACAGATAGAGTATATATCTTTCCCTAACTTCATTGATAAATCTCTATGACCTTTTAGAATAACTTTATTATTCGATTATTGAAGATTGAACGTTGGTAGAGTAAAGGCTCATTCAGATATGCCGCAGTAAACAACCCGATATTTAAACGTGTAAAAGAATGGCAACGGCGTAAGATAAGATACAAACATGTGAAATGTATTACGCTTCATGTCACCATAAAAAAGAACACGGCTTAAATTCCCATGTCCAGAGTAGACGCATACAATGTTTCATCCAAGTCATTGAGAGACAAGTAATTCTGAGAAAATCAAAAGTAATAATAACGATGATAACATTAATAATAATGAAAATAACCATAATGATAATATCAATACTAATAATGAAAATAACCACAATGATAATAACCCTAATGGTAATAATCATAATGATAATAATCATAATGATAACAATAAAAATAATTACAATATTAATGATAGTAATAATGATAAATAATTATAATAGTAATTATTGCATTTGTATCGCTCATTATCAACCTCAATGGATTCGCAATGGGCCTTCAAAGCAAACTGGCTTTAGGCAAGCTGTTTTATGGCGCTGACAGGATTAAAGGCTCAAATTTCTACCAGGTACCACACTGACGCTCACATTGGATTGTGTTATGTTGAAAAACATGAATATTATATTATATATAAGGCCTAGGCCTATTATAAAATGGAAAATATGAAAAATATTTATGTATGAGATGTATATACAAACAAAAAATATATATCAAAAGATGAAACTTACGAATATGACTGTGAATGATATGGGAAGTGAATAAATAAAAAACGTAACAAAATCATTACTTGGGGAAAATTAGCTTGAAAGATCATAGAGTACCGAAGCTGTGACGTCATCAAAATCTATTTTTAGAATTTCTCAGTTTTGTCTTCATTTTCCGAAAGAGCATCAAAAATAATGTCCAAATGTCGAAAACCAATAGAATATGTCAAGTATTGGCTGATATATGACCATCTGAATAAAAAGATTGCCTATGGGAACTCAGTGTTATATGCTCTGGCTCCTAACCATTAGGAGCCAGAGCATATAACCAGGTCATGTGAGTTAAAACACCTCCCTGATATAACACTACGTTCCTATAGGACATATATTTATTCAAATGGTCCTATCTCAGCCAATACTTAACATATTCAATTGGTTTTTCGACATTTGGACATTATTTTGTATGCTCTTTCGGAAAATGAAGAAAAAATTGAGAAATTTAAAAAATAGGTTTTTGATGACGTCACACTTCACCACTCTATTACTTTTATAGGGTTAAGGTCATTTTTATGATACCTGATGAACTGAGGTTCTGCATTAGACATTTAAAAAGAAGGTAATTTGAATCCATCTTACATGAGTCTTTTCTAGAATCCTTTCCAAACTCTTGAGGATCTGATCAAAGTTATTCCGATTTGTAGCTTCCTTCTCCCAACAACCAGACATGACCGTATATCTGAAAGATACGAAGGATTCGATCGTTATCTAGGAGAAATACTGAAGACAAAAACTTAAATTGATCCTGACTTATTCAACGTTCATAGGCAACAGCATTATTAATACTATTATTTTATCATTTCATGCCCACACCTATTCTTATTTGTTTTTACTCCGCCAGGAGTGTTGAGACGTATTTTGTCAGATTCAAAATTAGATTCAAAGGACAGAAAGCAGAATTAAGTTTAATCATGTACCTCATTGTTTGGAAACATATCCGCGTTTGATACTTAACATCATCATGAAACCTTACAACTAAATATAGCATCAAGTAAGTCAAGTTAATTCTGACATTTAACGAACAATCCGTATAAGACAAAGTAAAGACAGCTTAAAAGATTATTATTTACACTCCTTGTCCACAATGACGAGGGCGTGGCATCTGGTAACCATTGGCAACCTCCGTTTGTACAGTGTCAAAAGTCATATTAGGGTATGGTCTCGCACCTTTAAGAATCAAAGAAAAATAACAAGTAAAACATTTAATCCAATCTTTGAATATGTGACCTTTAAAGGTTTGGAGAGGAATAAGATTCATCAGAAGTAGAAATTTCCGTCAACATTTGAAAGTACAGGCAAAATGCTGGATTAAATGTTATTCATATCTGTGACATGTAATTGAATTGGAACGACGCAATAAATTAAGAATCTAAAATGTTATCGGTTGCTCTTATAAAGTAGAATAAGTGGCTTGAATTATTTATTCTTAGCATACGCCATCCAAGTATCAATAATTATCAATTTTATTACTTAAGTGCAATGAAATCTGTTACTTTACTTCATAGCACCATAATTATGATCAACGTAAAGTGGAGGTTTAGTGGTATAGTGTCTCATTATCTTTACTTTCAGTCCTCCAAGGGTTCAGTGTTCGAATCCCAAGCTGGCACTAACGTCCTTTGGTAAGACATTCATCCATATTTGCAATTCTCCACCCACTCCAATCCACCTGGCAATAATATTGCTAGGGTTATAATATTGATAGGGACCTTAGGTAGAACAGCAGTAAAGCTGATAAGGCTTCACATAAACAAAATTAGTGTCGTTATCAGTATTAGTTATCATCATCATTATTATTACCATATGATAACTTCAAGGTCTTTAAAATGACACGCAGTATTACATGTGATATTAACTTTTGGGGGTCTTTTTTGTTTACCTAATGTCACTATTTCCCACAAGACGATACCAAAAGACCAGCTATCTCCTTCTGTTGATTGGTCACCAGTTACCATGGTTTCAGGCGAACTCCATCTTGTTGGTTTCTGAGATGTTCGAAAATACAAAGAAAGGTTTAAAACCGTCTTATTTCGAAATGTATTCAAGGTTTTAAAAAAATCTTGATTAGCAGCCAATGGCTAACTTGTTCACAATTTAAAAACAGACTTAAAAATATATTAAAAACAATGTTGCACAAGTCAAAAATATACAAACAAAACGAATGTCGTAAATCATCTTTAAAATATTCCATCGTCGCGTTTTCCTAGTTTCATTTATTTTTTGGCATATTTCTTTTTATCTATGCTGATGATATATCATTAAATATCAGCGATGATACTTACACCTTTGCTGCTAAATAGTGATGAAGATAGTCCATGATCTGATAGCTTGCATTGCTTTCTATCTGCTAGTAACACATTGTGAGCGCAGAGAGTTCCATGGATGATCTTTAGTAAACAAATTATAAAAAATAAAGACAATAATAATAATAACAAATAAAGGAATAAAAACCGCAATTACATGATCTGGATGTCGCGTACATCCGCAAAGCTCAACTGAGCACATCATCATAAGTCTCATCTACCATTCTCGCATCCTCCTCTCCCATTCTACTTTCTTCCTCAACTTTTCTAATTCTCCTCCTCCTCCCGCTTATCAATGTTCTACATCCCTCCCCGTCTCGTTTTCTCCCCTTCTAAATTTCTCGTTATCTTTTCTTTATTTTAATCTTACTCCCCTCTCTCCTCTTCATATGCATGCCTTTAAATCAGGTAATATTCTTTGAAGCAAGAAACTGCATCACTTTCTCAATTTGCCAAGCCAAATTGAGCGTATTTCCTTTATTAAATGCACCTATATCTAACTCAGGCCTAATTAATTTCTGCTTGTATTTCTCCTCTTTTCCCTCCCCTTCCCTTCCCTTCCCATTTTCCTTTGTCCCCTATGTTCTTTTGTAATTCATGAAATAAGGTAACCTTCATAGAAGAAATAAACTGCATCCCTTTTGCAATTTGCCAAGCCAAGTTGAGTATACTTCCTTCATTTAAACTTCATTTAACTCTGGCCTAAATGATTTCCCTTATTTTCTCCTCTTTCCCCTCCCCTTCTCTTCCCCTTTTCCGTTTTCCCTTCTCTTCTATTGCAAGTCATGAAATAATGTTACCTTCTTTGATACAAGATACTGCATCCCTTTTGCAATTTGCCAAGCCAGGTTAAGTAGGCTTCCTTCATCGATACGAACCCTCTTTGGTTTGAGATTGCCGTATGTGGGTTGGGATTGCACCCCTGTGGTCTGTAGATGGGTGAGTAGGGTACCCCCAGAGATGAACTCATACAGAATGCTACCTGCATCAAAAGCAATTCGTCCAATTCAAAACAATAACGTATGGAACTGATATGTAACATTATGTTTCATTATACATCATGTTATATAATATTCAGCTTTTATGATACAAATATCTCTAAGCGCTTTACAGATATACCATTACCCCGATCATTAGAATCAATACTTGACGGCACACATTGTGTGCACAATCTCCACTCCCTGTTCAAGAAAATCCTTTATTAATTAATCAAGTAATCATTAATTTTATTCATATTCATATTCATATTCATATTCAAAATTATTGTCCAATGATTGGAAATTTGTTTCATTTGCATGTCAGTACAAGATTACACATTATAAGCATCAATAAGATACAGATGGGTACAGAGTAGAACATTTAACTTGGACATAGGTAACAACAAATGCGATAATTCAACATGCAGACTAAAATTCGATTCATAATTCAGACTAGTAAGTAGTTAAATTCAATTCAAGTTCGGATTAAATTCATTCGCAATTCAGATTAAATACAATTAAAGATTCAGACCAATTCAATTCGTGATTCAGCTCAAATCCATTTCAAATCCCGATCACATTCAATTTGTAATTCAGATTAAAATACAATTAACAAAATCAAATCACATTCAATTTATAATTCAGACTAAGTAATTAGATTAAATTCATAATTCGGGTTAAATTAAGTTCACAATTCAAATTCAATACAATTCATGATTCAGACAAATTCAATTCATATTTCAGAAAATAATTCAATTCAGATCCCGATCACGTACAATTCATAATTCAGATTAAATTAAATTGACAATTCAGGTTAAATAGATTCATAATTCAGATTAAGTACAATTTATAATTCAGATCAATTCAATTCGTAATTCACATTAATATAAAATTAACAATTCAGATCAAATTCAATTTATAATTCAGACTAAG
>JAVYIG010000167.1:0-40000 GCA_035222895.1 Strongylocentrotus droebachiensis | reverse complement strand
TAGGCGAAAATACATAAACAAACAGAACAGAAAGACAAAAAAAGAGCCCAGGGGAGGGGGGGGGGTGATTAGAGAGACAAATATCATAATGGTGAATACAGTACAGACTTCGTCCAACCTTTTGTCTCTCCAACCCCTCTCACTCATATTGTTTATTTCTGAACTCTAAATATGAAAGCCATCTTCCTTCGCTTGCTTTTATGTCAACCTCAACTGGCAATATGATTTTGTGTGTCTTGTTTCCCTGTTTAATACTTTTTTCCCCATCTAATTACCATTCTTTCGCTCAAAATCTATCACAATCACTAACATAATGGCGCATAAAATGTTAACGCAACGTATTACCATAGCATGAAAGGCGAGTTTGATAGAGAGGGGAGAGGGGAAGGGGGGGGGTGGGGACTGGGGAGGGTGTCTAATCAATAAACTACTGTTTGCGCGGAGTTGGGCAAAGGCAACGTTGAATGTCCGAGATCAAATCATTAGGAGCCAGAGCAAATAACACTGAGTTCCCATAGGAAATATATTTATTCAGATGGTCATATCTCAGCCAATACTGTTATAAATATTAGGACATTATTTTTGATGCTCTTTCGGAAAATTAAGAAAAATTGAGAAATTCAAAACATAGATTATTGATGACGTCACACTTCACCACTTATTTTAAATTTGTTTATTACCTGTGTAACTGTGTTACATTCTTTTCATTTCATATACCTGGGGACAAACCTTTGATTTTTCCTTCCTCTCGATCACTCCTATTGTTTCATTTCATATTGTTTATTTCTGAACTCTAAATATAATATCCATCTTTCTTCGTTGATAAAATGTTACTTTAAAACGATTGTCTAGTCTGAGTCGTTGGTAAGATTTTTTTTAGGCATGATTGTGCAATCAAAGAAAATAATACTAAGCTGGTAGAATTGTTGTGTATACTTTAATTTTGTATGTCATGTTTCACTCGTTTCACTCAATCATTGAGTAATTAATGTAAATATGTATTGAAATTATGGAAATAAAAACCTCGCTTGAGGATAAAAGAAAAAATGAAGTCTGCTGCTGTTGTTGTTGTTACTTATTTTTTTACGGCGCTTTCATTTAAAAAGCTCATATTTTGCGCCATTCATTTATAGATATTAAACAATCTTTTCATGATTAGTCAAGCGTATTGCCCATAAGTTTATAAATGTTCCAGAAGTCAAATATTGTTTAAGATAACCCAACACAGATTAATGAAGTTTAGAAACGAAAACGAGACAAATGAAGCTACAATAAAGCGAAACATATCAAAGGAAGAAAAAGCATTAATGTATGACTTGTATAAATGTGTGATAAATAATTTTTATTAATCAGTTACCCCTTTCAGAAAGGGAATCTGAATTCTGACCCTAAAAAGCAGGGGCCGCGGAGCGTTTTTGAGAGTAGGGTGTCTACTAAAAAAAAAGACCCAGCAACCCGCTTCCGCGGCCCCTGCATAGTTTGAGAGTTACATGGCAGACTATAGAGGGCGGTCAACTGGTATCGGTTGAAAACACTACGAGTAGGTCACGCTACGTTGAAGCGGACGCACCTTTACACGGGATTTTCGCATCCGGCTTTTGAATAGACGGGGTGCGGACGATTGTGGCTTTAACGCAAACTAGGCCGCGTTGCATAAAGCCGCGTGTTTACTGCCACTCGAATTAATCCAAGGCGCCTAAGAAAGAAACGGAATTTTGAAAATTCGCCTAATTTCATGAAACAGAGAAATGTATAAAAAGGCTGTATGCAAATTAGCGAATCGATGATGTCATCCCCTTACAATGCCCAATATTTGTTGTTTTTGTTGTTTTTCTTGTATAAAATGTTTCCTTTATATTACAATAAGTTCCAGTAATGGTGATTTCGCACATATTCCATGAGAATTCAAGGTATTTATAACATTCCCATAGCAGAAAAGTCATATCTTTGTTAAATTTATATACAAATCGGATAGAGAAAATAGAGGGGATGACTTTATCAACTCGCTAATTTGCATACAGCATAGGTGATAAATGTTTGCCCTTTCATGAAGTTGAATGATTGAGGGAAAAGCCGAGGCCATCGGCATCTGATTTTAAATGCAATTTTTTTATGCTTCAAGTTTATAATGTGAACGATTCGTTTGAAAAAAAATTGTTTCAAGGATGATGAATTCGAACAAAGAAAAATTATTTTGAATGGCCATCACTTAAATTGCATGCTCTTTATCGAAATTCAGGGTGACTTATATGTGGAGTTTTTTGCCTGAATAACAAATTTAAAATGATTTCGTATGATATTTTGTCGTAGCGATCACAACCATCGTGAATTGAAATGCTCTTCATATTGAGTGGAATGACCAAATTGCTGAGAGATGAGTGGTAGTACCTATGAATTAACAAATGTAACTGAAGAGTAAGAGTAACCTGAGTAACTAATTGTTAAATGCCAAACTTAAAAAAAAAACAATTTAGAACAGGTGTGCTACCTCGACATCCTCTCTCTCTTTCTCTCTTTCTCTCCTCCACCTCCTCTATATTTGTGTACCCCTATGAAAAACAGCACTTGTGCTGATAACGACGTATCATCTCTGGCGACACTCCCAACGCACCCTTTCGGCACAACCGGGGTTGGGGTTTCGGACGAATGGTCGCGTTCAGTCAACGCGACGCGACGCTACCCACCCTTTCGGTATAAGCCCTTTTATTGCATCCTCTCTATCTAAATTCATGCGACTTACGTGAAGAGTTTTTTGCATGAATAACGAACTTAAAAGGATTTCTTATGATATTTTGCCGTGGCGATCACAACTATCGTGAATTTAAATGCTCTTGATATTGAATGGAATGACCAAATTCCTCAAATGTTCGGTAGTACCTATAAATTAAAAAAAAATAACTTAATAAAGAGTAACTTGAATACCAAATTATTTAATGCCAACCTTAAAGCCCCACTGCACTACTTGTAGCTACTTGCTCCCTCTATATAGAAAACATGTCTAAGCGGTGCCCGTTTGTCCCCCATGATCCTCTTTTTCTTATGTTAATTATGAGCTAAGTTGATGAGATAAACACCCGTCAGTGATCACGCGCTGCAATTTCCCGGGCTATCTTTCCTGTTTACACCTGGTTCTTCGAAAGTGAGTTAAGAAGGTTTTTAGCGCTGCAAGTTCCCGGGCTATCTTTCGTTTTCACACCTGGTTTTTCGAAAGTGAGTTAGCTCCGCAAGTTCCCGGGCTAAGCTGGCCCTGCTCCCGAGTAGGGTTAGCGCGGCAATTGCTAGCTGTTAACCCGAGGTTAATTTACCAGGTGTGAAAACAAAGTTCTTAGCCCGGGCTATCCTTAGCCCGGATTATCTTTACCAGGTGTGAAAACGGTAAATATGCCCTAATTGCAATTACGTTAATGCAAATGTACGATACAAAAACCTTTTTCTTATTTCTTTATTAACTTCTGTTACGTAATAAAAAATTAATAACATCACTTTGAGCGTATTGGTTATGGTCATTAATAAAATTTAAAAACACATGTTAAGTATAGGCAGTCAAGTTTGAAAATAGACAAATGATACTGAAACTGAATAATTTGCATGTTTGACATTTATTTTCCTCTACATTTGCCATATATATTTTGTTATAGGGATTAGGACTAAGAGTAGAGTAGAAGCCACAAAAAACTCAACAAAGCACCTTGTATATGAGCCTGTTTATTTGTTGATCATCTATACTTCAGCAGTAATTAAAACCCCATGGTTTCTGAAGCTATAGGAACTACAGTCGCCACGCTAGAAAGATGCCTTTAGATCTACTCTGTAGCTCTAGCTCCTCACAGTCCCAGACCACAATTTGACCTGCTCGGAAAGTCTGCTGAACTGACCGTACTACACTGACAAAAGTCCTGACAGTGCACCTCACTACCAAATCTTCTTCCAAAGGTAAACTCAGGTAAAAACTGACACTAGAGCGTTCCAAGCTCAATACGCGGCCCGACACACGCACAACATCACCAACCCATGACAAGATGCAATGTGTGTCCTACGTACACTGCTATGTCAGGCAGATGCCCGCGATCACATACAAGGACCTATCACAATACTATAAACATAATGACCTTCCTATTCTTGCTACTCATCTACAAACACCTTCTGAATAAAGTAAATATTACTTATGACACGTTGTTTGCAGTCTTGTTCCTCTTTCAAATTGACTCAAAATATAAAATATTTCTAAAAATTACAAAACATACTTTTAAATCGAGAAACCACTTTTATTTCACCGTCATTTTAGCGGTAGTTTTATGCAAATTTTCCAAAGTCATTTGTATAAGAATAACTACGGACAAATCTAAATTCCTACATATAGGTTTGGCATCAGCAATATTTCACTGAATGTATCAATATTTATAAATTCTTTAAGAATAATACTTTCGATAGGCCTTTTTATTAATACAATATTTTTACCTTTTTACAAATCATCGTCAATTAGATATAAATCGTCAGTAACGAAAGTAAATTAAAAGTTTTATGGTAGTACTTCATATTAAAACATGAACAAGGGAGCAATATCAAATAAAAATCACTTTTGCTGTATCAAATGTTATTAGGCTTATAAAAAACAAAAGGGGGAAAGGGGGACTCCCTTCTAGCAATTGCAATAGTTTGCTTACACGTATGCTTACATGTAAATGAAAGATAGAAACTTTATACAAAAATGTAAGAAGCTTTATATGTTGCATATATAACACAGTATATCCAAACTGTATAAAAGAATGTACCATTACAAAATTTAAAAAGATTACTCCACATGAAACGTACTGCATATAGAATATCAAAAACATCCCAGTGCCATACCGTGACAATTTACAATCGAAAATGTATTGACATAAAATTAGCATAGTTATTGTGGATATTCCGAACCCTTCATGTTTATAATAAACAAAGATTTACACACACACACACACACATGCTCGCACTTATTTACACAATGCTGCCCATAGAGTTGGAATTGTAATTTCCATACTTCTTTTCATGAAATGATTGTAACATAATGGTTTATTCTTGGCAGATAAGCTTTATATCTTCTCAGAACTATATTAAGAATCTCTACGACTCTTTAGATTAATAAATACAGTTATTAAATGTTCTAACTGTGACAATAATTTCATGAAAATAGGTATTTTTGTTCCAATTTTTCAGGCATGATACCTGTACATTTTCATCGAGAGTTAAAGTACTATAATACTAACGGGGTATTTTTATATTTACATGACAACAAAATACACTAAGTAGAATCATTAAAATACGAGTAAACAATCTTTATGCAACTGTAAACTATTCATGAGTGTAATACACATTATGTTAGTCTACTATTAAATGAGAAGTGTAAGTTTGTAATGTTTAAATGAAAGTTCAAAACCGAATAGAAGAGTGATATAAGCAAGCTCCATGTTTTCAAAAGGCAGGTGTAAAAGAGAGTGTGAGAAAGAAGACTGAGAGTGCAAGAAACATAGAAGAGGGTAGAGGAGTGGAGAGATATATAGCAAGAGAAAGAGAGAGCGAGAGAAAGGGAGAGAGAGAGAGAATGAGAGAGATGGATTGACAGAAATAAGCTAAGAGAAAGGTAGAATGTGAAACAGAAGGAAGAACAGAAGAGAGAGAAGTAATACAAAGATTGGCAAAAGTGGCAAGGTAAATAAGAAGTAAGTTTCTCAGAATGGATAAGATCAGTTCTTATTAACCTGACCTCTTGATATCCACACATTTCATGTTTTCTTCTAAACCTCTAGACATATCCAATATTGCTTCTTAAAGTATCTATTTTACAAATTTCTACCAAATGATCTTGAAAAAAAGGAGTTTTTAAAAAGACGTAAACTCAACGATAAATCAAAACATGTATTTGCGATAGCCAGATTCAGCACTCTTGGCCAAATTTAACACAAGTTAGTCCTTATAATGCTACTGTAGTTCAGTTGGCTCGGCTCCGACCATCGTACAGCGTACAAGATGTAGACGCGTTGTAGTATCGCTGAATATCTGAACAAGCCTTATTGTCACATGTCCAGTGTAGACGCATACAATCCTTCATCCAAATCATTGAGAGACAGGTAATTCTGTGAAAATTAAAATAAAAGAAGGAAAAGAAGAAGCAAAGATAATCATTTGGTTAGGACTATAATTATTTTCACGATACCTGTTGAATTCTTAGTAGGTCCATTGTTGAACAGAGGTTAAAAATCCAGAATAATACAAATGGATATGTAATAAGGAAACTAAATTTCGCATTAGACATGTGAGAAGACATTGTGGATCGTGTGTGCAGCGCTTTGTAACTGCAGGAAAAGGCGCTTTATCAAATATCTTTTGGATTGGATGGATGGATGGAAAAAGGCGAATTCGAGTCCATCTTACATGAGTCTTTTCTAGAATCCTTTCCAAACTCTTGAGGATCTGATCAAAGTTACTCCGATTTGTAGCTTCCTTCTCCCAACAACCAGACATGATCATATACCTGAAAGATAAGAAAGAGACGATCCTTATCTAATAGAAATCTCATAGAAATACTCAAATTAATCTATTACAAAGACAAATACAAAATTCTGACTTATTTCATATGCAACAGCAATATCATTAGTATTGTTTCATTTTTTCATGAGCGCACCTCGTTCGAGTCATTTTACTCCACCGGGAGTGTTGGGACTAATCTTTTTGAGCTTCAGATTCAGATTCAATGCAAAAATAGCAGAATTAAGTTAAATCATGTAACTTATTGTTGGGAAACATATCCGCATATAATGCTGAACATCATCATGTAATCTTACAAATTATACAGTGAGTCAAGTTAATTATGACATTTACGGAACAATCCGTTAAAGACAAAGTAAAGACTGCTCAGGGAGGTGGGAGGATTTAAAAGAGTATTATTTACACTTCTTGTCCACAATGGCGAGGGCGTGGCATCTGGTAACCATTGGCAACCTCCTTTTGGACAGAGTCAAAGGTCATTTTAGGGTATGGCCTCGCACCTTTAAGAATCGAACAAATATAACATTAAAACATTTGTTTGCAATATACGAATATGTGACATCTAAAGCTATGGAGATAACTTATATTCTTATTATATACATATATTTACAATTTTCCATCAAACCTTGATAGTACAAGCTGAACATTTTAGACAAAACGGTATTCATATCTGTGAATGGTGTAATGCATAAAAAATCGCAAATATTATTGGCGGGTCTTATATAATGAAATAAGTGGCTTGAATTCTTTATCTCTAAAATACATCAAACAAGTATTAGTCATGATCTATTTTGATTATTTAAGTGCAATGGTTTGTTTCACTTTTCTTCATAACACCATATGATACACGTGAAGTGGATGGTTCATGGTGTAGTGTCTCATTCTTTTGACTCTAAATCCGAGGTTTAAGGGTTTGAATCCCAACCCGGCACTAACTTCCTTTGGCAAGACGGCATTAATTCATATTTGCAACAATATTCACCTGGCAACAATATTGTTATGGTAATAGTAATGGCAGGACCCTGATAAAGAACAACTTTAAAGCTCATGAGGCTTCCTACATGAAAAACTCAGGGTCCTTAAGATGTTACGCAAAGTGAAATACGATAATGATTTAATTTGTTCACCTAATGTCACAATTTCCCACAAGACGATACCAAAAGACCAGCTATCTCCTGATGTTGATTGGTCCCCAGTAACCATGGTTTCAGGCGAACTCCATCTTGTTGGTTTCTGAGATGTTGGAAAATATAAAGAAGGTTAAAATCGTGTGAACTTTTAAGTTAGAGTTTATAAACGTCATTGTATTCATGGTTTAAAACAAATCGTGATTAGCAGACAATGGCTAAATCGTTCACAATTTACAAGCAGATTTGAAAATAGGCCTACATCCACAACAATATTGCATCTGGCAAAAATCATACAAACACCACGATAAATAAAATGGCTGATCATTGAATATTCTGTGCTGATGATATATCATTACATAAAGGCAATAATACTCACACCTCTATCGCTAAATAGTGATGACGATAGTCCATAATCTGATAGCTTGCATTGCTTTCTATCAGGTAGTAACACATTGTGAGCGCAGAGAGTTCCATGGATGATCTTTGTAAACAAAAAAAGAGATAAAATAATAACTAAAAATAAATAATCTGGATGTTATTTATTCGCCTTTGATCATCACAACCATCCTCGTACCACATTGGCTTCCTCCTTTCCTATTCTTCCACTTTCTTCTTCCACTTGTTTAATTATCATCCTTTTCACACTTATCCCCGTCCTCGATGATTTGACTATTTGCCAAGCCAAGTTGAGTAGAATGCCTTTATCTATTCATCTCTTTCTCACGCAGGCCTTCTTAATTTATCGTTATTTTTCTTCTCTGTCCTCTCTCCCTCCTTTCCCATTTTCATATGTCCTTTCTCTTCTATTGAAAGTCGTAAAATAATGTTACCTTCTTTGATGCAAGATACTGCATCCCTTTTGCAATTTGCCAAGCCAGGTTGAGTAGACTAGCTTCATCGATGCGAACCCTCTTTGGTTTGAGATTGCCGTATGTTGGTTGGGATTGCACTCCTGTGGTCTGAAGATGGGTGAGTAGGGTACCCCCAGAGATGAACTCATACAGAATGCTACCTGCATCATGGGCAATTCGTTCAATTGAAGAAATAAATGTATGAAACTGATTTATAACATAATTGATTGAGCACCCGTGAGCTTCGGCCAATAGGCCTTGTCCGTTATTGCTCTATATATTGATCGAATTATTTGACCGCTGGTCCACCCGAAGAGTATAAAAGACGCTTGCTTACAATATATTTTATCACCTGACGAAGTGTTCCAGCGGCACACGAGACGTCGTGATCTTTTGATCCCTTGTTGACCATACATTGCGAGACAAACGAATGTCACTAGCGATATCATTTTCGAAACATAATGTGTCATCAGACATCATGATATAGTATTGGAAACGTTTGAGTTTATTATCAAATACAATTGACTGTTCTTCCAAGACCCTCTTGTTTTACTGATTTAATCGTTTTGGGTTCTTCAGACGAGGAGTCTACTTAAATTGATACGTACCTTCAGGCATGCTAGAATAGCTATACTGACTTTAATACAAAGGTTGCGCTCCACATTATTAGAAAAAACGTTCATATTCACAATAATATTAAGCAGACACTCGAAAGATTATTAAGTGGCCGAGGGGGTATATTACCTTGTTCTTGACAATATCCCAAGCACTTGACAACATTCGGGTGATCCGGTAGCTCAGAAAGGACCTTGACAGCTCGAAGAACGTTGGTTGATTTGGTCACTTGATCTGAGAGAAGATAAATTGTATAACTAACACATTTGCTTTCAATTTCAAAGAGAGTGTTGAGTTAGAATCATTTGCAGAACAATTCAATCATTTATTCGTTAATAAGATCGAGTGAAAATAGTGTAGATAAGTGAATACAATGTATATATACTTATATATTTAGAAAGATATATATATAACCCTACATGGTACATTAAGTGGACATTATAAAAATCCTAACCCTAACCCTAACCCTAAAACCAAAACCTAACCCTAAACCTAACCCTAACCCTAACCCTAATGTCTACTTAATGACTATTTTTTCACTCAAACTGTCCCTCCAATTGTCGCCTTTAGTAAAATTACATATATAGAGAGAGATATATAACAAAATTGGGCCTACTATGAGAAATAAATTATCCTACAAGGCAAACTGAAATATTCCATTTAAGAAATCCAAAAACCGCATTGGCTCTCAAAGCCATAAGACACGCCGGCCCAGACATCTGGAACTCTCTGCCCGTTGTAATAAGAAACCTTAGGACATTGTATTCATTTAAGAAGGCAGTTAAAAATGTGTTTTTGTTTAAGTATTGATCCTGTCGTGTGTAATTGTACTGTATTCATGTTCGTGTGTACATTGACTGTATATTCAACAATGATGTGTAATCGTCCATGACCTAGCATCGGTTAGCAATTCATGAATGAACCTGCATTCAATCAGCAGATGTACGAGATTTATTGTATTATTACCAACGCTCCTTCTCTCCCCTTTCCTTTTGTTCTCTGCAAGTCAGTCTTTTCTATTTGTATTTGTTATTGTTGTTGTATCTACGTTGAGGGCTGCGGGCACGTCAAGCTACTTTGCTTATTTCTGTAGCCCTCCTGCATATAATGTATTTTAATTATGCATTCAATATATTTGTTTAAATTCGTTTATTATCTGTATACAATTATATACACTTAAAATATTGTATCAAACCATATTATGTTCATGAAAATGTATGATGAAAAAAGAAATAAGATGCAGAAACCAATAAATCAAATCAAATCAAATCAAATCAAAAACGTTAAGAGGACACCTAATTGTCCTCCTAATGACAATGTCTACTTAATGACTAATTTTTCACTCCAAATGTCTCTCTAATGACGCCTTTAGTAAAATATATTTGTATATATATATATGTGCGTGTGTTTGTGTGTGTTACTTTGTACGTTTGTTGGGGTCCTACTAAAATATAACTTTCTAGAAAGCTGATGGTATCTCTGTTTATCAATGATAACACAACATCTCGTAAAGTTCGATTTTAGGCTACATTGATATTCATCAAAGCGATTTGCCTTTTGGTATTTTTTACTCATTATTTTTTTTATAGGGAGTGATTGGCAAAACCTCACCTGGAATCTGCCTGATAGCAACGTCTACTTGACTTTGATTCGAGCGGAACTCTCCCTTCCATACCCCGCCGAAGTCACCGCGTCCGATTGAACCGAGTCTGGTGAAAAACGTCACGTTTTCAGGAGCAATGATGGGGGAGTGGGATGGACCGAGTTTGAGGGATGTGTATGCTATAAAAACAAAAATTAGATTATTATTTAAAAGATTATAATACTTGAAAGATCAAATACAAGCAATCTTTCACACTCTAAAGCAGAGATAAGGCTACCTCTGTTAAGTTAGTAGGCCTAGCAATAATCTGATAAGGGAAAATGATTAAGCTTATAATGTTTCCTTTGGAATATATACTGCTGCTTTAATCAATTAATACACAGTAATGCCCTTAATAGTATAATGTATTCTGCAGTTTTGGGCTAAAGGATTATCACGTAGTATGATATTGTGGTTATGGGACGTTTGTTTTTACGTGTTTATCGCCATGTACAAAGCCATACATCTACCTTTTTTTATGTTGTGGGTTCCTCGTTTTAAACTCTTGACTAAATTTACAAATTTTCTCACCTCTATCTCCGCTCTGAATCATTTCATACGCCATGTTGTCGTTTGCCTCATGAGATACATTTCTTCCTTCTCTGTGAAAAACAAAAACGTTGATGTTCCTCAATATGGCATTTAAAAGTAATACCAAACTCATAAACGTTTTTCCCTAGCGTACTGTTTATTGTACAGCGCCATCTCATAGCCATCACACATAACTAATTTCCAGATACTCGTATTAGAGCAGGGTTGCTCATCTTGTGTGTTAAAGTACATAGTTAATCATTTCCGTTTCCAAAATAATGAAATATGTCTTCATTGTGCATTCAAATTGACTACTTTTCAATGCCCTCAAATTTTGATTCATAAAAATACAAACTCGAGTTTCACTTTACTTTGATTACATAGTTGCACGTAAACACGATATCCATACAGTAGGCTTGCGGATGCACCATGTTATGGCCCGGTCCCACTGGCCGACGGACACAAAACGTATGCATAAAGGACACAGCGGACGAGCAAAATTTTGAGAGTGGCTCCATCCGTTTTCATCCGCTCCAGAAATGGACAAAATTTGCGAAAACAGAACGGAAAATAACGGACGTGGGTAGTATGTAGCGGGGATGTTAAACGGATGTTCATAGGAAGCCTAGCGGATGAAAGCGGATGGAAGTGGTTGACAGCTTTGAATACTTTATATACGAGATGCATACGCTTACATCCTTTCTATTTCCGTGCTACTAACGATGTATAGACGTCCCATGTACCTTATCTTTCCTCCCTCTTTCCGTTTTCAGCTGCAGCGGATGTGAGTTGCGAGGATGCCCAGAGGATGCAGAGAGGATACAGCGGACGTTTAACGGATGATAACGGACAAAGAACGTTTTTTGCTCGTATTTGTCGCGGATTTACATCGTACACGGCGGAAGTTCATCCGTTCTAAAAGTTTTGTGCAACTCAAAACTTTTTGCGCGGATGAAATCACAGTGGACGGATGCTCGGTGGATAGAGCGTATGAAACACGTATGCAATGAGTACACAACGGATGCATAGCGTTTTCCAACGGATGGCAAGATTTGTTTACGTTTTACGTCCTCTTTGCATCCGTAAGTGCAGTGGGACCGGGCCTTTAGAGAGAGGGAGGATTGCCCTAGTAGTTTTGTGTGTTGCGAAAATATATTTTTTCCCTATTTTTTTCCTATTTTTTCCCTATTTTCTGGAAATGCAGACTATTTTTTCCCTATTTCCTTCACCTATATATTTTTTCAGACTATTTTTTTCCTATTTCCTATAAAAAAACAGGAAAAAAATAGTCCTATTTTTTTCCTATTTTCAAGTACAAACTATTTTTTCCCTATTTTTTTCACCTATATTTTTTTTCAGACTATTTTTTCCCTATTTCCTATAAGAAAATAGGAAAAAAAATAGTCCTATTTTTTTCCTATTTTCAAGCACAAACTATTTTTCCCCCATTTTTTTTACCTTCAACTTTTGTGGACTATTTTATTCCTATTTTTTTTTAAAAGAAAATAGGAAAAAAATAGTTCTATTTTTTCCTATTCTCGAGTACCAAACTATTTTTTCCCTATTTTTTCACCTTTATCTTTTTCAGACTATTTTTTGCCTATTTTCTCCAAAAAAATATGAAAAAAATAGGACTATTTTTTCCCTATTTTTTCATCTTAATCTTTTTCAGACTATTTTTTTCCTATTTGTTCACCTTAATCTTTTTCAGACAATTTTTTCCCTATTTTTTCACCTTTATCTTTTTCAGACTTCTTTTTACCTATTTGCGAGTACTATTTTCTTCCTATTTTTTGCACTTAAATTTTTTATGACATGATACAAATTTGTAAACTATTTTTTGTCTATTTTCTAAACTTGCATATTTTCATTGTTTATGACTGGCATCCTATTCAAAAAGCCCGCTTCTCCTGCCATTATCTCTGTTGTTCATTTTGCGACTTATTGGTGGTTTTTAGCTGTGGGTTCACATATTGAATAGTGAGCTCAAAGATGACCATAAATAAACAATGTGTAAAAAGAAAATATACGAAATTTCAATTTTGTTCCTTTATTAATATTCTTGATTTTATTTACAAACTATAGTAGTGACTAGTGCACTCAAAGATAACCATACATAAACCATGTGTAAAAAGAAAATGTACACATAGAAATTTCAACCAAAAAAAATCTCCTTTATTAATAAAAAAAAAAAGCATTCGATCGAGATATTCCCGTTCTATGTGTGTGCAAAGTTTCAACGTAGAGGACAGTACGCAAGTACCCGTACGTAATTTGAAAATTACCCGTTATTTTTTTTCCACTGCTGTGCGCATCGGACTTTTGATGATTTTCGTTCATCAAACGTCTCCAAATCACACCAAAATGTCTTCCAGCAATTATTCTATCAATAATTTCATCAAGAGATAGTGACTCCTCATACTCCGATGCCTCCTTATCCTATTTTAGTGATTCTTCCCAAGAAGTTGAGCCCGACAAATTTTCAAAATATTACTAGTCCCACTCGTAGAGAAACGAGTTTGTTGTCGAATGCTGGCCCCAGAAAACAGCTGAAAAGGTACGTTTATTTCTGAAACTTAATTATATTATGATATATATATTTTTATTATGTCTGTTGTTGAATATAATGCTACTTCATAGACATAGTAGGCCTATAGAATGTTATTTTACGTATCAATATTCCCATGTAGTGTTGAGGTTGTACTTAAGTTGTACTAGATCTATGAAGTGTAGTGAATCTCCAAGTGCAGTGTAGTGTCTGTTAGTGAATAAGTGAATGTAAACAAACGTGATTACAATAAATCCACGTAGAAATTTCAGATTTTGTACCATTACTTCGTCTGTCAATTATATTGCCTTGCATGATATAATGTTTTGATGTGGTTTTAGGCTAAATTGTATCTCAAATTATTTTTCTAGGAATCAGATTCAGAAAACACAACCTGCTAAAGAGTAAAGCACCACGCAAGAAGAAGAGCAAGTCTTCCAAGTCCGAGAGTGTGTCTGCGAGGTATGTCCTTACTTAACTCCGGGAAGCTCCAACACCGGCGCCGCAGGCGTCGGAGCTTCGGTAAAACTCGTCGTGGGGGCTTCTAAAAAATCTGATTCGGTAACATTATTGTTAAATCTGCAAAAGGAGTAGATCTACTTACAATTTTTACATCATAGGGTGCACGAATCCTCAGGGCATAACAATGATCACTTGAATTCATAATTTGAAGAAGTCTTCGATGGGGAAAAAAAGGGTTATTCAGAGCCCTACACAAACGATTCTTCCATGTCGCAGCGTCGATTCAAAATGGCGAAGAGACAGTACGCATGCGCGGCAGAGCCGCAGAAAGTATGAATATTCATGCTATCGAGCGCCGATCACTCGAAATTGCTGAATATGCACGAATCGAACAAAGGTTGAGAAGGGCTCTGTTTGTTCGAGTCGTGCATATTCAGCAATTTCGAGCGATCGGCGCTCGATAGCATGAATATTCATACTTTCTGCGGCTCTGCCGCGCATGCGTACTGTCTCTTCGCCATTTTGAATCGACGCTGCGACATGGAAGAATCGTTTGTGTAGGGCTCTGAATAACCCTTTTTTTCCCATCGAAGACATCTTCAAATTATGAATTCAAGTGATCATTGTTATGCCCTGAGGATTCGTGCACCCTATGATGTAAAAATTGTAAGTACTCCTTTTGCAGATTTAACAATAATGTTACCGAATCAGATTCTTTCGAAGCCCCCACGACGAGTTTTACCGAAGCTCCGACGCCTGCGGCGCCGGTGTTGGAGCTTCCCGGAGTTAGTCCTTACTAAGTAGAAATCTAAATCTATTGTTGATAATTTTTTGGGGTTTATTTATTTCATGTTTGTTAGTTAAGATCTGACATCAAAATATTAGAGTAGTTTACCTCATCATGATGCTAGAACAATAATTTGCAGGTGGCACAAGTTCTACCTAGATCTACATTATTTTTCTCTTTCCTTTTTATTTTTTTCTTCAACAAATTGTTCCTTTACTATTTTCTTTTCTGTGTTTTATGTTTTATTTTATGTATGTTCACCCAATATATCTAAGAATAAAATAACTCTAATTAATTGCCTACCTGAGTGGTTTACATTTCATGCACCTTGACAGCTCTTTGATGACTCCGTTGTTTCACCATCCGTTCATCGTCAGCCTGGCATCTTTTTTGCTATCATACTTTTGTACACACATGTTCTGTGCCTCTGAATTTTTCATTATGAAATACATAAATACTTGTACTAAGTATTAATTGCATGTTCATAAATGTACCAATGCATGATTATTCTAAGCCCTAACTCACATTTCATTTATATCTTTACAGATCCATTGAAACTAATCAAGCTACAATGTACATGTAACGTACAACCACCATTCGATGCCTGTGAACAGCATGACCAACATCTGTATCCTTTACATTGGTATTTGTTTCCATTTTATTATGTAATTCTTATGTCTAATCGTTGAGATTCATAGGCAAGTACAACATGTATGTGTACACAATGAGTGCCTGCATATTGTGAGGAGCATAAGACCATTACTTATGATACATGGTAATGATGGTATACTTTGTAAAACTATTTGAAAATAGTAGCATGTAAGTCTGTCATTTTCTTGTTTATATATATCTCAATGACATGTCATTGATTTTGTAGTAAGTGTTTCTAGATTATGATGATTGTATTAAGATTTTGACAGTTCAATTGAGATTGAGAAAAATTATGTAACATGTCAACTGTACTATAGAGCATGCATGCATTGTTGAAAAATCTGTTTTATGATTTATTTTATTTTGTTATCTTTGTAAATAACGAGAAAAAAAAAATATTTGTCATGATTTTCTTGAGGTTTGAAAATGTGATTACATTATTAAGAGCACTTTGTAATTAAATTGTAATAAAAGAGACAGAAAACAACACTCTCATGTCCAGAATACTGCTTTATTTGGTTACTAGTGAGGGAGAGAGCTTGTGATTGCCTGGCATATCCACATCGGCTCAGTAATAGTCCTGAAACTCACCTGAATACTTTATTTGAACAAAAATAGAAAGCTACATTCTAGGTGGATGATATTTTTTTAAGGCGGAGGCATATAGGAGACGCAGTCGCATTTGTCTCGTTTTTTTTTTTTAGAGTATAATCATAGCAAACCATGAACAACTCTATTACTACAACATGTACACTACAGACAGTACTTAACCAAAGATTGTAAATATCAGTTAAGTTCTTTTATTTATTTGCTTATATGAACACACACTATACTAAACTCATGTCATTGTGTTTACCTCTCGAAAATAAAGTACATGTATTTTATTTGACACATTCCCTTTTATTCTTTTTGTTTGTTACAGTCCACTGCCATTATAACGAGGTGCTCGGGACCAAGCCAATTTCCTTGTTAAAATGAAATCATGTTATACTCAAGTTACTGAACACATTGGTTTGTTTAAAATTGGGACTGATGAGAAATGCCTGATAATAAAATCTTGGTGTATCCATGTTCGTTATAATAGGAGTGGACTGTATAACATTTTCCATATACCCATTGACTATTTTAAATGTTCTACTGAATGGATTGGACTGAAAGGATGAAGTGAATTTGGCAAACTGAGTAGGTGCATCGATGCAGAGAAAAGAGCTGTAGAAGTAGGGTGACTATTCTACAGTGGAAACTTTTGACAATGAGGTCATGTGCAACCAAGAAATCTTAACCCCCAAAAGCTGTTAAATAACCTTGTCATTTCAAGTATAACTGATCTCTTTATATCAAGTTTGCACTGAATGATTTAATTGAATGTACAGAGTCGTTGACTGGATGTGTGAGATGGTAGTGCTTGAGAAATCCATGAAAGTAAAGGATGAGTGATTCCCCCCCCCCCCTATTTCCTGACTATTTTTTTCTGATTTCCTCACTTATTTACTATTTTTTTCCTATTTCCTTACTATTTTTTCCCTATTTTCTTACTATTTTTCCCTATTTTCTTACTATTTTTTTCCTATTTTCTTACTATTTTTTTCCTATTTCCTTACTATTTTTTTCCTATTTTCTTACTTTTTTCCCCTATTTTCTTACTATTTTTTTCTTATTTTCTTACTATTTTTTTCCTATTTTCTTACTATTTTCCCTATTTTCTTACTATTTTTTCCCATTTTCTTACTATTTTTTTTCCTATTTCCTTACTATTTTTTTCCTATTTTCTTACTATTTTCCCCTATTTTCTTACTATTTTTTTCCTATTTTCTTACTAATTTTTTCCTATTTCCTCACTATTTTTTTCCTATTTCCTCACTATTTTTCACTGTTCACTAGCACCTAGTTATCACTATTTTTTTACTATTTTCTTCACCATTTTCTACACTATTTTTTCCCTATTTTTTTCCTATTTTCAAGTCTGAAAAATAGGAAAAAAATAGGAAAAAAATAGAAAAAATTGTTTCAAACCTATTTTTTTCCTATTACCAAAACTATTTTTTCCCTATTTTTTCCTTCAAAAAAAATAGGGAAAAAATAGACAAAAAATATATTTTCGGGACTATTTTTTCCCTATTTTTCTCCTATTTTTTTACGACTGGGGTGAGGAGTCCTGAAAAGGACTCTCGGTAATCTTTCTTGAGGGTGTGTAGTCCTAAAAAGGACTGTTGGTGTAGTCTTGAAAAAGACTGTTGGTTATCTTTCTTAGCTTATAGTTCTAAGGAGAACTATAGCGCTTGTAGGTATTAATATGGTATGGGTTATTGGGTAAATTAATGATATCATCCTTAATTTTGTTGATTTCTCATATTCTATTACATTCAAAATGTCGCGCGGTTCATGTGTGTGTATGTGTGGATGCAGGTGATTCGATATATAAATATACATATTTCTTATGTTGAACATTTCGAACTGCTAAATACTTACCCAGAAACAGTTTTCTCTGACTTTTCGAAACCTGTAAAAAGAGAAGAAAAAAAAGAAGAAGAAGCAAATATAGAAATATTGATGCACAATAGAGGTATATGGCACATTTATCAACAAGGAAGTAAAATTTAGTCTCAAGTAAATGGATCTCTATACTTAGGTATTAATATGGTATGGATAAATACATTCAGGAAGGCGATAGATGTTATGATGTGCAAGAAAAAATACTTTCGCTATCAACTTTCAGTATTATGTTTCCTTAATCTCTTTAAGCAGTACCAAGTCAGGTCCCTTAGAGAGGACTCAAAGGCGTAATTTCTGCGGTTGATTATTTACAAGCAAACACTTGATTCCTAAGCAGTCAGGTAAAACAATCATATAACAAACATGTACATAGCTTATCTTCGTTCTAATCCCATATTTCAAAGTTGATGAATATAGTCACCTGGTTTGGTCTCCTGTCTCCTCAACATGATGAATTGAATGATGTTGATGATGACAGAAGCCACTAACAGGATGGCTAAGACAGCTATACCTGCAGAGGCTCCAGAACTGAGACCAGTTGGCACACAACAGGTACATGGTGTGGGATCTGGATGATAAACAATGTTTCATACAAGATCTAAAGACACAAGCTTCTAGATGAAATCATCAAACCTACGATTAGTTTTCAACAAATACTCAGTGGTCATATGACACATGATAACGGGACGATTGATCCAGATTCACTGCATACACTAACCGAATTCTTTGCTTCAACCCTAGACTAAATACTATACTTAATCCTAACAATTATCCTAAACCTAACCTAAAAACCTATTCGCAACCGTCACCCTTACTTAAAACTTAAACTAAAACCCCATCGTAACACTGACCCTTATCTTTACCCAAAACCTAACTTAAAACCTAATGGCAACCCTCACCCTTATCCTTACTCTAAATCCTACCTAAAACCTAATTGCAACCCTTATCCTATACTTTTTACAAACAAAATACAAGGAAAAGATTTTGCCGGAGCAAATGTAAGATCACATACCAGTACTATAACATACAGGTATCTATTGATATATAACAATTTTAAGAATCAAACTTATACCCAATTACTGTAATTTAAAAAATACAATAACCACCGTGTTTAAGCCATACAAAACAAATATACTAAAAAAAATAAAAAATCTGTTCACATTCTACCGACAGCAACCCTGAATCTTTCTATAGTAGTATATCTTTCAGATACTGAATCAAATAAATCATCGGGGGAATTCCCGATTGAATTCATTCCGATCAAAACAGGAACCTCCTGACGAAATTAAGGAACAATTTTGTATGCGTATTCACCTATGCTATGAAGCCTCGCTTCAACCATTGCAATAACAAGACTTTGGACTCTGGTCGGTGTTCGCAAATACAATGTAGGTTAATATTTGCTGAAGTAACGAGGGAACAATATACATTGCTTGGATGAATACACATCCTTTGATATTTATCGTTCTGATATTTGTTTATCACATGTCATAATTTGCAATGGCATACTTTAATACAATGGCTTATTCATCTGGTGTTTAAAGTGATGAAATTACTTATATTGTTAAGATTGTACAGAAAGTCTCAGTTTACACTCCAAACGAAATGCTAAATTGTTATGTGAATTAAAGCTTGTTTCTTCCCTGTATGTATGCTCCTTTCACTCACGTTCTATTTAAGATGGTAATATGGAGAGTGGATAGGTGTTTGATACAAATTCAACATCAAATTTTACTTCTTTTTGTTATTCATGATAAATAAAAAAGAAATCAATCAGTGAAATACAAAGCAATGACGTCTAGAATGTTGTGATAATGACCTTTGTAGCAAGGTAGCTAAGCTTCTTTTGTTATGCTGATGAAAGATGTAAAAACCTGTGGTATTGACGTAATTAAAGGGGACCAAACAAGGAAGTGATTGTCTAATCATCAGAAAAAACATGTTACAATAGATACCCTCTATGTATATGTACATGTGCTGTTGTACACTGTAGAAACAAGAAGCAAATGAGTTTCAATATCTATGGTGCAAAATGTATGTCCAAACCCTTTGCCTAGGAAGCCAGATGGTCTCTGTTTTAAGCCTTTGGGAATTAGATGAGAATTTAGTTGTCCTCGGGTTAAGCTGTTAATGTCATCATTATAGATCACATGCGCATCATGTGCAAAATCTGCACATTGGTATGAATAGACCGGTTTACTAGCCATAACATATTCCAACTTATTATGTTTCTTTTCTGGGGACATAGTGACGAGTTATCCATTAACCTGTTATTTGTGAATGAAGTACAATATTTTGAATCCATTCTGCATTCATAACTTGTTGCTATGTCGGGCAAATCTCGGGCAAGCATACAGGTTTTCATGAACAACCTTTGTTTAAAAATTATGCATAATATTTGAATATGTTAGTAAACCGGTCTATTGCATGCCACTGCCCCAACATCAAAGTGGATTACTATGAGTTTTTTGTTATCCTTTACACTTTTTTGTTAAAGGACGGGTGAAATCCAAATATCAGTTGAATCCTTGTTGATGTGCAGGACTGCATACAACTCATATTTGGGTATTCAAACATCTAAATATATTTCATAGATTCGTAAATATTTTTTCAAATAGATTTTCTCAGACCTGCTTAAGCTCAGCCCTAAAAAATGCTCCAGATCTCATTAATCTTGTGACATCATTCTGTCAATCATTAGTAAGCTAACAAGAGACAGTGGTATGTAGCTTCACCAAAGCTGGCCACCTGTTTACAAATAGGCCATACAATACCAATATAGAAGTTGCTATGTCTGACGTGCTGTAGCATCACCAGGAAAAGAAAGGTAATTTGGAAGTATTGTATGAAAGAATGCAATTCTTTTGTGAGCATGTGCTCAGCTGGGGGAAGTTACATATTACTTCATTCAAAAAACGTAATAAAAATGAGAATTACACGTTTGACAGTTAATTCAAACATCTTGAACAAAAGCTACCCCTCACCTGGCGAACTTGTCGTAGTTCCTTCTGGTGCAGTTGGTTCTGGTGTTGTTAGAGCATATACATAAACGTTAGAATTTTCATACTGTATATGGATGATATATATATTAACAAATTATATTTCTTGTCAGTTTCAAAGAGAAAACGGAGCATCCTATTGTTAAAACTTGCAAAGTCCAGAACAACAGAAAATATTCAAAGAGTATATGTCAAAAATTGGCATCTTATATGAAATTTATTCTACTTTGAATGTTTTAATTTCATAATATAGGACACGGTAAATAAACATGAAATGATGTTGAAATCTATGTTTATACAATTCACAAGCACATTAAATGTAACAGGAGGTGTCTCGTGTTTTGTGGTCTAAATTGGAATTCAATGTTTGTGGAAAAATGAAAATATTTTGCTTCATATTCGTACACACATGTTCATCAATTACAGACCAAATATATAAAATTAATATTTTGCAATAGTGCTTCTGAAATCCTCATAATAATAAAGAATAGAGTAACAGGACAGTTACTATCAATACTTTCAATTAAGTTTAGTGGCAAATGTTACAAATAGTAACTTACTAATAGTTGCTTACTTATGGTAGGAGGACATGCATATTAGTACATGCATTTTTGTGTGGCCATAAAATGCAGGATGAATGATTATTATATGCAATACTGACATGTAATGAACATGGACAATAAGCGAGTCCATGGAAAATTTTGAAACGTGAATTTACAGAAGAATGATGAAATATGATGGAAACGAATGAAAACCAACAAAGAGATATTGCACATGGCAGTGCGTAAACATATTGCACTGGTAGGATTAGTTAAGGAGAGAAAAGTCAAATACTTTGGTCATGTTGAAAGGCACCAAAGTCTCTTAAAGGATGTAATGAAGGGAATAGTGGAAGGAACTAGACCGAGAGGAATATCCAGAATCAACTTGGAAGAGAATGTCCAGAACTGGAGTGGACTAAAACTGCAAGAGTGCACCAGAATGGCAGAAGATAGAGTGAAATGAAGAAAGGTTGCAATCAACCTCCGAACCGGGAGAAGACACTTAGCTAGACATGAACAACGGGTGAACAGTTACATGTACGTCAAAGGACGACAACAAAAATGAAGAAAACGTTTACTAGAAAGAGAACAGGATAACCAATGATAGGGAATTTCTAAAATATATATATAAATTATGACTGACAAAAATAAATCAACTGAAATTATTTGTAGGCTAAGCTAAGAATAAGGAAATAATCACATTTAATTTATATACAATTTTGAATTGAATTTGATTCTAATTTAAGCTATGGTCACAACCACAAAAAGGAGCCTGCTCGGCGACCGGGCGGTGAGTTTTGAGCCAATTTCGCCCGGGCACCGAGAGGCGGCCGCTCGGCACCGCATGTTTTTAGGGCATCGTTTCGGTCGCTGCTGAAGTTTTAGCGCGGAGTTAGAATTCGGGCGGCGCCTGCTCACTTTCACTCGCTCGACCAAATCGAGCGTTCGCCGTCGAGCGATTTAGGTCGCCGCTGGGAGATCAGTCGGTCACTGGGCGGCGAGTTAAAAATCGGTCGGCAGCTTTTGACTTAGCGGTTTCGATTTTTGACCTAAATCGCTCGACGACGAACGCTCGATGAGATTGGTGCCCCGTCAATCACCGGCCAGCCGCCGGGCAATTTCTTTACAATTAGCCGGTGGCCGTTGGGATACCGCTCGGGAATCGGTGGGTCATCAGTCAGTCACTGCCGTGACGCCCCCCGGAGAAGCTCCCCGATTTCGCCTAGTTTTGACCTAAAATCGACCGGCGACCGACGGAAAATCGACAGGGCATCGCCCAGGCATCGCTGGGGCTCTACAGCCTGCTCGACCTCTTCAAAAAAATGTTAGGCGATGCCTAAATTCCAGCGGCGACCGAGCAGGCTACAAATCGGTCGGTCGCCGCTCTGAGTTGTGACCATAGCTTTAGTTATAAATTAAGTACAATTCGTTAGTTATTGACAATAAGCATTTGTGCGGATGATAATACACACATTTTTTTGTTTTTTATAAGGATAATAAATGTATGAAATGAATGACGATAGAACGGATAAAAGTAAGATGGACATACCGGTCGATGGAGGAGGGGCGGTTGTTTCTGTTCATGGTATGGGAATAGAAAAATAACAAAAACAAAAAAGGGCATGTTACAAAAAAAGCCATTTGTATGACACTTGCACAATTTTACCCAAGAAATACATGTATGTAATGATATCATTTATATATTTTAAAAGTTGCCTATCATTGGTTTTTCCTGTCCTCTTTTGTGTCAGCATTTTCTGTTTTCTTCACTAATGTCCTTGTCGAGACATTAATCTACATTTGCGACACATGACCTAGGTGAGATAAATGGGTACCTACCAGAAAATAATTCCTTGAAATGCTTGCGCGCCATAATGACAGCCATGCTAAAGCCGGGGTAATAATTGTCAAGCGCCAGGAATATCAAGTCTGACAGACACGATCGCTATACAAGAAAACCCACTATTGTTATAATTATTATTTAAGTGAAGGGCAGGGGTTCAAGTCCTGGCATGGAATGAACAATACATTCATGTCTTTTAGCAAGCCATTTCATATTATGTTGCTTTCACCTTCGTTCCATCCAGGTGTATACATGTACATGCCATTATTGTATGGGATACTGTTCAGATACAAATTCCTAAGTGATCATTTAAGTTAGCAAGTGCTATAGCAGCCTTGCTAATATTGTCCATTTTGGGTTGAAACCATTGAATGTTGAGAAGTTTACTCTGCCTGCTGTAATAACGGGATCTTTCTCAACAGTATGCTCATTTACACACCCCAAACACCATTTTGAAAAAATCATTGATTTTATTGGACCACCATTTACACTACCGGAAAACCCATTAAAAAACGTCTGTATTATTTTGCTCTTACAGATTTTTGGGTGAGTATTGCTCATTTGAGACTTGTCGCTACTTTTTCTTGCAATCGCACAGAAGCAATGAGAGTCACGTAGCGAAAAATCGGCATAAGTACCGTAGTTGTTATTTATTCGGTGAAATTTCGGCCGGAGATAAAAAAATCACACTCCAGAGTTGGATTTATTGGTTTTTATTTATTCCTTATGTGTTTGCCGGTAGTGTTGCAACTACCGATAAAAGACCGGAATATGATGAAGATCGACTATTTTTGCTTGGATTGTAAACACAGATATTATTTTTTTCAAAAGAAATTCCAAATAATTTGTTGAGGGCACATATGTTATTATAAGCAAGAAAAATGCTTACATCATTCAGTGTATCAAAATACACTTCTGAAATCTTTGCCAAACACCAGACTAAAAATCAATTTAACAAAGAATAAGACAAGTGCGTTTGGCTGCATTCTATTGTTTGTTTTGGAGTAAGTTTGGCACTGCAAAAAGGGCATCAACCTCATGACAACATAGTGGCCACACATTTAAGTCCCTGTGCCGAAAGAGAATATTAGCATCTTTAAGTTGGGTAAAAGATACAAGGCGTACAATAACCTTTTGCTCACATGCTAAGCAACAATGCATTAAAATATATCCTCTCATAGAGTGCCTAAGTGCTAATATCATATTCACCCATCATCCAGATTCACTGCGAAATTCATTCAAGCAACAGGCTGGAGCAGGACAAATTCAGTGTTTGGCCCTGGTGTGATCGTCACACCATTGTTTAATACAAAATTGTTTGGGACCAGCAACATTGACAACTTGGCTATTATGACGGCCCACTTCGGTACTCTATAATGAGTTTTGTCAATGTTACATTGTATTTGTGCACCTTGGACTACTACATGTACAAAAGAAAGCAATAAAAAAGGAAAAACTCCAATATTAAGGCTACAACTTACATTAGAAATTAAGTAGTTCAGATTTTTAATGTAAAATCTAAAGATATCTATTCAATTTTTAAATGATTCTTACATGTAGTTGAATAGATGTTCTTTTATTTTTTATGTGAGTGTCTAGTGTTAATTAGCCATCAACAACATTGTACAGAGATGCATGTGCATGCTAATTTTGAACTAAAAAGTCCCATGTCGCATGAGATACAAGTCACAAATGTTTCATGTTCAAATGCACAAAAACATGAAAAAGTACCAGAGATTTATGAGAAAGGCCTTAAAAACACGGCTGTTCTACATCAATAACAATCATTAAGTAACTAAAGAATGATCGAATCAGCGACATAACGATAAGATATATTGATAGCAATTCAAATTTGGATTGTGAATATATTGTAATGCCTGGACATTTCATACAAGGTAGGCCTACATTAGATTTTTTTTTAAGTCAAATAGAAAACACAAGTACATGTACATTCTATTTTATGTTGAAAATTTCCACCCAAATGAAGTGACTGTATGTTTACATGAATCATGGTACACGTACACTGTATAGTATGCGTTCGCAATTTCAACAAACTTCATTTTCACTTAATGAAAACCACAAAGAAGGGCACAACACTAAACAGTAAAAAGCACTAAGAACGCATGAGAGACAAAAATCTAAGTCCATACCCCTAAATTTAATACATTTTGCATAGTGACTCTGATAAGTTAAATTCAGACCCCCTTCAAAATAAGTTAGTGAAGAGCCCTATCTAAATTAAAAGAAGAAAAGACGCACACACACACAAGCACAAGCGTAAACTAGTGGGATACTTATACAGTTAACAACTGAATTATTTGAATACAAAGTCCCCTTGTTAATTTGATGTTTCTTGTGTTTTTCATAACTCAAGAATGAAAGGTGGACTGGTTGAATTAGGGCCTTTGTTGAATACTTTTAGATTTAAGCTTTCATAAATGTTATTGATATGTATGCCTTAAAGAATGAACAGTTCCCTTAAAATGAAAGTACAGTATCTTTCGTAAGATTAAGTCTCATTTCAATATTGTTTTCATTCCTGTAAAAGTTACATGCTCTGTTGTAGTCCTGGCTATGCCGGACAGGTGAATGTGTCTGTAAAGGCACATGTGCCCAGGCCAGGTATCCATTGCATGTGGAGATAGATTTATCAAAGGTGCACCACAAGTACAAAATCATGAATGATGAATGAAAAATAAAAATTTGTTGATCATAATCTAATATGATTTGTAAAATTATAATGCATCTCACAAGTTTGCATAATGTCTTCTCTACAATCAAACTCACAGCGAAGGCGAGGACTTCGAGAAGCTCCAGTATCACCAATCAAATTCACACACAAATACATCATCATTACAAGGAGAAAATAACAGATGATAACTCAATTCCGATGAGCATCTGTGTATTGAGCCCCCCCCCCCCCCCTCCCCAATCACCCTCACACAACATCCAATGAAAAAAGTAATAAAATAAATGAGGACTTACTGCCATAAGTTTTTGTAGTTGTAGTACTTCCCAGATAGTTGCTACCTTCACATGTAAAGTCTGTACCCTGGTCAGGCGCAGTGACAATGACAGCTTTGTCTGATACAGGTTTTGTGACCAATGTTTCACCAGAATAGATGTTGAAGGAACTCATGGCAGGAACGGCTTCGCTGTCGGTGTCATCACATGATATTGTGAGTTCTGTTCCACTGATGGTAAAATCAATCATTATGACTCCAGATTCAGATTGTGGCGGCTCTGTAATAAGAGTATGTGCAGAAGTACAAATGGTTTTTAGGCTGCAAATAAAAGACATCATCTATACTATCATTCATTATTCCATGTAATGACTAACGATTGAAAACGTACTACTTTAACCACATCTCTGCCCTCCCCCCCCCCCCCCAACAAACCATACAATAAAAACTACAGTCAACATTCAATTATCAAAAGAAAAAGAGGGAACATGATGGAGACAGTGTAGACAGACAGAGAGAGAAAGAGAGGGAAGCATGTTACCATGATTACTGGCAAGTACATCATTTTCCATATTCATTTCTGGTTCATTTCATATATGAGCTGTTTGATGAATCTGATGCATTATTCAACTGAAAAAGAAAAAAAAGAAAACTTACTATGAATATCGACCAGTATTGTTTCTTGTCTGTTCAACTTGGCTACTTGATGACCACCGATGTCACACTTTAATTGCACATTGTAGTTCTCAGGGGTTGATGGAAATGTGAACACACTCCTCTTATCGAATAGAGGATCAGCTGAAGTATCTGGATCTGTTTCCACTATGCCACTAGTCTGGGTAACACCATTTAAGATCCATGTAATAGTTTCTTCTGGTTTACTCCCTATAGCCTCACATGTTGCTTCGTACATGTACGTTGAGTTGCTATCATCACCAATGACAATCATTGCCATTGGTTCAGAAACTGATTCCACTGTACAAAACATTATGAAAGGAAAATGGAGAGCCTTATTGTGAAATTGAACATGATTTTCAGTACATAGTTCGTGCCAATCACATAGCAGACCCATTTTCATAGCCATTTAAGGACTGAGTTTGATATTTTAGAAACTGGTAATTGTTTATACGACAATAATGTTTTTTGTAGAAAGTAGCTTCTATTAGAATTTATGGACATACAAATTATATAGCCTTACCCATATCCAAGCATCCAGAAAGCTCTTCAATCTCAGCCAATGAAGAGTTTCAAGATTTTAGTTTTTTCATGGATTATCCAACCTCAGGATACTAGCAGAGATGCCAACCTTCATCAACAACAAAAAACTATTCTTAAAAGGAAAAAATATCTCACTTTAAAGATACTACAGTATGCAGTCAACATCAAATTCTCACTTTAAAGATACTACAGTATGCAGTCAACATCAAATTCTGTAGAACTTTTCAGGAATTCTAAATATGTCATGTATGTCCTATCTGTTAAATTTAAATATTAGCAGTGTCCTAGTGTTCAAATTATGCAAGGAAACCCGTTTACCCTCTATACTTTGCTGTCAGACACTATTGTGTGACTGACTGACATCTTTTTTTCTTTGGTAAGAACACACATAACATGAGCTGTAACAGGAACATGAGCATATAACCCACTTTTTGTAATGGCCAAATTAAACTGATTGAATCTTTGTGCAGCACAAACCGTACGACCATTCGGTAAGAGGGTCTGAAAATCAGATTATAACTTAGGTGATTGCAATCACTTAAGTCGATTCAACAACTAATGGTCGATATTCTCCCACTAAAAGCCATTTTCAAGCCCTTTCGTTTATAATGGAAGTTCTAAATTAGTATTATCTTTCAAATGCCCTTGTAATTTAACCTTTTCAATTGTTTAGTCTGCAAATGGGACAAAGTACCTTTAAAGTGACTCGGTAACATTGTTGAAGGTTGATGAAAAAAATTGCTTAATTTTTGTATAAAATGTTACTTACTATATTCCTTCTACTATACTAACCCTCTGACATGCAAAAAATCCTGAACAAATTCTCAAACCACAAAGATATCTATGGTTTTCTTTGAAGGCGTCGATGTGAGGCACCCTCTAACAGTGATTAACAGTAAATTCTCCCAACCATTTTTGAATTTTCCCAACCGTTTTTCCATGAGAAAAATACATAAAACAGGCTATATAAATCTGTCAACACTTAATTGTCTGGAATGGAATGTAGAGCCATTTTATTGCTTTGTGACGATTTACATTCACCTAAAATGTAATTAAATTGTCCTTGTCTTGATGCTGAACAGGCTTTGACAAGTAGCAGAATAGAAGTAGAATAATATAGTTGGGAGAATTAAGGAATCGATCAGATCAGTTTTTCCCAATTTGTACCATGAATAATGATCCGTTTTCACTCAAATTTTCAGATTATCTTTAATTGTACATCTAGCATTGAAGTCACTACCTTAGCACCACTATCTCTCATCTGAACAATGTTACAAAGTCCCTTTAATATATATCGCCCAATCGAGCAGCTTCGAAGAAATAGGCAACAGCGGTACCCGGATCGGAGCGCAACGTACAATTTTCTTTATACTGTGATATGTTATGTAAATCAATGAAGCGGTATGTTTTTTTAATATATTTTGTACTAAATGAACAACAAAAAAATACAGTACACGTGGGTTGTTCTGAACATGCGCAGTTTGGGGCCCCTGTATCACCGTGATGCGTGCATCGTTTGAAGACATAGGTGCATAATACATATACGACACAAAGCCCATAATCGGAAATTAAGAAAAACATTTTAAAAAAATGTTTAAAAAAAACGTAACAAAACATACAAAAAACGGAACAGTTGGCATCTTTTTACTAGTAATCATATCAATTAACCTAACTCATTTTATCAACAGTCTTGATTTCCTGAAACTTTATTACACAGATAACAACCGAAGTTTACCGGACCATGAGCCTCGTTACTGTCCGGAGAGGGATGGGGCGGGCGGCACTTTAAAATTGTATTTTGTTTGGGGGAGGGATATGGGACTTGAACACTCTCGGATATTGGTGAATTTCGTGTCAAGTAGCGTTCAAAGAGGTAATGCAATCCCAGAATGAAAGTATGGCCATTGAAATGGCACACACACACACAAATTGTTTATGGAAAATCCTACTTTATTGAGGAAAAATCGTACTGTCGTATTTTCTTCTAAGAATTGTACGGGTTGGCAGCTCTGGTGGTGGAGACGGGTAAGGAGGTCCGATAAGGTTATAGTGCAAAAAAATGAAAATTGCCATGAGAAATTCCCACTCAAACAAAACACAATTTTAAAGTGCCCTCTTCCCCCCCCCCCCCCCCCCCCCCCCCCCTCTCACCACTTCTTTAAAGGTACTAACTAGGCTCACGGTCCGGTCCAACCCCAATATATAATTTGTAGGTCCTACTAAAAGCTACTTTCTACAAAAATATTATTGTTGTAAAAACAATTACTAGTTTCTGAAATAGCAAACTCAGTCCTTAAATAACTACGATAATGGGCCTGCTTGGTCTGTCTCAGGGGCTTAGCCTGGCTAAGATCAGTCGGGGGCAGAGTGGTGGGGGCCTGGGGCAAGATTTCCCACAAGAAGGACAAGTAAAGATTGTGTGTTATGTTTTACTTCATGACAACAAGAACGCTACATGAACTTGACTATGCTTTAACTCTTTGATTGAAAACGATATACATAACTTTTTGTATTCTGTGCACATTTTTAAAAGCAAAAGTATTGCAAAGGCACACTCATTGTTTTTTATTTGTCCTTCTAAAATAGTTAATGCAGTAGTTCTTACCTTCTACAGTCACCACTGTATTAGGAGGTGGATTTTCTAATGAAGTAATAGTACAAAGATACTCTCCTTCATCTTCAAACTCAATTGCACTGATATCCAATATAGACGTCTGTGCATCAGTACCTCCTTCCTGTAACACTATGTTATCATATCTTTGTTGAGCTGTACCTCTGGTAGTCCCTATGTATAATGGGACCCCTACTGTTACATAAGTCCATGTGAAGGTCGGGTTAGCTTCTGTAGATGTACACACTAATGATTCATCCTCTCCACGAGCCACTGCAGTAGATGGTGGTACATTCACTTGACCATAGATTCCTGCAACATAATTTATTCATATCATTTATAGGTAAAATAGTAAGTACGTCACCAGGAAAAAGCAATAGAATTTCGCCCACCCTACTAAAATAATACGTAGCATATTAACTGTCGCGTTTAGTATGTTGGGAGCTGGTAAAAATGAAAAATGAGAGACGGAGAGAGATTTAAAAAAACAAAAACAAGAAGATATAGGCCTATAGGGAGATGGGTCGGCAACTAACGCTAGGGAAGATGTTCCCGCTCGATAGCCTTGTTCTTTAGAATGCAATGCCCCGAGTAAACTTTAAGTAACCCCCCCCCCCCCCCCCCTCCTCCTTACCATTTGACACTAGTACCCCCTCAATGGCTGAAACCACGCTACCACTCGGCCATGGATTCGGGCCTAGTTTGGGCTTAGTGGTTAGGCATTGCGGCGTTCTAAACTAGAGACCCGGGTTCGAATCAGTAAGGAGTCATTATTCCAACCTTTGCAAAAAGGGAACTTTGATTTGAACCACGCAACGGTTATTCTTTCATTTCCTTTCGTATTGTAGTTATTTCAACTATTGTATAATTATACACATCATTTTTATCATTTTTTGTCATCGCAAGGAGGTCTTTACCCAATGCATTCTACCCAAATATATCAAACTGGAGGCAAATGGGGTATTAATCCGCCCTGCTCACCTCGCTAAAAAAAAATAGCAGCAGCAACAATAACAACATATGTGCATTAAAAACGATGTGCCATACGGTTTCTCGTGCATTGATAATGTTGTGGCGGTGTTGGTGTTTTATGTCATTGTTTGCTATTGGGCCTAGGAAATCACAAAAAGGTTTGGTGATAAGCCGGCCAGGGGTAAATGGAAATCGCAACTCGCACAAGGTACTCAAACTTGTTACAGCTGTAATTTACTCACCTGGTCCAATGAAAAATAGGCAGATCACATACAACACAGAGTAGTAAATCGTTGACATCTTGCTATACTTTGGCTTTTTGTGACATGAAATCATTTCCAGTGGATAGAATGCAAAAACGGAAGGCCGCGATCTGCTTCCTTCAATGGTAAATCATGATAACAGTATTACAGCCCTCAACGGTGAGTAAAATTGAACTTAAGCCATACCACGTAAACTAATGTTTACTTTGTGAGACATATTTCAGTTGGTTGTACAACAAGGCATTCATTCTTCTCGCATTTTTAGAGGGAAGTTTTGATTATTATTATTAATGTTGATTATTATGTTATTAATGTTGATTATTATTTAATTAATGTTGATTATTATCATTAATTGTATTAGTACTATTATCATTTGATCTTCCCTTTTCTTCTCTGGTAAGTGCCCCGTTTGCTTTAACATGTTCCTCTTTTTCTTTTTAAAAAGAGCCATTTTCCCCTTCTCATAAAGCCCCCTTTAAACTACGATAAATACCCCGATTAATCTGATCAGTGACCCTTTTCTTTCAACAAATGCACATTTCCCTTTATTATTAGTGTCTCGTTTTTATATATGGTCAGTGCCCCTACTCAGAGGCGATAAGTGCCTCTTTTCACCTCCGATAATTTCCCTTTTAACAATGATACGTGCCCCTTTTTCTTTCTAATAAGGCACCTATCCCTTTTTCATAAATGCCCCTTTTCTCTTCTTATAAATGCCCCTTTAAAAATCTGAAGGGTGCCTCTTTGCCGTCGACAAAATAATGCCCATTTCCCATTGTCATGAGTGCCTTTTTTTATCCCTGGTGAGTGCCTCTTTTTTTTAGGTGTAAGAAGTGCTCCTATTCTTTTCTAATAAGTGTCTTATCCCTTTCGATAAGCGTCCCCTTTTCCTCTCATCATTAAACGTGCCTCAGCGACTAAGAGAAATTTCACCCAAAGCACGCTCGCTACGCTCGCTCGCATGTAGTGTTACTAATCTAAGGTCTTTTCAGTCTTCCGTTATGAGAATGTGCGTATAACCCCATCAGGATTGGGTTTTTCCTCTTTATAAGATGTAATTTTTCCCACTGTGACCTTACAAATCCAAAATTCCTCGCTCGCAAACGAATTTTCATGCCATCACACTGTACAGATCCCAATGCCAGCTCTTCAAGAAGATCCTCGGGCTCACCAACAGTGCTGCCGATGATGCTGTCTATCTTCTCACAGGCCTCATTCCCCTGAGCATGCGAGTCGACCAAGAAACTCTCCTCATCATAGGTTAACTCATCAATCTGCCACACTCAAGATATGAGGTACGCACACTACATCATGCTATCACCAACTTCACCCCCTTGGCGAGGACCTGGGAAAGAACTCTGAGAAGTTATGAGCTCCCCAACCTTCACTCCCTCCTCTCCAAGCCCGTTCCCTACATTACCTGGAAGTCAGTCACTAGGTCTGCAATTGACTCGGCTATGCAGAAGAAAGTTCATGAGGCCATCAATGCAGAACCATCTCTCTCCTTCTTCGAGAATAACACTAGCTCCCCCCCCCCCCCCATGACCTTTACCCGAGGTCCATCTCCTCAAGTTTTCTACGTCAAGCCATCATTGTACGCTCGCAACTTCTCTCTCAGACGTACCTAACTCAATCCCGGCTATGTAAAATCAAGAAGGGTACGATCCGATTCTGCCAAGTGTGCAAAGCGGAAGAGGAGGACATCACACACCTCATAGCCAAGTGCATACCACTCGGGAATCATCGCCAGAAGCTGGTCGACAATCTCCATCACAGGGGCGTACAGCAGTCGACACTCGTTCTATTCAGACCAGATGACCCTGAGACCTTCACGCGGGCAGTCCTACTTCCCAATGTTCTAACTGTCTGCCCTAACCAAAAGAACCTTCTTAATAATGCATCACTCTCATTTTTATACAATATCCACTCTGCTCGTGCTAATGCAATTGCCAACACACATTCTACCTGACATGACAATCCTGCCTGATATGGGATGACCATGAACCTACTTGCTATGACAAACTGCAGTACCCTGGTAGCTGCTGATCTCCGATAGAGCGGAGGAAGAAGAAGAAGAAGAAGATGCTTAAGCTATATCTTGTATGATGTATACAGAGAAACAAATATTGAAATCATCCCTGATAATGTAATCATAATATATGGGTATATACCAATATCTAACAACTTGTATATTTCGCTTTGAGATTTCCCTATGAGGGTGCCTTTTTTTTCTCCAGAAAATTCCCATTTTTGTTGGTACCCCCCCCCCCCCCCCCCTCCCCCACACACACTTTGGAAGTCGCTTTGCCGCCTCTGCCCGCGCCCTATCTAGCTAGCATGCAACATGTTGTTCAACCATAAGTCAACAAACACAGCTGGTTACGATAAAGCGCGGGCGTACACTGCAACTTCTGACCATTTTCATCGGCCTTTTAATCGTTGTTTTCTCCTGTACGCATTCACAGTGGCTGTTCAATCGGTGTCACACTAATACTGCTTTCAAACTGGCTTCTATCGGATTCACACCGATGAAAATACCGATCAAATTTTCCTTATGTTAACAAAGGTGAAACCGCCATTTTCCCTGCTGTCGCTTTTATAGCCCTTGCCGGAAGTGAAGAATTATTGCATAATTATTAAGCCCGCGCTCCATCTAGCTAGCATGCAGCATGTTCAACCATAAGTCAACAAACACAGCTGGTTACGATAAAGCGCGCGTACACTACGACCTTTGACCATTTTAATCGGTGTTTTAATCGCTGTTTTCTCCCGAACGCATTCACAGTGGCTGTTTCATCGGTGTCACACCGATAGAAAGAGAATTTCTCCTGCTCTTGAGCAGGAGAATTTAATCGCCTATTTCTCTTCTTTTCATCGGCTATTCTATCGGCTTTTTCTCCTCTGTACCATTCATACTGGGCGTTTCATCGGATGCGTCCAGATGCATCCGATGAAAATCAGGCCGGTTTGAAAGGAAAGTCTTTTGAAGATCAACAAAACATTGCCTGTGTCAGAGGGGGCGGTCGCGGGGGCAGGGGGGCACAGTGCCTCCCCCACACTTGTTCAAGTACCTCAAAAGTACCCCTTTTTACATATGAAAAGTGCCCCTTTTAACATAGGAAAATTGCCCCTTTTAGTTTGCAAAGTGCCCCTATTAATTTTTTTAAGTGCCCCTTCCCCTTTCCACCTCTGATAAGTGCCCCTTTTATTTTGACACGTAACCATTTTCCTTTGCAATAAGTGTCCATTTTTCTTTCTCATAAGTGCCTTTTTTAATCTCTAGTAAGTTTCCCTTTTTAGGTACGAGAAGCTTCCCTTTTCGCTTTTAATAATCGCCCCTTCACCTCTGATAATTGCCCTATTCAAATCTGAGAGGTTCCCCTTTTTTTTGACAAGTTCCCCTTTTCCTTTGTCAAAAGTTCCCCTTCCCCTTTTAATAACTACCCTTTTTTAATTCGGATAAGCGCACCTTATATTTTCTCATGTGCCCCCTTTCCTTTTTAATAAGTGCCCCTTTTCCTTATGATAAGAGACCCCATTTAAAAAAAGCCCCTTTCCCTCCTCATAAATGCCCCTTTTCATCTATGAAAACAGTTCCTTTTCATTCTCATAAGTGCCCCTTTTCATCTCTTGTAAACGACCCTATTCAATCTGAGAGATTTCGTTTTCCTTCCTAATAAATGCTCGTTTTCCTTCTTATAAGTGCTTCTTCCCCTTCTCATAATTACCCCTTTTCATCTTTGATAAGTGCCCCGTTTATTTTAACATGTGCCTCTTTTTCTCTTTAAAGAGATCCGGTAACTTTGTCTCAGATTCTGAAACAAAATCCTGGACTTAGCTCATGCTGCAATGATAAGTGTAAACCTTTAGGTCAGTCATGGACCCCATGACTTTTACAAGCCGATTGCCTGTCTGATTATCAAGATATTTATGATTGGAATTACACATTTTGAAAACTGTTTGCCAAACGGTTTTCATAACACTACAGTCTATTGGGGAAAACGAGTATGGTAAAACCGGCCACTCAATGATTTTTATTTTTTTGAGGCACTTCTTGATCATTTGATGGCACAATTTATTTAGGGCTTCAATATTACACCATATCACAGACACTGATGACACGTAGGGCCATTCATCTCAGATTTAACATTGTTTAACGATGCCTTTATTAAGAGCCACTTCCCCCCCCCCCCCTTCTCATAAAAGCCCCCTTTCACCTCCGATAAATGCCACTAATAAAATCTGATCGGTGCCCCTTTTCTTTCAACAAATGCACATTTCCCTTTAACATTAGTGCCCCTTTTTCATTCTCATAAGTGCCTCTTTTCATATATGTTCAGTGCCCCTGTTCAGATGCAATAAGTGCCCCTTTTACCTCTGATAATTGCCCTTTTAACAATGATATTTGCCCCTTTTCCCGTTCTAATAAGGAACCTATCCCTTTTTCATAACTGCCTCTTTTCCGTCGACAAATGCCCATTTCCCATTCTCATAAAATCCCTTTTCATCCCTGGTGAGTGCCTCTTTTTTAGGTGTAAGAAGTGCCCCATTTTTCCCCTCTGATAATTAGCCTTTTTTACACGTGTTCCTTTTCTTTTCTAATAAGTGTCTTAACCCTTTCGATAAGTGTCCCCTTTTCCTCTCATCATTAAACGTGCCCCTATTTTCAAGCGACTAAGAACAATTTCCCCCAAAGCTTGCTCGCTCGTAGTTAAAGATGCTATAATTATGTAACTTATCAAAGGTCTTTTCCGTCTTCCGTTATAAGAATGTGCTTATATCCCCATCAGGATTGGTTTAAGATGTAACTTTTCGCACTGCGACCTCACAAATCTTTGAAAATGTCATCGCTCGCTTTGCTCGTTCGCAAATGAATTTTCAGACCATCACAAACAACTGCAAAGTATGATGCTTAAGCAATATCTTATATGATGTATAAAGAGAAACAAACATTGAAATCATCCCTGATAATGTCATCACAATATAGGGGTATAAACCAATGTCTAAAATATTGTATATTTTCGCTTGAGATTACGCTTTGAAGGTGCCCTTTTTCCCAGAAAGTGCCTTGTTTTGTTGGTGCCCCCCCCCCCCACTTTGGAAGTCGCTCCCCCCCCCCCCCCCCCCCCGTCTCCGGCCTGTTTACATGCCTTTGTCCAGTGACATGAGCCAATCATCCGTAACTTGTATAAGTGTAGTGATTGTCGAATGATTAGACTTAACCCCGAGTGTTGTTTGGCCAACATATTATTGTTCGATAAGAAAAGGGTGGGTTGCCGCTGTACAACTCTTTATAAAAGCTTCGACACACAAGGTAAAAGATAAATCGATCTATAATGATCAGGATTAGCTTTATCTTCCTTCTTAAATAATGCAGTTATCTTGCCTATTTTCCACCTAGTTGGAATCACACCTGATGCTTCGAACTATATCGGGCCCACACAGTTTCAAAATATAGGTACTAATGCCGTCAACACCAGTAGACTTCTTATTCTTTAAAACAACATTTTCTTTAAGAACATTAGCTATATCAACAGGGGATAATTCAAAAGAATGCTCATAGTATACAGGCCTTTCTTCTAAAATAGGAACATATTCATTTGTACATATACTAGCAGCTATATTGGCAAAGTGTTTATTAAATTCACTAGCAATTTTATCAATTGTACAATTCATACTTTTAATTCATTGTTGGTCATAAAGGTGGAATAATTATTTTTACCACAATTTGTGGAATGATTTTGACAATGATTTATTCCTAATAGATCTAAATAATAGTATATATTCTTAGATTTTATTGAATAATAATTTGGGAGTGTTTGTTTTGCGTGACTTCTAAAGCATGTGTATGCTAATATGCTAATCAACTAGGGGACCTACGTCCTTAAGTAATAACTGACAGTAATGAGGATTAACATATAGCTCCGTTTAGTCTCATTTGACAACGCCCCCTATCGCCAGAGACAGCAGCCTAACATGTTAGCCTATATTTATTCCATCATTATGACCGACAGTGTAGAATATGTCGATTTACTAGGCAACACTAACTTGAAAATTTCCCAAGAATTGTTACGACTTTGGCAGTCACGTATTTTATCAGTATAATATCGTTTCTTTGCTATTTTAATCTCATATGTAACTTTATTCCTCATCTTTCTATAACTTTTCCAAATATCTTCATTTCTAGTAACTTTTGCTTTCTGCTTCATTTGATCACGTTGTTTCATCAAATCAAAAATCAAATTCTTAAGCCATGGAGAGTGTTTTTGCTTCACCCTTTTAGTCTTAATTGGAATAATTATGTTCATCTACACATCTTCCCCATTTATAGACAGCTTCATCAATAGTATGACAAGTTTCTAGTCTGTCCAATTCTGTGATCTAATATCGGCTTTAACTCATAGCCTGCCACAAGGCTGCATGCACGCTATTGTTATAGTGATTTGTATACGCGAGCAAGCTACTGCTTCTCTGCGTCTTGCATGTCTGCTAGCATTCGTAATAGCAGTTATTGTTCATGTCCATTGGACTTAGCCTAGTGTTTTGCACGCGCTATTAATAGCACCATCGCGTTAATCCGATTATCTCGTTATAAACTTGGCACTGGGGGATTTGTGGCTTGGCACAAGGGGGATTAGCCCTGTGGCAGGATAAGAGTTAAATGATTCAAGATTAACACCTCTTGTTTTCCGGAAAGAGATTACCTTTGCATGAGTACACGTGTTGTTTGAATTCTGAACCTTCCAAGATAATAAAAAAACTCAACGAGTGATCGCTGAAACCAATATCTATAACACCCCAAGAATTTACATTTTCTGGCTGATTGCACAACATGTGATCAAGAAGAGAGCTTGAATCTGACGTAACGCGTGTACATTCCATAGTATTAATTTGATGCATTCAATTGACAATATTTTTACACTCAGAACCTAGAGGCTCATGTTAAATATTCTAATTTATATCACCTATCAAAACAACAGATAAGCGATCATGTTCTTTTAAAAAAGTAAGCATATCTTCATAACTTGATAAAACTGCACATTTTGAATTTGGAGGTCTATACCAATTACAAAACAAAAGGGGTTTACATTTCTTTCATATTATTCAAGAAATAAAATGACAACTTCTAAATCTGTACTAGATTCATGCAACACCTGCTTATAAGTAAGACTTTCGTGGACATAAATATTATTATTGGCTATTGCATAGTATTGATTCAACTTCCTCAAAATGCTTTAATAGGCTTACGACATTCAGCTGCGCACAATGAAAACCATTTTTATTTAACTGACCATATTCAAATAATTTATTACTATACTTCTGTTTTTGTTTTTCAGTCTTTACTGTACCTTCATTTTGTATCGCCACATTATTAAAGGGCAACTATTCCATCGTACATTTTTGACATTCCCATCCACAAAACTGTTCTAACATATTATCATACCGTTCATTTGACACACCACAACATAACATGTGTACCCATTTTTTACACTTTGTACATTTGAGGCCTTTCTGATTTACCATTACCGACTTACTACATAAAACATATGGAAGTTTCCTAACCATACTTAGAAGAGAGAAATTAATTTAAAAAATTACTACTTTATAAATTAAATTCAATCAGAACACAGAAAATACTAAATTACAGCAACAACAACAACAAATTAAAAAATATCAAGCGCTTAAAATAACAATAATGATCATGTAAGCAGGCGCGCCGGAAGCAGTTTGGATTAGGGGGGACATTCCAGGGGGCTCACCTTCCAGGGGCAGTGGCGTAATGATCAAAAACGTTTTTATTTGGAGGGGGGGCAGAAGAAAAATCTGCATCACCACCACTCTTACATGTTAAATGCAGGTCCCACGGAACGTTTTTTAAAGTGGAGTATTAACAATGACGTTGAGCGTAGCGAGCGTAAATTAGCGTAGGGTCCAGGGGCTGAGCCCCGGGAAGCTCAGAGATTTTAGGCATTAAATTACGGTCAGATAAGCATATTTAGATACCTTATTAATTTTGTGACATTGGCGGGTCACTTATTGACGGGGGGTCTAGGGGGCAGAGCCCCCGGAAGCTCATGGGCTTTAGGTATTTAATTACGGCCAGATGAGCATATTTTGATACCTCAGTTGTGACATTGGAAGGTCACTCATTTTTTCTCTCTCTCTTTCTTTTTCTTTTTAAATATATTTTTTCAAAAAAGTGAGGGGGGCTTGAGCCCCCTAGCCCCGACGTTCTTCAGGCCCTGACATCAAGACTTCTAAATAAGCTAATTTTGTCGCCCGACTGTAAATTTGAGAATTTGTAATTTTCCAACAAACGCATAAAAAGGTACGATTTACAAAAAAAATGAGAAAAA
>JAVYIG010000166.1:600000-811072 GCA_035222895.1 Strongylocentrotus droebachiensis | reverse complement strand
CCTAGAAAACGCCAGGTACATTTTATTACAAGTCTCGATTCGGAAACCTTTAGTTGTAATCTGCAGCAACCAGTTGACGTGAAACTAAATTTATATGACTTTAAACTCAAATTTACATTATAATTTAATTATAATATTGGGAAAAAAATAAAGAAGACTTTAAAAAATGATCAACAATGTAAATTCGATGATATGATTGCTCTTCCACAAGAATTATGGTTTCAAAAGCAGACTAATTTCCACGACCCTGCGATCGCGAGATGTTCTTCACGCATCGAGCTGTGAAAGGCAAAGCTTGATAACATGCACAGGATTTGTGGAACAGCTGTCACGTCAAATGGTAAATAAATGGACCCCCCCCCCCCCTCCCTCCCACCCTCTCTCTCTCTCTTTCTCTCTCTCGTCAGTCTCAATCTCGATCTCTCTCTCTCTCTCCCCTTACTTAAATTATTTCTTTCTTTCTCACTCTCTCTCCATCTCTCTCTCCCCTCAGTCTCTATCCCGTCTCTATCTCTCTCCCCTCAGTCTCTATCCCGTCTCTATCTCTCTCCCCTCAGTCTCTATCTCTCTCTCCTCACTTTCTTTATTTATTTCTCACTCTCTCTCCATTTTTCTCTCCCCCTCTCTTTTCCCCGTCTGTCTGCTCAGAAATGGCCCTTCTACACCATCACCCCATTTTTCCTTAAAGCGGCATGCATATAACAAAATTGCATCCTCTTCCCAGCCCGGCCATAATTGGACTTTTCTAGGTTTCACAACGTTTGTTTCATGAATTTATTCACAATTAAGATCTACTATCAAAATTTAGGTGGAGTACTTTGATAAAGCCTCTTGCATGCAAGGATTCGGGGGGGGGGGGGGGGGGGGGGGGACAAGGAACACAGGTGCCCTCCCCTATTTATGGCAAAGAAAGAAGGAAAATGGAAAAATTAAAAAAAGAGAGAAAAGGCTGAAGGGATTAAAGGTTTAAGCGTAGATAGACCCCCCCCCCCCTCCACCATTATTTTTTTGTAGGGGTGGGGTCGAGTTAAAATCTGCAAAGCCCTTTGAGACCCACCCTCCCCATCAAATACAGTTACAACAGCAACCATTATAGAAAAGTTAACACTTTTTCACTTCAAGTAAAACATATACTAGGCCTACATGCCTTGGAAAAAAAGAGAAGTCTACACAGTTATAGTTTGCTGAAAACCATAGCTATAACATAATTTATTGCACTTAATAAACTACAGTACATGAGGAAGACAAACTATTAGAACTTGTCTAATTTGATGATATGCACTTCTTTTTTTAATAAATTAAACCAAAAACAAAGGTGCTATATTTTACATTTTGACATGACTAAATAGATCATTAACTTGAATGAAGAACATGTCAGCTTTGTCTGATTATATAACGCAACTGACATTAGAACAGATCAGACAGAGCTTTTTTGCTTCTTCTACTCATAATGTTCTGGATCACAATTCTTACGGATTCAATGAAAAATCAATGATAAATTGATGACAAATGAAATCAATGATAAATCAATGACAAATCAATGGTAAATCAATGACAAATCAATGACAAATCAATGACAAGTCAATGACAAATCAATGACAAATCAATGATAAATCAATGATAAATCAATGCAATCACCATATTCAAACGATTTTATTCTCTCATATCAAACTCAGGGTTCATGCAGTACAACATTTGAAACATAAATGGAGGGAGGGTGTGACACAAACTTGGAAAGACACCAAATCACCTGCCAATCACCTGACAATGTGCATGATTGGTTCAAACTTGGAGACCTCTCTATCCTCTTTGGCCAATCAAAAGGCTTACACAAACTTGCTACTTTGATCTAGCCATATCATCAAAATTTCTTTATCTGCTTTTCTTTTTCTTTGCAAGTTCTTCATTTTTTTTTAGTTGGGAGTCAGATCATGTAAAGGTAGTGTTAATAGAAGAAAAAAACCTTTGTAGACAAAAAATCTATCTATGTGCTACATGCATATCCAAAAAAAGAAAGAATTAAGCTAATCATGGCTTCTACATGTTCATAGGAGATAATTCTACATTTAACCTTTCTAATAAAAAAACTCTAAGGAGTATAGACAAATAATAAAGCAAAAACATTCAAACAATAATGGAAAGGATATTGCATAACACAGTTGATAAAAATGGATGTGTGTGTACAATCTACTTCTTCATTCTACATTCTGGAAGTAATATGAATTTGTGATTTGTCTATTAATAACACAAAATTGCACACAATAGTGAATAGACTAAATAACTCTGGTAATGTACAAATATAAGAAAAGCTTTAAAAACATATACACAACTGTACATTAAACAAAAGAATACTCATGAAAGTTTTGTTACTTTTTCTCTCACATAACCAATAACATGTGTATTCATTAAAGGATGAAGAAATATACACTCATATTTACTAATAAACAGACCAATATGCATAAAATCCTCATCAGGGGCCCGTTTCTATCATAATGCGATAGAATGGAACATCCAAACAGAACATCTATTAATTTTGTTATAATAAATCTGTAGTGATATAGTACATAACCAGAATACCATCTCTAAGCATTTTACAGATATTAATATTACCCCAGTCATCAAATTCAGTCTGCATCATCTCCACTCCCTGGGGAGTATTGCTACCATATGGCAATTCCTATCACAAAGACTTTGGGCGTCCTACCAGGTCCCCATTTCTCTACTGGGTATGGAGTGGCGAATATAGATTAAAGAGAAGGTTGAGTTCTGGGAAGAGGTGAAAAATAATTTGTGAGCGTTATCATTCTTATTATGCAAGTGTGGAAGAACATCAGATAAGACATGTTCCCTGAAAAGCATGGCTCTTCAAATGCCTTCATATTCTAAATATGTCATGTAACATCGTAAAACTTGGGGCTAGGATTTTTATGCCACGTGTTCGTGTAGTCCCATATACAACTTTCTGTGTACAGTGTTTGTAACTTTACCAAGACTTGGCCAAATTTCTTATCATTTTGATAATTCCAGAACCTTGCAATACACCCAAATTCTTCTATGCTAGATGATCAACCTTTTCTGGTCAATTCCACACCGTTTCTTTCACAATGCAATCGCATGACCAGAACTCAACTTCATCTTTAAAGCCTTGCCAAAGGACATTACTGCCGTGTTTGGGATTGAACCCACAACCTTTGCATTTCTTATCAAGTCCTCAAACCACTCGACTAAGACACCTCTACAAGGTACACCAAGGAGAGAATACCAAGAAAGATAATATCGACTGCTGAGATCAGACCGAGAGTCAGATCATAACGGCATTTGATAATATCTTTTTACACAAAGTATTCATAAACATCATCTGTTTAAAGGGGAAGTCCACCCTGAAATTAATTTAGTTTTAATAGGAGTAGAAAAATGAGAGAAACAAGTCAGTGAAAGTTTGAGCAAATTCCGATTAAAAATAAGGAAGTTAAGATTTTTTAAGTTGTGATCAATCAAACACAAATTGGCAACTCTATGACGTAAAATGCGAGCTCAACTTCCATTTGCTTAGTACTAAAAAAATCTAACATTTTCATTTTCCCTCAAGAAAAATTTCAACCATACATGCACCCTAAATATAATAATTGCAAATATGTTTCTATACTCCCCCTGCAAGGAACAAATATATATTCCGTCATCAATAACGAAGAAAACATGATTTTATGGAATATTATGCACAAAGCAAATGAAGGAGAGCTCGTATAATAAGTCACAGAGTTGCCAATTTGTATTTGATTGATCACAACTTCAATAATTCATAACTTTCTTATTTTCATTCAGAATTTGCTCAAACTTTCACTCACCTGATTTTCTTATTATTCTGCCTCTATCGAAACAAACTTATTTTGGGGGTGGACTTTCCCTTTAATATATTCAACTTTGGCACTATGCACAGAAAAACGTACTGCATTTATTAAAAAGAATACAAAGAAACTTGATAATTTTTTTCTTCTTAGTACATAAATATTACAGGTATACAAAAGGTTTGTTATATGTACCAAACTAGTACGAGAATACACCAGATGGTGAACTGTATTAATCCCGCTGAGAAGAAGATAATGATGTTATCAATTTTGATAATACACAAGAGCTCACCAGCTTAGTATACCAACACAATCCTAAATTACTGAACACTAACCCTTACCAGCTTCTCCAGGGCTTCAAATTTTCCTTCTTCAGGCTATATTGTAAAGGGATTGGGGGATCTTTGTCTCAGATTCTGAAACAAAATCCTGGATTTAGCTCATGCTACAAGCATAACTACATGTATAAACCTTTAGGTCAGTCAGGAATCCCATGACTTTTACAAGCCAAACGCTTGTTAGATTATCAAGATATTTATGATTGGAATCCGAAATTTCAAATTTATGACACTACAGTCTATTGGGGAAAATGAGTACGGTAAAACCGGTCACTCAAAGATTTTTATTTTTTGAGGCACTTCATGATCATTTTGAAGCGCAATTAGGGCTTCAACATTACACCATAGCACAGACACTGATAGCACGTAGGGCCATGCATCTCAGATTTGTAAAACTGGAAACATTGTTAAACAAGTATCAGATAACATTGTTACAATTTAGAGATAAAGGTACCTTCATATCAATACTTGGAATAATAAGGGGTTCTAAAATCTGGAAGAATAGAGCATTGAAAGTGGAAATTTTATTGGTCCAGCCTGCTCAAACCTTTGTTGCCCATTTATAGTATTCTAAGCTACTGGAGAAAAAACTGAATGTTGATTTTATCTTAGACCAACATCAGAAAAATACTTTCAACAGATTCATGACAGTAAACACTTTGTATTTGTATCATATACAAACTATGACATATATACCGACTGTTATAAATTTGAATTTTTAAGTATATAAACACTTTATATACATTTATATATAACCTCTGATTTCATTTATAATATGCAGAATAACTCTTAATGACATAACAATACTCAGGAGTCTTTAAAAGCTATTGAAAATTTGTAATGTAAAAAGTAGTGACACCAAATTACATGACCATTAAAGACACATATATTTTCAGGAATTTGAAAGACAAATTACATTTGACTATCACATCATCGTCATGTGACAAAAATATTCATGACTATATTCTGAATGTAACTCTTTTCTACAATCAAACACAGAAAGTAGAAATTAAATACATCTTTGTACATGAACAAACAAATTTCAAACATATACACATAGTAATATCTAATGAATATTCAGTGTCTGTACATTCATCATGGTAAAAAATGGAGTACTATCTAGGTTTTAAAGCAGCGATGATAACTGATAAGAAAAAACAAGTTTCATGATTACAGGTTTTAATAATGAAGAAGTCTGTAGTGACCTGCCAACCTTAAAGGGATTGGGTATGTTTGTCTCAGATTCTGAAACAAAATCCTGGATTTAGCTCATGCTGCAATCATAATTATAAACCTTTAGGGTCAGTCAGGAGTGCCATGACTTTTACAAGCCGATCGCCTGTCTGATTATCAATATATTTATGATTGGAATTCAGAATTTCAAAATCCGTTTTACCAACGGTTTTTATAGCACTACAGTCTATTGGTGGAAATGGGTATGGTAAAACCATTCACTCAAAGATTTTTCCTTTTTGAAGCACTTCATGATATTTTAAAGCGCAATTTGTTTAGGGCTTCAATATCACACCATATCACAGACACTGATAACACGTAGGGCCATGCATCTCAGATTTGTAAAACTGGAAACAATGTTTGACAATACCTTTGAGCGAAGCTTATTAAAAAGCATTCAAGCTAATCTTCAGTTCTGGTCATTAAAATGCATGTCGAAAGAGAAAATGGCTTAAAACTACTGTGAAATGGAGTAGTTGGGTTGTCTAGGCCAGCAAAATACAGACAAACTTGATTCTGTGTTGTAGCATTGGAGTTAATGTCTTTCTGGCTACAAAAAGAAATTATTAGCCTTTCAGTGAGCTACAACAATTTAAAGGTGAGTTGCATTCTGTAATTGTGTTTTTCAATTGAACAGAATAGCAAAACAGCAAATGTTGTTTGCATTAATGTTCGATTATCTTGGTGAAAACCAGTTGATGTAGGTCAAGGACATATTTTCTATATACTCCAGCCCACAGGGATGCCAGTTAGAATTGATTAGAGGGCCTGAAAATCACATAGAATGAGCTATTTTGTACACAAAAAAGCCTAAACTATGGTCTGAAAATAACTCGCCAGGGCCTGAATTCAGGCTATTGCCTGAAAACTGGCATCCTTGAGCCCAAATTAGCCCACACTTTCAGCTCAGGTACGTCTTTCATTTCACCTCTGCGTTTGTTTCATCCTCTCCACCCTCTTCCTTCCATTCGCCGGCAAGCCCGTACAGCCACGAAGATACGGCTGTTTTGGCCGTCGTCAGGGCCTCCCCGACGACCTTCCCCGTTTGCATCACGGCAACGCCTGTACGGTTGATTGCGCTGTTGAGTCTCTTTCCCCGGTCGGTCGTCTGCATCACGCTATGGATTAAAATGATTGAAACAGAGAGAGTGAGAGATGATGAGACAGGGGCAGAGACACAGAGTACACACAAAGGCCCGAATTCACAAAGGAGGTTTAGTTTTAACCCATGGTTTAAACCCTTTTTTATATAACCCATGGTTTAAAAATTAGCACAAAATTAGAGTACCTTGCCTTGCATGCGTCTAATATTGGACCTCTGACTTGTGTCGTGCTTATTTTAAACCATGGGTTATGTAAATGAGGGTTTAATTCATGGGTTAAATCTAAACCTTCTTTGTGAATTCGAGCCAGAGAGAGAGAGAGAGAGAGAGAGAGAGATAGAGAGAAAGAAAGTAACAGAGGTAAAGAACAAGTGAGAAAAGGAGGGAAAGAGGAAGAGAGGAAGAAAGAAAGAAAACAGACACAGGACGGAAGATTTGACAAGGTTTTGTAAAACTGCTCTTCACAATACTACAAATATAATAGCATATAAAATTTCAAGAACTCTGAACTTTTATTCCATCATATCTTTGGCAAAATCTAAACACCCACAGAGAGCTAACATTCATAACGCAGAGGGAAAACCCTGTTACAACGGGCCAATCGGTAATGTCACAATATTGAATAATGCAAAACGACTCAAAATATCGGAAGCTGGACAATATGCTTCGATCATGTAGTACTTTATGTCACAACCAATGCATGGCATCAGAACTGTTCTCGCACACATTATGTCTTAGACAACATGTCACCACAGCTTTTTCAAACATCATTAATATTTTTCTTTCCGATATAAACAACACGGGTGAACTCATGGAAAGGTTGGGTCAGGAAGAAACTGTGGTAAAGAGAAGTGAATTGAGATGGATTGGTTATATGTTGGGAAGGAAAGATGATGAACCTGTGAAAAATCGTGGAAGTGGATGGCGTAAGAGTTAAAGGAAGATCGACGATTTCATGGCAAGATATGGTGAAGAAAGAAAGCAGTAAGGTTGGCCTAAATGCCCAGGATGCTGAAGACAAGAATAACTGGAGAGAGGGGGTGTCATTAAGTCTGTGACCCCTCGAAACAGGGAAAATGCTGACTTTAATAAATGATGATGATAATGATTTCATCACATATCATAGCCTAAACCTCACTCGAAAAATACCACATTTGGAAACAAGAATGTATATAATGTTCCTCAAAGATACTTTAAAGAAAAAAATAAAACTCACCTTGACAGTCTTATCTTCATATCACTTACACCGAGGTGTCCGTGAAAAGGATGCCTAAATTGACAAGAACAATATGGGTAAATAGTATTAGAATTCTTGTAAAACAATGAAAAAAATCATAGGGAGATGGTATTAAGAGTTTAAGCATATCGCTTACTTTGAATCATGGGGTCATCGCTTCCGATCAGGTGGTCGCATTTACATAACCTTTTGTGAAACGAAAACAGAAGATGACGCGATCCTTCATAGATTGCCGTAGGGTTTTCACAAAGTGTCAGGTAAATTAAACCAGACCATTTATAGATGAGAGGTTTGTTTCACAAACATTACCCCCAACATTTCGTGAAAAAAGAGGCATGTTTTCACAAAAGGTCGGGTAACGCGACCACCCGCTTAGTGTTTTGTTATCCAAGAAAAGCGCTGGTAAATATGAACTTGGGGATCATACCACACATAGTAACTTGGAGTCATATCATCAGAAGGGGATTAACTCATAATCATTTACACAAAGTTATAGCTTTGATATGAATCAAATCACACCAGTTCTCAAAGCACTCCATTGGTTGCCCATGAGTGAACGCAATGTTTTCAAACTTCTTTTGCTTTTATTTCATCGTGTGCATTACTCTGTTCCACAGTACAATATTATTTTGATAAATCATCAAGTTCCGTCCAGATCTTTATGCTAACAAAACTCCTGATTTCTTGTTCTTCCTATTAAAGCTCGATACTAAGTAGGGGGGGGGGGGGGAAGAACCTTTGCTCATGCAGGGCCTTTTATGCAGAATGCTTTAACCTGTGAGATTTATAACAGCAGATCAGCTGAAGTGTTTAAAAATCTTAAAACCACACTGTCCTTCTTGTAGCTACTTGCTCCCTCTATATAAAAAAAAATGCCAAATCGGTGACCATTGGTCCCCCATGATCCTTTTTTTTCTTATAAATGTTAATTGCGGGCTGATTTGATGAGATAACCACCTGTCCAGTTACCTTGCAGGGCGGTCTAATCCCTCCTATAAAATAGTACAGATAAGCTTTAAAACGTATCTACCGGTACCGGTATTCAATTTAGCATATCATTAACTGTTCTGTTATTTTGGGATGATCATCATACTTCTATTCCTTTGTTCATGAGGCAGATGCTTTTCCCCCTTTCTTTTCCCTTGAGATCACATACAGGAGATCACGTAAAAGCATGCAGATACTTATAGTGATCTCCTGTTTAGTTTGCTTTTGTTTCACTTTGTTTCACAAATGCAACTTGAGCATCTGATTTCAAGTGGATTTGGCGCCTTACAAATCTCATATCGAAGATTCAGTGACACAAAGATGAAACTCCATATTTTGCCAAAATGAGTATTTGAATTAAAATGTTCAGAAAAATGGGCTTTCCAGGAAACACAAAGACTTAACTCCTACCAACACCCCATTGAAGTCAATGGCTAGTGAAACATAGACTTAACTCCTTAAGGCCCAAGTGCTCATTGGCACATAAACCACTTTTTCTCAAAATGGCCAAAATGGAGTTATGTCTTTGTGTCACTGACCCCTCAAAGTATCATTATTATTAGAGTAACAAGATCTCACCCGGTATGTATCTGATCGATTCCTGGATGGACTTTACTATTCCACATCCTGAAGTTATGTGTTGTTTTCCATGCTTGCACAAAGCTCTCACTAAAATCTCCTATTTCAGTCACTGTGTAGGTACCTGTATGTAAATGTAATGCCAGGGATAAACAGAAAAATACAGAAAAATGCTATCACAAACAATTAATCAAGTTCTTACCAATTCAAACAAGCCAGCAAGCCGGAATTGTTTTCTGGAAAAAGCAACAAATCTTATTGCATTTTGTAAAAACAAACTTTTAGTTGCTATTAAAACAGAAGTGGAAAAAAAAAATCTCTCCCCAACACTGATACTTCTATGATGATTTCACTGACTCAATTCTTTGTTCATTTTTATGTATATTATCTATCAGCATTCTGAGTTTTGTAAAAGTATATAGGGTAGTTAGATGTTTAATTGAAGCACTAAAACATATAAATAAAAAATTGTAATTGAAATATATAACGTGAAAAAGGGCTCAGTTTGAGCAAAATAAGTGCTGTATGATTACAATTGTATATTTTTCAAGAACTTTGTATTGTTACTATGCTGCCCTCCTGTGGCTACAGTAAGAACACAGTCGACCTTTTTCAACAGGGGAGTGTTTCACAAAGATCCTAAGTTTAACGTATCTCAAAGTTGGACTTAACAATTATGCAAAGCCGTTAGAATTCATGAAAATATTTTGTAAAAGTTATTTTAAAAGGCATAAAATGTTGATTCAAATCACTCATATTTTCTATTATCAATGTTATTTCATGTTCTTGATGTGGAATTTATGAAAAGTCTAAAAGACTTGAATTTTTGATTGGGAATATATTTTATTTGAAGGGTACAAATGGCTCTCCATAACGTTTAAGTCTAACTTTGAGTTAAGTTTGACTTTGGGTCTTTGTGAAACACCCCCCAGGAAAGAAAAGCATTTAACATTTTGACAGAAAGCGGGTTACACATGAGAAAACAAAAACTCATGAATAAGGTGTTGAATATACAACGAGTCCTGTCTATTTTATAACTCAAGGAGTATAAGCACATTGCTTACTATGCTGTTTTTTTAAAGGATATCATTTGATATGTGGAATAACACACACATGTACTATAGACTTCAGCCCAACTTATCTTGGGCTTAGCATTCAATTGGTTGATAATGACAAGTAAGACGTAAGCCATTTATCATTTAGGACCTTCAGTCACAGGAAGACACTACTGATTAATGATAGCAATTGATTCTACTCACCGATACTTGTGCATGTTGAGACGAGGGAGAGGAGGTATAGCTTGAACTGAGCTCTGATCCACTCATCACTTCCTTCCCAGCCTAACAAAAGAAAGAATAAAAGATGGACCAGTTGGGATGTAGAGGTCTTAAGTGGGACTGCACTACTTGTAGCTACTTGCGCCCTCTATATAGCCAACAATGCCTAAGCGGTACCCGTTGATCCCCCATGGTCCCTTTAAAAAAAAGGTTAATTGAGAGCTGATTTGATGAGATAATCACATGCCAGTGACCTTGCAGGGAGGTCTAATCCCTCCTGGCTTAACTAGTGCAGATAGGCTTTAAGACAATACCAGGGCCCAGTCTTATAGAGAGTTGCGATTGATCCAAATTAATCACAAGTCCTCCAATCAATCGCAAGTTTGCAGTCTCCTATCTCTAAAAGTACATCGTTGCAATTGATATCAATCGCAAAATAAGTTAATTTCAACGCTTTATAAGACGGGGCACAGGGGTGGTGTTCTGAAACTATTTCACCTTGTATTGTTAAAAGTAAGATATTCATATTGTCGAAACAAATCTCAATCATCAAGATTCATTGATTGATGAACATTAAATAAATCACATGAAAAGCATCATAATCCAATCATCTATACATATTTTCAAAGCGTTTAGAGACATTTGTGATAAGCGCTATATATAAGCTAAATATTATTATTTAGGCCATTAAAAAAAATATACATGTTTAGCGTCCCCGCCCGCTTCCTTTTTTGGCCTTATTATTATTATTATCTATTCACAGGCGCATTCATTGAATGAAATTATCTGAGTTTAGCTTCAAAATATGGTCTTTGTAGACAGGTGGTCTTTCTATACAAGTGGCGCTAAAGTTGGTTGGACTATATTTACCTGTTCCATCTAGGTATACATCGCTTCTGTCTGTCACATGTTTGATTAAGAAGTCTGCAAACCTCAGATCAGCCGTGCTTAGCGCTACCTGCTTCTTCAACTCAGGGTCTAAGATGGTCACTTTACCCTCCTCAACCTAAGTGTAACCAAAAAGAAGAAGAAAATGATCCATGGTTCTAGGTGATCGATCATTTACTGCCTGTGCATCGAGATTGTGGAATGGTCTTCCCCAATTCCTTTGCTCTTGTCACCAGTTATTCATTTTCAGAACTCAACTAAAGACATACCTATGTCAGATTGCCTACAGTTAGTCACTGCTTTTTTGTCTTTCCGAGTTAGAATCATGAACAGACATTTTTGGTAGTTTTACAGTCGCATCAGCGCCTGTGATTAGGCAACTAGATATTGGCGCTTTATAAATTCCTGGATTGGATTGGATCCAACTTTGTAACACATCAAACAGTTGAAACAATAATGAAGTAACAAAACTAATGTACAAAGCTGATCACTCCTACCAGGAACCTATACTATACAAGCACTGCTTTTTTAATAGGTTCCTCACATTCTACTTAATCTATTATATGAATTGAGAACCATTGAGACTGGCTCATATATACTACGTGTATTGTATAATTTTTATTTTTATATGTATGTCTATATTTTTGTTAAATGTGGAACGAATAAAACTTGAAACTTGAAACTCCTACGGTCAAACTTTTCACTGTTCTTAAATATCCAGGCTAGCCTAGTCGGAGTGGTGGGAGTCGGGCAAGACCTGGTCCTGGAGACATTTCGGTTTGGGCTTCTGGTCCAGTTCCAGGCTAGTGGGAACAAGCACCTTGCAAACCATTTGAAATTGAAATGATGGATAAGGGGGGTGTTTCACAAAGACTAAGATCAACTTTAAGTTGGACCTAACTATGGCAGGCCATTCGTGCCACTGGTTGCTTTCACCATTGGTCTCTTAATTATGATCTTTAGATAATACTTTTTCCTATAATAATGAACTATCAAAAAATGTAAATTCTGTAGATTTGTGACCACGATTGGTACCTCCCTAGAGAAACCAATGCCAGTAAATGGTGAGAGCAAACAGTGGCATGAACGGCCTGCCAAAGTTAAGTCCGACTTAAAGTCGATCTTAGTCTTTGTGAAACACTCCCCTGGTCCGGGCCAGTGGGAATAAGAGCCTTGCAAATCGTATGAAATTGAAATGGTGGACAAGGCAGAAGAAAAGATATGACATTCCTACTTACTTCAACGATCACATCCATGAGATGTTTATGATGCTTGAAGAGGGCGTTTGTTGCTCCAATGACGAATGACCTCACGCTGACATCCTGTAGCATGTCGTGTTGCTGAAGGGATATGTAGGGGTGACATAAGGAACCCTGCAAAAGATTGTACAGACAAAAAATGTCTAATTAACCTCTTAAGGAATGCTCCACAAGGAGTGGGAAATATGCATACATTGTGTTGCGGGCAAGCCTGAATCCGATGACTAATGTAATAATATGTGCTGCGCCTATAATAACCTGAAATTAGATGGACCGGCAAACAGACGGGAGTAAAAATCAAGATTGATACCAAAGTTGTATAGGCCCCTATCAATAATTTGCTTTAAAATGTCTTGTTTAGATAATAATAATTATATTGACAGGGCTTCTTTCGGGGTACATCAGAAATATTGACCGCGCTAAGACCATATTGCCCTCGTCTTCGACTCGGGCAATATGATCTTAGCTTGGTCAATATATCTGATATACCCTCAAGCCCAGTCAAAATAATATAATTATTCTACTTTGCCTTTCTCTATTCACAGCCCCCCCCCCCCCCCCTCAGTTCAGGAATAGCTTTAAAACATGATAAACATTACATCTGAAATTTAACACAGAAATTTGTCTCTTCCTAGTACCTGAACATGGGTTACTGGTTGACTTTACAGTTATTGACAATCGATTTCCTTTTTGCAGAACTTAACAATACAAACGTGTGACCCGTGCGTTCCACCGTTTCCTTAATTTGTTGAAGTAAACCAAGATTTGTCCCCAATATGACAGCATGAGACCATGTAAATACTCATAACTGATACTCTACCTTGTGCCCTGCAAGTCAGTTGGCATGATACAATATTCTTACCTTTCCAAATATTGCAAGTGGAAAGCCAAAGCAATCAAGGTCCATCGGCTCTTGTTGTGGCATATCTGGAAGAACAACAAAGTCCTCCGCTCCACTAAGTCTGTTCATCTTCATCTCCCCAACACCATCTTCAAACCCCTGCGACCGTCCACTGCTGACCGTAGAGGACCTCTGACAGCTGCTAATGCCACTGTCACCGGACTGAATACTAGCGGAGTGCTGGTGAAGACGGGTCTGTAGATCGACATCACTGTCTTCTTTGGTATCCTCAGAAGCATTACTCTCTTTTCTGGCTTCTAAGGAGTCGCCAACTTTATCCCTTTCCTCGGAAAGCAAATCATCCCTGTCTTCATCGCTCCTCTTTGTGCCGCCTTCAAAGAAGTCTCCGTAGAGCTCCTGGTCGATGAGGTCTATGAGCTCTTCCTCGGGCGACACGTCCTTCGCGATCTTCTTCTTCGATCCACCACCGCTCGACCCTTGAGACGATGACCGACTGGTTTTCCTGCTTTCACCATCTCGTTGAATCACCCCACCGGGAATGTTTTCCTTATCAAATGGATTTGTCCTTGCGATGCCGCCGCTGGGTCTTCCTTCCATCTTTGAGGAACCGTGTGTGCCCATACCTTCATCTTCGTGTGAGTTTGTGTTGGGGTTTCCCAGAGGTATCCTCAAGCACTTCTCGCTGCTATCGCTGCTCTTCTCGGGACTGCTCTCTGTGCTCTTCTGGTGACTGTAATTAGGCACATGGGACATCTTCACATCAAGGTACTCCTCTGTATTGATACCGTAATCTGTGAGCTCGATGGTGGAGATGTGCGGGTTGTAGTGCTTCGGACATGCTGATTTCTCAAGACCTCGCTCGATCATTCCTTGTTGAATAACGAAAAAATAAAAATGCCAGATGAGTCAAAGCTGTCACACACAGGTAAGATGATATGATTGTACAGTCAAATCTGCTTTAGTGACCACATATCTACAAAGACCACCTGTCTACAACAAGCACAATTTTTGTTTCCCTTGAAAATGATTTCTCATTGAAACATGTACTAAAGGAACCTGTCTACAACAAGCACATTTTTTGTTTCCAATGGACGGTCGCTGTAGACAGGTTTGACTGTATTTGAATAGCACTTGAGTCGCAAGATATCAATGTACATGTATGCAGGAGCTACTTGTGAATAATGAATATCAATAATTACAGGTTCTAATCCTAGATAGTCTCTGTCAGTATCAACTAAAACATCCAGAGAAAATTATTTGATCCTGTTCTAATGGAGGATTATCAATCATTACCACTAACTGTTTGCATGAACAATTGAAGTCTTTTGCTAGGTCACTCCCTACACCTCATCAACCACTGAATGATGCCATACACAATGGTAGACATTACATTGAAGATTACCTCTGAAGCTTATCATTCATCAATCCGCATTAAAAAAGTTCTAATAGTTCTGCATATCCTTTTTGTACGGGTAATACTCAGTCACACCAACAAGACGAACAACAAACCCCCCCCCCCCCCAAAAAAAAAAAAAAAAAAAAAAAAAAAAATTACATATATTAAACCTCTATGGCAAAAAAAAAAAAAAATGGTTTCGCGGTGTGACTGAGTTTAATTTTACTAGTGCTGGAATTGGTCCAAAAAAAATTTAAACATTCAAATCCTAGCCGTAACCTCTATTGAAGTACAGACCAGTGGAAACAATGTATCTCATCTTAAAAGAAAGAAAAAAATCTAATCGAATAGTCTTTTTACCTGGGAATAAAGAGACAATAGCCAGAAGTGTATTGCAGAGTCTATGGACAGGCGAGGTGTAGAAGAGGATTCTCCTCTCTAACATCATTAGCTTGAATAACACCAAGATCTAAAGGGAAAAAGAGATGAGTTAAAGTTAGATCATTGTGAGGAGGTTTATGAAAGAAATCACACCATCTGCTGTTTCTTTGGATTACCTGAAGGAAAATAATACTGCATAGAATTTTTTTTTTTTTTAAAGAGGATATTTTCGCTCCCTCATTAACACGTTCCAAATATATATCAGGCACATGTAATGGTTATTATCAAATAAAAAAATTCCCATTTATTAAAACATAAAAATTATAATATACATGTAATTGTCTTCTATAGCAACGGTATCTGCCATGGGATTTTCTCAAAAGCATCCTACTTATACTTATTAAACTCATTTGCCACTCTCCATCCTGGTGTTAAATTAAAGGTAAAGACCAGTAATGGTCATGCGATTGCATTGTGAAAGAAACGTTGTGGAATCGATCAGAAAAGGTTGATCATCTAGCATCTAGCATCTGCAAGGTTCTGGAATCATCAAAATGATAAGAAATTTGGCTCATTCTTCGTAAAGTTACAAGCACTATACACAGAAAGATGTATATGGGACTACCCTATCTCTCTCACCAGACCATGAGAGAAATAAATTTACCAAATATATGAATTAGTAGGCGGTTTCCCGGCAAATTTGTTATCATCATGTATTAGTCAAAACATATTCTTTCACATGATTGGTAATGAGAGCTTCCATTTCATTTTTTGAAATTGGGGCGTTGCCAATACTGGTCTTTACCTTTAATACCTGTTGGTTGGATTGGCATGTGTACGTTTGTAAAATGGCACCTGGCCGGAATACTCCCCAGGAAGCAGAGAGCGTGCACTTTCATGTGCGGATTAGCAATTGAATCCGATGACCTGGGTTATAATCATCACAATGTTAAACGCTTAGATGGGTAGCATTAAGCGCTATACGAATGTGAATATTATTATATCATTCTATGTTATTTATTTCTAAAAATGGATGATTAACAAAATAAATGACAATTCTCTAACTATTATTGTAGAGCTGATATCAAATTAAACATAATACCTTGTGTTTGAAAGTTGTGACCAGATCCCTCAACGATAGACCGAGAAAGACTTGAGAATCTTCAGGTATCGTCCTTGGTATACAGTTGTTGAGATTCTCATAGAACTCCTGTACAAAAAAAAAACAAGCAGCTTTATAAGATTGTTTACATTAGAAAGTTATCATGAGGACAAATTTATTGTTGTTATTAAGTTGCACTGTTTTTCCTTTTTCACAAGAATATTCACTCTACTTTGTGTAAATGATCATTTGTGAGAGTACTATAAATCAACAAAAAAAGATATCATTATGGCTTGCATACATGTACGTCTCACACATAATTGAATAGACCATTTTCATAATGTAATAACATTTAATGCACAAATGCCTCATTACAAATTATTTCATTCAACTGTTACAAATAATGTATTTCAATAGTCAGAATGCTAATTGCATAGTGCATACATAAATTGTAGCTGCAGTAGGTAGGAAAAACAGTATGGCTTGTCCTACCTGACAACATGTAATTTATGTAATTTGAAATAAGCTGTAATGTGGCATTAAGCAAAGATTTGGGCATTAAATTTGATTACTAATACAAAAAAATGACCTGTTGGCAAAATAGTGAATGAGAACAAATTCACTATTGTATGGTCATGGACAAAATATACAATGAGATCAGATGTCTTCTAACACTACCTATCAGGGATGGATTTTATTTAAAAGTATTATTGGAAAAGATATCAAAATCAATGCTAATTTATATCACTAATTAAAATTTAAAAACAATTCTTTGTCTTTTGTTTCTTAAAAAAAAAAAAAATCATTATTAAATTATTCTGCACAAGATAACTCATACCTCAAGCTGGAATTCATAGAAAAAAATGATGTACATAAATCAAATTATCAAATGGAATATCCAAATTAATCAAAATAATCCATTTGTATCACTGATTAAAAATAAATTTTGAATTTTTGTTTCTACTTTTCAATCAGCAATAATTTTGATCAAATATCTTGTAAACCTACAAAACAGGATCGACATTAGCACTTTTCTCTAGAGAGTGACAATGTCCACGGAACACATCCAGTAGATCAGTAGCAAGAAATACTGATTACAGGAATAAAAATATCGAAGAGTCTATAAGCTTTTTGTACGGAAAGTGATACTTGATACAAAACAGTAATAAGTGGTACTTAAAATTAATGAGAGCTATACAGGATACATGTACATGTAGGTCTAGGTTAGTCACATGCAAATTATCAATAAATAAATTATGACAAAATAATGACATTTATGACACAGAATTTCTTTAAGTTTTGACAAGGTAATTAAGTTTTCACGACATATGTAGTTGCAATGGGCTGTAGAATCCTCCTGTGATGTGGAATATCTTTTAAAGGTATTACGTTTCATGCGTTACAAAAAAATACAACTAATATGTCTGCTTTGAAAGTCTCACTTTATTTCCTGTTTGGTTAAATTAACTATTACCCCATTGTCAATGCAGAGATGCCAACCTCCAGAACAGAAAATCAGTAATCATAAGGCTCAAAATCAGTAATTTCCTATGCGGCGTGATGAATCTAAAAAGAATGGCAGGCGGACGCATGCGCGCATGATTATCTGAAATTTTTTGTGATTTTACTCCCACAAAGTTGCTAAATATTGACTTTCAGTTCATCACAACACATACATGTAAGTTTTCAATGAAAAATTGGCTTCTATTAAGAGAATACTTGATACTTTTCCATCTTTCTCATGGATGGCCACCATAATGCACAGCACTTGCTACGATAGATCCCTATGCGCAAAAAAAAAAAAAAAAAAAAAAAAAAAAAAAAAAAAAAAAAAAAAAAAAAAATTGTAATCCGTAATTTTTAGACAACATTCCGTACTGCCGTAATGGTCGTTAATTTCCGTACCAATTCAGGAAATCCGTACTGGTTGGCATCTCTGTCAATGGTTAAATGGGGTAGCTCCAATCCATCTTTCTGTGTACAGTGCTTGTAACTTTACCAAGACTGGGCGAAATTTCTTATCATTTTGATGATTCCAGAACCATGCAGTACACACCAATTATATTCTAAATGATCAACCTTTTCTGATCGATTCCACACTGTTTCTTTGACAATGCAATCCCATGACCAAAACTTAACTTTCTCTTTTAATGTAGCAAACAGAGAGCAAAGTTGACAAAAAGAAAATATTCACGAAGGTCTTTCACATTGAAAGCAATTAGCATGATTTAAAAATTGACCATCAATAAAAGAGAGAATTGAATTACAATCCAAATTCCCATTGTTTCTTGCGAGTGCAGGGAAGCTTCTATTTTACCACATGTTTATGGTCTTCAAATGTCTTCTATTTAGTGAAAGTCCACTTCATTTATAATTAATTGCTGCACATATATCTTCATTTAATACTCATTCAAATAATCCAGTTTTACTTTCATATGATGTACATAAATTTCACAGCGAGGTTAAGTTCCTCATATCTGAAACAAAATTTCAAGCTTCCGTTTGTGTCGGTACATACATATACATGAAGCCTCTTTAGACATTTGAATTTGCAGACGAAAGGAATAGCCCACAAGGCCAACGACATCAGTCCCTTGAACTTTTGGGATGTTTCTTTTTTTCCATATTTTCTCATGTACTGCTAAGTTATGTTGGTCTACTAGCTGGGATGGCCCCATTTGCAAATGGTCAAACTCTCTTTATTAAAGTTCAAAAGACAGAGCATACAGCCCCAATTTCAAATCCTATCATATCTAATATTTGCGACAAAATTGGACAAAGAAAATCTTGTCTTCAAACTTGAAATTCAAAGTGGGTTCATGAATTTTAAGAGCTACATTTGTAGATATCGTGGAATAATGCTATATGATTTCAAACGTCTCCCAAAATGTCCTTTGTCACTCAAATACTTTGTAAACTTAGTGACATTTTCAAGATAAAATTGTCTGTTCAGAGCCAGAAGAAAATGAAGGCTGTTTTAGACCCTTCTGGCTGCAAACAGATTTGATTTGATTTTTTAATTTGATTTTATTTCTGCATATTTTCCATATCAAATATAACTGAATAACAAATAACATATAAATGTAAGGTATAATATAACATAAACAAACAATAATTTCTTCATTTCAAAATGTTTTTTTTATATAATATATACATATAATAATGAAACTTAATATCTCTATAACATATAGTCATAAACTTAAAGTATTATCAGAACTATTCTGTTGGAAAAGTGCAGGGGACCGCAATCATAAGCAAAGCTTGACAAGGATGGCGGCCTCAAAAAAAAAAAAAAAAAAAAAAAATCTTAAGGTAAACCTTAAAATGAAAAAGTGTTTAAACGATCTTTGTGTATGAGTTGAAATGAGTTGAAATGAACCCTCCTTTATTAAAACCCTTTGTTTCCTTGGGAACCGGTTTCATTGGGTGATCTTGCGTTATTTATAACCATGATTCAGGGCACCCGGTGTATCTTCTTACCCGACATGGTAAATCGACCCTACCCTCAATACTTGTATGCACAGCTGCCTACGGACAGGGCCATGTGTCTAACATTTCACTTATAGTTATAACAAAATAAACTTTATCTACTCTCCTAGCTTACTATTAATTTGTGTACATATTAAAGTCTACATGTATCTGCACTAGTTTGGCCAGGAGGGATTATACCTCCCTGCATGGTCACTGACATGTGTCTAATCAAATCAGCTCTCAATTAACATCAGAAAAAGGGGACCATGGGGGACCAATGGTCACATGTTAGGCATTGTTTGCTATATATAGAAGACGCAAGTAGATATAAGTATTGCGGTGGGGCTTTGAAGTAAGGAGTCATTGTGATGTGGTAATGAATGGTGGAGCCCTCTTCTCCGAACTTTCTTCAAACTTTCTACAAACTAAGTTTTTGTCAATGTGACATCTTAATTGTCTCAAGTATTTTTGTGCAGTTTTATCAATCTGCTCTTCTTCTTCTTCTGCTCCTTCATTTTTTCTTCATCTTCGTTCCCTTCTTCATTGTTCTTCTCCTTCATTCTTAAGTTTTAGGGTTATTGAAGTGCTACATGTACAGTAGGCTAGTGCATACATGTACATGCATCCACTCTGTTCATAGGTCAAGTATGCTTGTCAGGTGACCTACTTGAGTAGTCTCCTTCAAATAGGTCACAGATAAATAAATCACCACTGAAGGAGACGATAGAGTTGTCTTTCGCAACCTCTTAATAAAAATGGGGGAGAAAAATTGGCAGACTACCCAGTCATATTACTGATAGTCACAAGTCTGGGCCCCATTTCACAAAACTTGTCATTAGTAACAAATGACAATTTTTGTTCTAAGCTACTGAAATCCTTGCTTATGATTTGTTATCAGCAGATTTGTCACTGATTTTTGTCATTTGTCATTGAAAAAAAGGCTTTGTGAAACGGGTCTCTGGATTTGACCTGGGTGGCTCTCAATAGGACAGATCGACATTAGGCCTGCCTAAATCGGCTCGAGTTTGCCAAATAACCCTCTATTTCCAGACTCGGATATTATACCGAAGCTCGAATTAAGTCTTCACCAGATGGATACGCTCATCACAAACTAGCTTGGACAGGCGCAAATTAGCCTACTATTTATTTCCCAAATAGCGGGATATTTAGGAAACAACACAGAGATTTCTGGGGATATTTTCTCGACCGAATATCCCGCTAATTGCAACTGCAGGCTGATGATGACGCAAATAAGCTGGATAATTTGCGATCGGGATAGTTAATATAGCGGGTAGTTGGCATATTCAAACTGATGAGGACAGGCCTAATTACAATGAATATGGTACTACCAGATTTGTTGCTGAAGACGAGATATTAAGAAAAAGAGTCGGTTATCAGAGAGGGAAGATCAGGGTTTAATTGGTATACGTAATGAGGATCAATGTATCAAGACGATTCATTCTATGATTTCAATCATTTCAACTTCCTTTATGCTGAGTGATTTTTAAAATTGTAATAATACACAATTATTCTGGATTCCTTTATCCAGACAGATACAGAGAACAGACTGCATTTTTGGGGGGAAATCCCCTGCAAATGTTGTTTGCAATTTGTCACCAACAGTCACAACCCAGCTGGATCGGGCAATACTAATAATCAGTTTGGATGAACCTTCTTTTTAAAGTATATCAGTAGGAAAAAAATTATGCACAGTTCAAACCCTTCATTTCGATTGAAAATTTCCACTAGCACCTTTAACATAAAATGAAATTTGGTTTAATTCCTTCAAAACTAAGGAAGCAAAACCACTAGGGATGACTACTTTTAAGGATGTTTGTGTCTGACTCTCTAGGCCCGTCCTCATCAGCTCAAGATTACTAAATAGCCCGCTATTTCAGATTTGGGAAATAATCCAGAAGTGACAAATCGCGTCTTCATCAGCTTGAGACTTGAACTCGAGCTCGAGATATTTTGCTCAGCATTCACGCATAGTGCGAGTCTTCTGGCTTGTGTAGATGCACCGGACAAATAGCGGATATTTTGCAAACTAGCTTGACCAAATATCCCGCTTATTGCAACTTTGGGCTGATGAATACACAAATTAACTGGATAATTTGTGATCGGGATAGTTCAAATAGCGGGATATTTGACAATCTCGAGCTGATGAAGACAAGCTTTCTGTCTGTCTGTGTGTCTGTGTGTCTGTCTGGGTAAAGGATCCCAGGGGATTAAATGTCAGTCAGTACCTGAAGTATTTTCGTCTTGGAGAAATCCCGCTCACAGAAGTATGCATGAGTGATGAGCTCCAGCTTAGCCTGGATCAGACCATACAACGGCTGCAAGGGGAAGGAAAAAAAAGTGAAAAAGAAGGAAATCAAGTAGGTTATAAAAACATAGGTGATGCATCTTACATGTAGGTGAAATTCATGTACAGCAACATTTAATTCAGTTGGTAACTTGAAAAGAAAAGAAAAATCCACTAAATTCAGCTATATTAGTTTACAACATCAGACTGGGTAGCTTTAAACTTACAAATGATACAGTATATATTTCCGTCCATAACAGTACATGCCACAAAATTGAGGCTTTATCCCAAAGGTGAGCGTTTTTTCTATCTTTCTCTTTTCTTAAGAATAAAGAATTAATATGGAATTAATACAACAACAAAATATTGACTGTATGAATTAAGAGTTAATCTTTTATAAACATATAGCAACATCAAATTGTGTGGATGAATTAAGAATTAATCTTTGATAAAGACAACAACAACAACATAAATTGTGTGTGAGAGAATCTTGAATAAATGCGACAAAAAACAACTTAATATCGTCTGTAAGAATTAAGAATTAACCTTGAACAAATATTTTTTTTAAAGGGGCTACAAGGGGATCAGAACTCTTAAAACTGTTTAAATTCCTCTGGCTCTGAACAGACGGCATGTCTTCGGTACGGTAGTCAAATATTTCTTCTCAACATCATTAGTTTGAAAAACGTAACTTGAAAAAATGCTACAAGCAGGGATGGAATGCACGGGTGTGGACCTACAGTATACATGTACATTCACATATGAAGAGCTCGGTTCCAAAAGGTACTATCCATAAATCCAAGTTCTGAGAAAATCATGATTTTTTAATTACCATAGTTAGCAATGTCAGTTTGGCTTGATACTTTAGCTGATTATACTATGTATGACACAATTATAAAACCACTCTTTAAACAAATCTAAGTCTGCACAAATATTTTTCTTGAATTTTTTTTTTTTTTTTTTGTGGATGTACTGTAGTACCGGTAGTACCTTTTGGAACCGAGCTCTTCATATGTAGCATATTAACTACATGTATGTTATCCTACATATAAGTTAATTTGGCATACATTATTCATGCACATGATGACATACATTATACTGACACAGTAAACAATCTTAAGGTCAAGGTGGGGAGGAAGGGGATCTTATTTTAGGCACCCATGCCACCCAGCCGTCACTCTAATTTGTCCTTATGAAATTAAATATTACCTGTCATATCTACTTTCTTGGCCCACTAATAGGACATCAATTTGGGTGTGTTTTTCCTAGATTAATCAGTCCTTTGGGGTTTTGCCAATCCAATGAAGATCTCCTTTCTAGATCAATGCCTTAATCCTTGAAAATATCATTTACTTAAAGGTAATTCTTGTGGCGCTATAATTGAAAGTGAAGTTGCAGAAAAACTGGCTGCAAGTCAATCGGAATTGTTTCTAATTAATGCAGTATGTTAGTTGTTTGGAGTGGCAAAAATTATCAACAAAATAATGAAATTCAAAAGCCTGCTGTGATACAGTACTAATGACTCTTCCAAATTACGTCCATCAGTACCAGGGTCTAATTGTTTAGCTCTATCTGCATGCAATTTACAGTGTACAGGTCTTCATGTGCATGTGTACATGGAACTCTCACCCCCCCCCCCAAAAAAAAAAAAAAAACGAAGAAAAAAGATAGAGGTAAAATGTCAATTTTGCCGATATTCGACAAGATATCAGGATCAATTCAGATATCAACTCCAATCCAAAAGGTATTTGATATCTATGGGCTTTTCCCTTGCAGACTTTCAAAGAGCTACACACAGTGCCCACACATGATTCCAGAACCTTGCGCAGTACACCAATGATATATGCTACATGATTTATGGTAACATTCTCTGATCGATTCAACACTGTTTCTTTCACAATATGCAATCGCATGACCATAACTCAACTTTATCTTTAAGTGTAATGAATGAGGATGGTTCTCAACAATGAGAATACATCATCATCATTCAGTTGCCTTCAGTTGTGCTTTCGGTTGCGCTGTCAGTAGTGGTGTCAGTTGCACCACTCCAAAGCTTTGAAATATAACCTACCACTAAAAGAAAAACTTTGTCTGATGCTGTCTTCAAAGACACACTTGTTTTTTCAGGCGCTTATTATAATGTTTTTTTTATTGTGTCTGTAAAGAAGTACCGTTAGGGGTTCTTTTTTCATCACAGCACTGTAGAGTATATTAGTAGTAGTGGTAGTTATTTTACCTGACTGCTAAGAAAGCATAAATGCACGTTAGTAATTAAAGCAACCAGAGGACTAACGACATTAGGTCCTCTCCGAAAGGGCACTAGCGCATCGTTTGGTTTTGAACCCGGGTTGCCGAATTCAAGACCACTGCTCTACCAACTGAGCGAGCTATCGCGCAATAGTAGCTGCACTATGTAAATTGATCTTACTTTTATTACTATAGACGGTATGATTTACTTTAAATTACTTCTAAGGAGAAAGAATATACATGTCCTTCATGTACATGAAGTACACAAAGAATTCTAGTCCTTTTTCTTCTTCTTCTCCTTCCTCTTACAATCATTTAATATATATCCGATTCTCTTGTACACCATCAAAAACCACTTCCTTATTGCTAAACCTGAACTTGGAATGTATCCAACCTAAGTGTTTTCACAGAAAAGTACATTTTTACTATCAATAAAGTAAGCTAATTTATAAATGCCATTATAGGTAAAATGCATTGCAATGTTTCAATCAAAAATATGAATCAAGTTGCAAGAGTTCTGTTGTCTTATTTATATATTACCTGGTATCTGCTTTTCACCATAAAAAAACACTTCCTTATTGCTACAATTGTATAAAACCAGGACTTTATCTATAAACCAAAGTGCTTTCACAGATAAATTTTGCAATCAAAGTAAACATGGATCCGTGACTAATTCATGAATGACACTATACATATATTAGATTTGTTCAATCTAAAATATGAATCAATGCAAAAGTTCAATTGTATAATGGCTTTAAGGAAGTGGAGTAAGAAATACGATAAAATCTAATTTTAGCTACAGTCCAAACAACCACTAACCCCCTCCCCCCTCTTTTGTTGTTCTTTTCTTTTGTTATGGATGTTTTTATTCCTTTTTAGTGAAGGAGGTTTACAGTTTACAATATAAAGATTGCTGAATATTTAAACAAACCATCTACTGCGTGATAAACAAATGAATAGGGATTGTCAGCTTTCAACTCGTACATGAATAGCATACACATACTTTACATACGATTTTAAGAAATGATTGATGTGCAGAGAAAGATCAATTTATCCTCATTATAAATGTCAAAGTATGTGGCTAAACTACATTGTATACTTCCTGTAACTCTTGGCTCACTCTCTCCTTTTCTATCTTTATGAAACCTACTTTAGAGAACATACATGCATGTATAATGTCACATTTATAATTTGGACCACAGAAATCTGGCCAAAAGGGGATTCTCCGAGGTTGAGAATATTGTGAACAAGACTCGACTAATTAGCATTCAGCAATTGCAAACAATCCGAGTGCATTAAGAAGGTTTAATAGCAAATGTTTACTCTGTCCAAACCTACACAGTTATTATAGAACGATCACAGCTGAAAGAAGGCCTGTCTTCACTAGACCGATCACAAACTAGCTCGAAAAATAATCTGCGCACTTCAGAGACCGACTGTACGACCAGTGTGCGGAAAAAGACGGAAATCATTGCGCATGATGGGATCCGGATATTTGTTTTCGTACTTCGGTCTGATGAAGACAGGCGCAAACTATTTTGCAAACTAGACCGAGATTTCTTGAGATATTATCCCGACCAAATATCACGCTAATTGCTACTTCGGGCTGATGAAAACGCAAATTAGCTGGATAATTTGCGATCGGATAGTTAAAAAAGCGCGACATTTGGCAATCTCGAGCTGATGAAGACAGGCCTAGAGAGAAATAAGCTTAACACCAATATTTACCAGCTTACTGAGGACACAGACACACTTCTGAACAGTCCCTCTTGTCACATCTGCAGTCTTGGAAAGAAGATCCTAAATGAAATAATTGAAAATGAAGAGAACATTTTTATTCTCAAAATGGGAGATACAAAGATTTACAGAATATTTGAAAATGAAGAGGATTTTTGTTATCCAAATAGAAGACATATTTGATAAGAAGAGGATTTTTATCCTAAATGAAATAATTGAAAATGAAGAGAGCATATTTATTCTCCAAATGGGAGACACAAAGATTTGCAGAATATATGAAAATGAAGATGATTCTTATTCTCCAAATGAAAGACACAAAGATGAGGTTTTTACATATATATTCTTGTTTTCCCTTTTTAAACATTGCCTCCAAATATCATTTCATTTTCTAATTAGATAAATGGGCATGGTACATGTACATAATACCGTTGTTACATGGCAGAAATAAATAAGAGCCTTGTAATATTGTGGCTATGAACCACAAACATTCAAATATACATTCATACAAGCATTACTACATAAACTCTAGTGTAATACAAGCTTGTGTGTGTGGGAGACAGGGAAATAATTGTGATCTTAAAGGGCAATCCATCCCTTGAATAATAACTTCTTTTTGTGAAAGCGGAAAATAAGAGAAACAGAGCGGGGAAAGTTTGAAATAAATCGGACCACTATTAAGAAAGTTATGATTGTATGAAATATGAAGTCACTAAATCTATGCAAACAGCAACTTCACAATTTAGTGACTGGATTGTGTTGTAGTCGAGAACGACTCTACAGTTTGTCATGTACAAAAATATCATTTTTTTTTTTTCCCTAAGCACCTTCTCCCTTGGGATATTAATCATAATATATTGTGAGATTTGTGGGTAGCATATTATCAAAGTTCTCTAGAAAGAAAAGACCCTCCTAGTCCTGCGTTATACATTTGGAAAAACTGACATTTCAGTCTTTTTGTGTGTCGGAAAAAATGGGAAAACTGTCCGGCACTACATCACAGTAACATTACTGAATCAGCCAATTTGAAATTCCAAAAGGTACTGTAAAGTGATTACAGCTTTCAAAAATTCATAACTTTCTTAATTTCTGTACAATTGCTTCTCTCATTTTCTGTTTAAAAAAAGAGAAGATTTGACCATACTGACCTCTTCCAGTAATATTAATGGTCAAGTAGTGTCCCTTACAAATTCTAATAATAATCCCTTATGAATGGGAGGTAATCCCCTGTTAATCCAGTTTGAAGTTCCAATACATATAGTGATTACATCTTTCAAAAATTCATAAATTTCTTATTTTTCTCTACAACTGCTTCTCTTGAATTTTCTGCTATTAAAAAAAAAAAGATTTACCCAGACTCTTTAACCTCCTTCCAGTTATAAGCATACCAGTACATGTAGTGTCAAGTGCCCCTTACAAATTCAAATCCCTCATGAATAGGAGCTAATCCCCTGTTAGTCCCAAGTTAATCCAGTTCGGGATCCCAATATTGTCCTTGTTCTTGTTCACATGGCAGCAGGGCATGGACTATTCAAGGGGTGACCAGGGAACAAGGCATGTTCACAAGAATTCTCTTTCACCGCCCCTTGTTCGAAGGGACGGTGAATGCACAAAAGAGCTAAAAGCCGAGGGTAGTACATTTGTAGTAACTTGTTCTTTACACTTTTGGAGATTTGCTCAAAACATGGCTTAAAGATAAAGTTGAGTTCTGGTCATGTGATTGCATTGTGAAAGAAACGTTGTGGAATGGAACAGAAAAGGTTGATCATCTAGTATATAAGTATTCGTGTGTATTGCAAGGTTCTGGAATAATCAAAATGATAAGAAATTTGGCCGAATCTTGGCAAAGTTACAAGCACTGTACACAGAATGATGTATATGGGACTACACGAGCACATGGCGAAAAAAACCTACCCCCCGATTTTTACGTATTTTATGTAATATTTAAAATATGAAGGCATTTGAAGAGCTATGCTTTTCAGGGAACATGTTTAATCTGATGTTCTTCCACCCTTGCATAATAACAATGATAACGCTCACAAATTATTTTTTACCTCTTCCCAGAACTCAACCTACTCTTTAAGTTTGATAAAGCAATGAATAAGATCACAAGTACCTGCATGCATGTACAGTTAACAACTAAACTATTCATACCCTCACCGTGTTTTGTAATTCTTGTGAGTATGTGAAAAATTCTTTAGTCCTGATGAATTTTTCTTGAGAATGCGATATACCGGTACAGGTAGGTGTACATCTAAAAATATTCCACTTAAGGCCCTAATTCAACCAGTCCATCTGATATCAGGTTGTTTTTCTTTAATACCGGTACTGGTAGTAAAATCAGAAATGAGAGAAACTAAAGTAAGGAAAATGGTATTCGAGGATAAGAACATACACTTTAAAGTTGTAATTAGTGAAACATAAATTGGCAACACAAACAAATAAAGAGCTGCTTGTACAGTAATGCACATCCTTGCCAATCTTTGTCACATTTAACTGCCAAACTTTCCTCAAACAGAACATACACTGAGCAGTATGTATTACACTAATTAAACTCATGTATCACCTTTCTGGTGCGATTATTATTTGTTAAGTGGATATATATATGTCAAGGAAATAAATTATGGTATTCATTTCAAATTGATTGCTACATGTGCATGTATCACATGTCCATTAATCTTTCATTTCCTCAAAGATGTCTTTATTTTCCTAAGCAGGATAATGAAGCTGAATGTATGTGTGTAACTGAATATAAACTCAGTGAGATTTCATGTGAAGGTCCACAATAGAAGGCAGCATACGATACCAATCTTCAGCTATAAAACACAAGGTTAATTCTTAGATAAATGTACTTATACTGGTAATAACAAATAACAATAGTTGATGAAGGAGTACATAATTAACAAACTTTCAAAATAGTTGAAAAGATAAATAAGACCTAGTAAAAAAGGTAGGAAAAGAAGAAAAACAAATATTCTCCAGGGGTAGTTTTCTGAAAACTCTTGTAACTCAAATATTCTTGTTATCCTCAACACGAGAACAATATTAGTATTCTGAAAATGTTGTAAATTTCCTTGTATTTTTTCTCTCATTTCTTTATCCCGCACTCAAATACGATGTCACATCAATATATGATTTGATTTGATTGAGAGAGGAGGAACAATGTAGCTGATATATACACATAATTTATACAATTGCAACGAAAATCCCTGCCTGATTACCTACATGTAATGGGTGCTCCTGTTGGTTGACCTATTTATATGCAATTTATTTTGATTGGTAAGGTCACAAAAATTGGGCATGTCAGAAATTAATATAGAGGCGGAGCTTGCAGAGAAAATAGTCCCGCTAAGGCAATTTTCAGAACACCAACTTACAAGAATTTGAGCGCTCTTTTATCTCAGGAAATACTAAAAACTTACAGACTTTTTCAGAATACTACCCCAGAAAAGTTACTATCATAACAACGTGCAGACAGGGCTTGACAGCCTACCTGTGCTTTGATCTGTCTGTAGCAAGACACACCGTAGATTGTAGACTTGCACTCCCCTCTTCCTGGCAGATGAAAATATATGGTATCTGGAAAGCAAAAAATGGATAAGAAAGACAGTGACTGTCTAAGTATATATGCACAGATGCATTTACCGGTAGATGTAATGTATCACAGTCAAGTTTTGTTGATACTTGACTGGAGATCATCAGTTGAAGTTTTCATTCAGTGAAATCCTTTTTATCTTATTTAACTTCCCTTTAAAACAAATCAATGCCAAACTAATTGAATGCCAGGCTGGACTGCTGCTTTAGAATAGTCCAGTAGTCTGTAGAGCATTAACTTGCAAGATAAACAACAAATTTCATTATTGTATACTGTACATTTTCATAACTGTAGGTCTACATGTATGTACAGTACACCAATAAATTCATGTTTTCAGATCTTAAGTCTTAACGAGATTGAATAATTGAAGTTTTGATCACAGATGAATGGAGTGTTCTTTACAATTACAGTGATCAATTTGTATGTACTCTGAACAAAGATAATGGAATTCATTTTATCTTCCATAGACTTTTAATCATGTACTGTAACGTCTATAGGATGTTAATCTAGACTTGATACTGTTGCTTTCAGTCCTGGTTGCTATAATTACAATAATTACGTAATTTGAATAATGATAGTGGAATTGGTTTCACCTTCCATCTAAACCTCTAATCATTTAATTTCTATAGGATGTTAAAGGTAAAGACCAGTATTGGTAACGCCCCAATTTCAAAAAATGAAATGGAAGCTCTCATTACCAATCATGTGAAAGAATATGTTTTGACTAATACATGATGATACAAAATTTGCCGGGAAACCGCCTACTAATTCATATATTTGGTAAATTTATTTCTCTCATGGTCGTGTGAGAGAGATAGGGTAGTCCCATATACATCTTTCTGTGTATAGTGCTTGTAACTTTACGAAGAATGGGCCAAATTTCTTATCATTTTGATGATTCCAGAACCTTGCAGATGCTAGATGCTAGATGATCAATCTTTTCTGATCGATTCCACAACGTTTCTTTCACAATGCAATCGCATGACCATTACTGGTCTTTACCTTTAATGTAGACTTGATACTGGTGCTCTTTAACATGTTTCAAGGATACCCATTGACAACTGTTGCCCTGCATGTACTGTATGGGTTTCATATTGCTATACTACATGCATGTACAGTGCACAAAGTAGTTCTAAGCTATGTACATATGTATTCAATTTTTAATAAACATTATTTATTACAAGTTTAAACATACGGTAGAAAGAGCATCTGGTAAGTACAGTGTAGAGTAGTTCATACACTGAACACATGTATGCCCACATCCCTGTACATGTTTGTATAGGGAACGTACAGTTGTACAGAATCTGAGTCCAACTTAAATTTTAACTTTAACCATCAACCCTTCAGGACAGGGTTTATTTTAAGGGCTTAATTGATCACATGTTGTTCTTCAAGTTCAAATCAAGCAACAATGTTTTGTTTCTTTAATCGCTACATTGCTCTAATAAACTATAATGTCTCTAAGTACAGTCTTGGTCAAAAAGTTGAGAAAATTACATATTTTTATTTTTGATAACAAAATAAAGATTCAAAACCACTCAATGTGCTGCCAATTCAAGGATTTTAAAAGCTTAATTTCCTTTTTGAAATTTCTGGCATCAAACTCTGTATGGTCATGCAAGAAAAATGGATGCAGATTTGTTTTTCTCTTTCTACTCATGCATCAAGTATTTCTCTCTCTCTCTCTCTCTCTCTCTCTCTCTCTCTATTTTTTTTTTTTTTTATTATTTTTTTTTTTGGGGGGGGGGGGGGGGAGGGCTCTGAATCAAAAGATTTGGAGCCAAACCTCAAACGTGGAATGATTTTCATGAAAGGGTGAAATGTCAGGTATATTTTGTGAAGGTTGACTATTCTAGCTGTACACAAATTTGTTTAGTGTTTATTTGCACATTTCTAGAAATTTAAAAAAGGGGAAAAAAAGAGAAATGGACAAAGTTTGAGAGGGCCTCTTACTCACCATCTTCAAAATTGTGTGCTCCATCTGGCAGGGCAAGGAAAGGAAGATGCTTCCATTCACTGGGTACATCATGACTATCTTCAGGCTGGCCTTCAATTAGAGGAGGATACGAGAAATCCACCTGGAGAAGAAACAAAAGAAAAAGATAAATAATGAGATATTGAGTGTAAGTTCTATATTTAATATCATTTCGTGAGAGATGTTGACCTTTTTGATCCAAAAAGCCAATTCTTGCATCACTATTTGCCCAAAGCCCCCATGGTTATTGAAGCCCCTTTAAAGCCTGTCTGCACTAATTTTGCCAGAAGGGCAAGGGTTAGACCACCCTGCTAGGTCACTAACAGGTGGCTATCTCATCATCTCAGCTCTCAATTAACATAAGAAAATGAGGATCATGGGGGACCAATGGTCACTGCTTAGGCATTGTTTTCTATATAAAGGCCTAGAGGGAGCAAGTAGCTTCAAGTAGTACAGTGGGGCTTTGATTTAAAGCCCTTTAAGGCATGTCTGCCCACTCTGCCTAAAATATCTAGCTCATGATGAACCCAAATAATAATGATGAACAGAGCTTGCTCTGTCACAAATCTTCTTGGATTTTTTCGTATTGTTTGAGCTGTTATACAAATTGTATAAAGATTTTGTTTAAAGCTGTGGGGTTTCATTCATGAAAAGATGCCTTCCTCAAATTGTACGCCACCACCATATTACGCATAAATTTAACAATGTTTTTTTAAAGAAGTATATTGTATAATTGAGCGAGCAAGCAGAAAGAGATGACTTTAGCACTGAGATAGTGAGATAACATTTGAGAAGAACGTTTTGTGAAAAAGACAATTGCAGTTGGTTACCAAGTGTTTCCACTTTACCACTGAACAAGGGCTCTTTTATTAAGGGGAAGGAGGGAGATGGTAAACAAAATTGTGCTTTATCTCCTGTATGAGATCAAATCTACCTGATAACACTGCTGGCTAGTGAGAACAGGCCTATCAATGTCAGTATCGCCTAATCGGTCTGTATTTGTAAGGGGATGGATCCTAAACTTGAACAAGTTCATGACTCACATAGGAGGATGCCGTCCCTCAAGGCTGATTCATACTGACAGATCTGTCATTTTGGAGTTGACACTCGCTTGTCTGTTCACACGGGACCATCATAGTTTTAAACTTTCAGTTTGCAAAACCTCAACATTTTAAACAACAATCTACTAACAACGACAAGGGTTCATACAGAAACACAAATATTCAAAGTGTTAAACTAAAGCAGGGCAAGCATTCACTTAATAACCTACTATATTGTGTAACCTCTATAAAGTTAATTACATTTGCAAGGCAAATATTACTTAGAGTGAGGAATTCCCCCCCCCCCTCCCCTCTCTGCTCACTGCTTGTGGTTATCAAGCTAACGTTAAGATTACTTGTGATTGATTGTGATTGATAACTTCTTGTAAACTTAAAGAGACTGCATCCACAGTCTCCCTAACTACAATACATTGTGACATTGAGGTTTAAAACAACAACTTAAGGCCATTAAAAAAAATGTACATGTTTAGCGTCCCCGCCCGCTTTCTATTTGGGGGCCGCCTCCTATTTTTTTTTTTTTTTTTTTTTTTTTTTTTAAAGGGACTTTGTAACATTGTTAAAGGTAAAGACCAGTATTGGCAACGCCCCAATTTCAAAAAATGAAATGGAAGCTCTCATTACCAATCATGTGAAAGAATATGTTTTGACTAATACATGATGATAAAAAATTTGCCGGGAAACCGCCTACTAATTCATATATTTGGTAAATTTATTTCTCTCATGGTCTGGTGAGAGAGATAGGGTAGTCCCATATACATCTTTCTGTGTATAGTGCTTGTAACTTTACGAAGAATGAGCCAAATTTCTTATCATTTTGATGATTCCAGAACCTTGCAGATGCTAGATGCAATGCAATCGCATGACCATTACTGGTCTTTAAGGTAAAGACCAGTTATGGTCATGCGATTGCATTGTGAAAGAAACGTTGTGGAATCGATCAGAAAAGGTTGATCATCTAGCATCTAGCATCTGCAAGGTTCTGGAATCATCAAAATGATAAGAAATTTGGCCCATTCTTCGTAAAGTTACAAGCACTATACACATAAAGATGTATATGGGACTACCCTATATCTCTCACAGACCATGAGAGAAACAAATTTACCAAATATATGAATTAGTAGGCGGTTTCCCGGCAAATTTGTTATCATCATGTATTAGTCAAAACATATTCTTTCACATGATTGGTAATGAGAGCTTCCATTTCATTTTTTAAAATTGGGGCGTTTCCAATACTGGTCTTTACCTTTAAGATGAGAGATAGTGGTGCTAAGGCAGTGACTTCAATGCTAGATGTACAATTAAAGATAATCTGAAAATTTGAGCGAAAACGGACCATTATTCATGGTACAAATTGGGAAAAACTGATCCGATCGATTCCTTAATTCTCCCAACTATATTATTACAATTTAATTACATTTTAGGTGAATGGAAATCTCACAAAGCAATCAAATGGCTCTACGTTCCATTCCAGACATTTACATGTAAGTGTTGACAGATTTTTTATAGCCTTTTTTTTTAAAATATAAAAAAATGTCGGCGGCCATCTTGAAAAATGACCCGACTGTCAGGGAAAATGTACCGAGCGGCCATTTTGAAAGAAAAAGAAAAAAAAAAGGGCCTCCTTCCTATTTTTCCAATAAGCAGGACGCTAAACAAGGTTTTTTTTTTAATTTGGCCTAAACTTCAAGTTAACAGGCTTTCAGTTTCATGTGAACCTAACTAAATATATGACAACTTGGCACCAACCGATGCACCCAGGTTGGTTGTACCGGGGTAATACCGGTAGTATATGTGTAAAGCGCTTAGAAACATTTGTATTAAGCGCTACAGGTGTATACAAAATTAAATATTATTATTATTATTATTATGTTTAATGCATGTGAACATGGCTGTGCCAATTTTCTATGTTTTGAATATGGATCAATAAAATTATCTATCTACACCCTGTATCTGGAAAAGACTGCATCCACAGAGCTACTGTTAAATCAGAAACTTTTATGATCTGACACTTTCATGAGTTACTGTCAGCCATTTTACGTCTTGAATTTTGTGAAAGTTCTAAAAATTTCTATGCATTGATTCTACTTTGTAAAATAAAAGAGAAGAGTTTCAAAACCTGGAGTGGATTTACTAAAAGTTTCAACTCAACAGTTAATATACCATTAAACACATTTTTTAAGTACGGTTCTCATTTTTATTGTTTGCATTGATAAATACAATGGTCCATCCCATCTGAAAGCCACCATAATCAATGCATGAGTTTTTAATTCCAATTTAAAAAAAAGCATGATTTTTACTCCAATCATTGCTTCAACAAAAAGTTCAAGTAGCACTTATCAATATAATCAGAAGTATACTACATGTATGTATGTAACTGCAAATATCATGACAAAACAAGAAACAGTGATACATTAGAACAAGATAACAAAAATACATGTGTTGTAAGGAGGAAGATGGACCAAATGAATAACCTTTTGGAAACCCCCTTTAATTAAAGGCCAAAGAGTCAAATGTAAGTCATACAATAAAATATGAAAATATGAATTTCACTTGTTCACAGAATTACAAGAACTAGAAAAGCGAAATGTATAAGGTATAATATTCAATTTCTTAATCCAGAGCTACATGTAGGCCTACATGTTTGAGCTTTCAGGCAATCTCATCTTCTGAGAAAGTATAAAAGGTCAAGGAAATGAAGGAATATGTTTTTGCAACATATAAATCCATCCCCCAAAGCACATGGGCCAACACAACAGATTCAGGAAGACACTTCCTCAATCCAATTACCAGTAATTATCTTTAACAGTGTAAGACCCCGTTCTCACTCACTTTGAAAGTGGTCTTAGTTAGACCGCTCCAGAGGAACGGGTCTTGAGGAACAGTTTGCGAGCGTTTACACTCCGAGCAGTTTTTTATGGCTCAAACCGCTCCACGAGTCAAAGTGGTGTTGTTGCTATGGCAGCTCAGGTCAGCAGGTCAATTTTTTTGCGCGCGGAATACAAACCGTATGTACCGTACTACATGTTTCGCACGGAACGTCACTAGCTCACTTCCGCTCAAAGTACGCTTCCGTTCACATTGCACGTTAGAGCGGTCCAAACCGCTCTTAATAAGACCCGTTCCTCAAGACCACCTCCCGAGGTGGTCTTCTGGAGCGGTCCAGAAGTCCACTTCCTGGACCGCTTTGACCGTTCTCACTCACCTAAGAACTGCTCCTGAGGAACGGGTCTTAGTTAGACCGCTCCAACGAAGTGAATGAGAACGGGGTCAAAGATGCTATCAATTTCTAGCTGTCTCTCCTATTTTTTTTTCTGAAGGTTTGTCTGGACTCTTGAGCAGGGTTGAGCAACGTCACTTTACAATGGAGTTTGGCAAATTCAACGAATTCTATGCATGCACCTTACTACTCAGTAGAACTACACTAAACCAATTGCTATCAATCATCGTTAAGTCAGCATCAAATTGGCAATGGCCAATGCGATATCAAACATTTTCCGGTACACCTTCAAGTTGTGTTTGCGGCAGGCAGAACCAACATCCATCCATTACGAACTGTATTATGTTTAATCATTAGGGCCTTAGGGGCGCTGGTCCGAGAATAAGGATCGTCTTCATAAACGAGGATCGTCTTCGTAAACGCGGATCGATGCGTCCTCATAAGTTAGGACCGTCTGCAATTTCCCAGACGTTTCATATTTTTGATCGGCACATTGGCGATGCAAAAAACGGATTCTGTGATGATTTTCTTGATTCCTTTTACATTGACTTTGTACAGAGAGCTTCACATTATGAGCAATAAATCCTTGGAAAGACGGATAACCCATAAAAGTAGACAGTGAACTAGGGTTATTTTCCCCTGGGGAAACCCTTTTTTGCATCGCCAGCGGGCCGTTCGGTAACCCGAAACCCGCAGAGCGCCGATGAAAAAAAGTCCGCGAAAATGCAGACGATCCTCATTTTTGAGGACGCATTATGTCTGCTATGGGAAATTATGGGTATACGGGCCGCACGCATGTGCGTACGTCGGGTTGCTTTGCCTGGTCGCATGTACGTACATGCGAGCTTGTATATAAAGGGCTTTTAGCCCGCTGCCCGGAGCAGAATTACCAGAGACATACAGAAGTAAAGACTACACATCAGAGCTAGATCACCGAAGAAGACATCGCAGCAACGGACAAGGACTACAACGGATTCTGACACTGTGACGACTCTGGTGAGTAGTTATTTTACTTTAGTGGCGCTGCGACACTTCGTTCCTGCGCTATTTAATCTACGAATTATCGTTGATATTTATATTATTGAGTGTGTGACTTGATTTTTGAATTTGTGTGCGTGAGTTTGTAGTTGACATGTGCGTGCCGTGTTTTGGCTTGTGCATGTGTACGGCGTAATCACGGACAAGTTCGTGGATCCGCCGAGCTAGTATAACAGGTTAGTATTATTGCTTGTTATTTCTGCTTTTGATTAATTGGAGGTTATATTTTTAGGTTTTTTCCGTGGAGTGGTGGTTTGAAGACAGTTTTCTTTGCGATTTTTTATTTTTTGGGTGTGGCAGGGGACGCTACGTCGGCACGCCCTAGTAGACGCTGTTATTGCATTCCTTCTTTTGTGTACTGCGCCCAGGCTCGCACCCTATGGTAGCTTATTGTTATACTGGGGTGGAGTTTTTTCGGGTGCGTACCTGAAGGATTGTTTGAGGCTGGGTATTATCTTTGATATTTTTGATTATTTGGGAGTGAAGGTATTTGCTTGGTGTGATTTAGGGTTCATTCACCTCTTATTGAAATTGTTTTTTCCACCCAATTTCGGAGTTCCGATTTTTTGTGAGTGGGGAGGGAGAGTGAACCACAGTGGTTTGTTATTGCATTGCTGCTGGAATTAAATCATCGCTAATTTAATTAATCATCTCTAATTTGATTAATCATTTTTTGAATTAGAGTTGCTCTCCTACAATTAATTAATCATTTTTGAATTAGAGTTGCTCTCCTACAATTAATTAATCATTTTTGAATTAGAGTTGCTCTCCTACAATTAATTAATCATTTTTGAATTAGAGTTGCTCTCCTACAATTAATTAATCATTTTTGAATTAGAGTTGCACTCCTACAATTAATTGAATCATTTTTGAATTAGAGTTGCCCTCTTACAATTTTAAGTAACGGGCTTCTCGCTCCGAATGATTTATTGGGTTCAATGATTGTAGGCAAGGGCATATAATTAAATATACTGTTATGGTTTATATTTTATAAATCGTAGTTTAAGTTACTGTAGTGAATACAAATATATATTTAAAGATACAAGTTTATTAAGCTGTTGAATTGGGTCTGAATGTTAAGCAGTGACATAGTGACCTAATCAACGGCTGTGAATATTGTGTTGGAAAATATTGTATTTAAATTTATTGATAGGAAGTTAATTAATTTATTAATCGTAGTGTAAGTTACTCCGCCAAAGATATATTGCGGGGACATACAAATATTTTTAAAGAATACAAATTCATTTAAGCGGTTGAATTTAGTCTGAGTGTCCACAACCAGGGACATAGGGACTTTATCAGCGGCCTTGAATGTTGTGTTTGAATATTTGGGTTTGAATTTGAATTGAAATTATTTGGGTTTGTTTATCAGGAAAAGTCTCCGTTTGTAAATTAACATTCTGTATAACAGAATAGTAAATAATTGTTCGCCTGATTGAATGATTCTCACGTAAATATTTTAATAGTAAGTTAGTAAAGAATTGTTCGCTTGATTGAGCAATTCTTGCGCAATATTTGTATACTAAGTTAGTAAAGAATTGTTCGCTTGATTGAACAATTTTTGTGTAACATTTTAATACTAAGTTAGTAAAGAGTTGTTCGCTTGATTGAACAATTCTAGCGCAATATTGTAGTACTTAGTCAGTTTTTTAAGGTTGGTACTTAAGTTAGTTGTATTGTATCATGCCGAAGATACAAATTAATTTTTGTAAGGTAGAAGAGCTGTTGCAGGTTCCCGGCATCGGCAGGACCTTAGCCGACCGGATTCTGGCTCTTCGAGAGGCGAGTGACATCACCGCAGAGTCGCTTGTAGAGATTCCTCATATAAGGAACCCCTCGGAGATTATCGAGCACTTCGATTTTGCGCCTTTTACGGAGAGGTTGAGCGTTAGTGGTGAGCGGTCTCCTTCTAGGGATACTCCCACACCCGAAGCCAGTCGGCCACCTTCTCCATATCCGTTTGATGCGTATCCTAAGGATGCGTTACCAGCTCACATTGTGAAACCGACGGAGGGGGAGGGAAGCCAGGCAAAGGTGACTGAGGACAACCCAAGGGAGAAGGTGAAAGCTATTGACCGCGAGACCTCTCCACAACATAAGGCTGTTAGTTTCGATTCGCCCAAGAAGTACAAGTCTTCGACTCGGGAGAGGGTTTCTCCGGTTTCTTCACCGGATCGCAAGGATCGCAAGGACTCTCGGAGAGATGAGGACGAGGGTCTCTATTCAGATTCTCCCCCTCGAAGGTCGCGGCAGGGCCGTGACCAGTACGAAAGTAGGGGCGAGACAGATCGCAGAGGGAGTCGCCATGACTCCCCTCGATCAGATCGCAGAGGGAGCCGCTATGATTCCCCTCGATCAGATCGCAGAGGGAGCCGCTATGATTCCCCTCGATCGGAGCGTAGAGGGAGTCGCCATGATTCCCCTCGATCGGAGCGTAGGGGGAGTCGCCATGATTCCCCTCGATCGGAGCGTAGAGGGAGTCACCATGATTCCCCTCGATCGGATCGTAGAGGAAGTCGCCATCACTCCCCTCGATCGGATCGCCGAGGGAGTCGCCATGATTCTCCTCGATCCGCTCGCAGAGGGAGTCGTGTCGATTCACCTCAAAACCGGAGGGAAGGTCGGTACGATCATGATAGAGAATCGAGATATCATTATTATGACCAAGATTCCCCTCGAAGTCACCGGAGTGACCGTAGTGAATCTAGAGGCCACCGGCATAGATCTCCTTCCCCATATCGAAGATCCTCCCGTAGGTCGCATGATCTGCGTAGGCGGGATCAGAGAGAGGAGAGTAGCGAGGGTGGAGACTTCGAATCGCCACCCCGTGTGAGAAGGACGGTTTCCCATCACTCGCCCAGACCCATGAGAGCGACCATGGATGAAGGGAGGAGCGTTAAACTGGTGTCTCTTCCCAAGTCCATTGCCTTCAATGGGACTGGGAACTGGCAGGCGTTTATCGCCAAATTCAGGCTATACGCCAGCGAGAGTGGTTGGGACTCCAAACAATCTCGCAATTACTTGTCTTGGGCCCTGGATGGGGATGCTAGTATATATGTGGCTACTTTGCTTGAACGGGAACCCGGCACCACATATGAGGTACTGGTAGGAAAATTGGAGAAGCGTTTCACTTCTCGGGAATTACCCGAAGTGTCTCAAATGCAATTTTCTTATGCCAGGCAGATCCCCGAGGAGGATATCGTTGAGTGGGCTGCCAGGCTATCAACTTTAGCCTCCCAGGCATTTCCCGATTTGCCGGAGCATTACATTCAACGCCAGGTCGTCATGCGTTTTTGCCAGGGTTCCGCGGACAGGGAGGCAGGTCAACATGCCTTGAATTCTCGTCCGAGGACCGTAGAGGAGGCAGTTGACCTGGTCAAGTGGTTCCAGCATTCCCATAAGGCCATTTATGGGAAGCCCACGAAGGAAGTGAGACAAGTCTCACAGTCCATTGAGGCTCCCACTGTTCGAAAATCGATCGTGCCCCCAACCCCTCCGGCACAAGGCGGCTTGGAAAAGAGGGTTGCTTCTCTGGAGGGCAAGATGGACTCGGTGATTCAACTTGTTGAATCATTGAAGTCGTCCCTTGCAGTGATAGGGCCTTTACAGACTACAGTACAGAGTCTGGTTGAGAGTGTGAGAAAGTCACAAGCTTCTCCCGCCCGCTTCAGGGGCAAAGCCTCTCCCGCCCAGGGGAATTTCTCACCGGGCCGGGATATGGCTTGCTACCAGTGCGGGAAATTAGGGCATTTTAAATTAGAATGTCCCGAGAGAAGTCCCGGGCTGAAGGTTTCCTTTGCCTCCGAGGACCCGGGAAACGACTCTGGATCGGCGGAAGAGGTCCAGCCCCGATCCTGAGGAGTGAGGACCCCTATCAAGTTGTGGGGTTGGACAAGGGTGGACCAGCAGACAATGCTGTAGCATTTGGAAGGGATTCGCCTCCCCCGGAAACGGGGATTAATGGTGTTTCCCCTGATGTTACGATTATTAATAACATCCACGAATCCAAACCGATTGGTGGCGGCCAGGATAGCATCGGTAAAGTGGAAGTGCCGAGGGAAGTTCCCAACCCAACTTCTAGTCAGAAAGAGCTTCCTTCGCACTCCCCTTCTGAGGGTGCGACCCATGGGATCAGGCCTCCGACGGAGCCAAGTCCATGGCTGGTACCCCCCTGGCCACCGCCTACCGGTCAGAAACCGGCCAACCCAAAACTGGAAATGGACGTAGTAGTTTGCCGCATTAAGTCACCATCCACTTTCAGTATAAGCATATGGATGGGCAACAAGCCCATTCGGGCAGTAGTAGAATATTGAAGGGCTTGTTGTTAGAATTCGCATGTGTCTTCGCCAAAGACTATTTTGATTTGGGTAATTTTACGACAATTACCCATTCAATTGACATATTTCAGATACTCACTGATCAGGGCAGGAACTTTCAGAGTAAGCTATTTGTAAACATGGTTCCATGGTGAGTGTGTTGGTGTTACCCTGGCAGAGGGAATGTGTATGAATAAGTATTTCTGTCCTTTCTGCAAGTGTAGGTAACCCATTTCCTTTCTCCTTTGCAGTTATGGATCCTGATGACGTAAGGGAGGTAATTGCCGGCGAGGCATCGGAGGAGGTCCCGGAGGGAGACCTGTTGAGAGCAAGGATGGGGCCACCCCCACCCCCAGGGTCCGCCCGCAAGAGGACTTGGCTCCGTAAACTCCGACGGTTGAAGGGCAAGCTCCGTGCTGGGACGAGGGATTCGCCTCAGTCGGCTTCGGCCACTGGAGGAGTTCCCCTTGCCCCAGCCGGAGCTTGGAGTATGGGGAAGGGGCGTGGGGCTCTGATCGATTGCCCACCCACTCCAGTAGGGCTTGGTAGGGGGCGTGGGGCTTTGGTTAGTTGCCCACCCACTATAGTAGGAAGGGAGAGAGGGTTTGTTGATAGAGGGCTGGGTAGGGGGCTTGGTAGGGGGAGGAACCCACCACCTCCTCCTCCAGGGGGTATGGGTAGGAGGCTTGGTGCTCCTCCTTTGAGGAGCCCACCTCCTCCCGGGGCGATGGCAGGGGGTAGAGGGAAAGGTATGCTGAACTACATGAGCCGGGTCATGGCCTCCAGCTCTCCAAATGCCATCCCACTGTCCGGGTTCGGTTTAATGAAGTTAAGTAATTAAGTAAATATTATTATGCTTTATTATTGATTAATATATTAAGTTATTTATGTTATATATTAAGTTACTTATGTTAAAATAAGCAAATCAGTAAGTCCTGAAGAGAGCTATATGAAAACTACCGGTAGCTATTATTGCTTATTTATTGATTAATATATCAATACTCTTTACATGAATACATAATACAAGTAGTATTGAGTAAAATTTATACATTAGACATTATACATATAAATAATGACAAAGGTATAATACAAGTATAGTATTGTTTAATTCATGGATCTGAGATGCATGGCCCTACGTGCTATCAAGATCTATGATCTATATTCCTTTTTCCCAACAGACAGTAATGTTACACAATTAGTTAGGAAAATGGAAAGTGGAATTTAGATTTCCAGTCATAAATGTCTGGATAGTCAAATGCAGACAGGCGATCTGTTTGTGAAAGTTATGGGATTTTTAGTGCTGTAGAGGTTTATGATTGTGCTGGTTTATGGGACCCTTGACGAGGGAATCACCCCAGCCGGCTTCAGCTGCTGGAGAAGTTTCCCTTGCCCCAGCTGGGGAGTAGGGGAGAGTCGTGGTGCTCTTCTTCTGAAGAGCCCTCCCGCTCCGGGAGGTATGGGGAGGGGGCTTGGTGCTCTTCAGAGCCCACCCCTTCCGGAGGGTTTGGAGCTCTCGAGAGCCCACCCTTTTTAAGTTTGTATACCCTCCCAATATCCGGCTCTATTTACAAGCTAAAGACTATTTGTTTTTTATCTTTCGCTTGTTTTTATAGTCGGGAGGAATATGGGAAATTATGGGTATACGGGCCGCACGCATGTGCGTACGTCGGGTTGCTTTGCCTGGTCGCATGTACGTACATGCGAGCTTGTATATAAAGGGCTTTTAGCCCGCTGCCCGGAGCAGAATTACCAGAGACATACAGAAGTAAAGACTACACATCAGAGCTAGATCACCGAAGAAGACATCGCAGCAACGGACAAGGACTACAACGGATTCTGACACTGTGACGACTCTGGTGAGTAGTTATTTTACTTTACTGCATTTAATACGAGGATATAATTCTCGGACCAGCGCCCCTACTGTTAATTTCTAATTAGACCCTAGACCCTATGTTGTTAGCTCATAAATATCATCATCACACTATTCACAGTTCAGGAACACAGAGAAGGGTAATTATTATATATTACTTTTATCATGTTTATTAGATCATAGTTTTGACTTTGTCTTTGAAAAATCCCCCCCCCCCCCTCAACTTCAAGGCGCCCGTTCTCAGGACGTGAGGGGTGATCGACTAGCGACTGGCTGGCCTAGCTGGCCTGGTGCATTGCATTGCTTATTGATTCACTTACCTGGCATCCTCGCTTGTGATGAAAACCAACCACAACAACATGTAAAATAGACCCGCAATCATCATCAGATTCAACAGGTTCCTTTACGTCCTTATCTTTGCAGCTACTCTCTGCCATTTCGCTCTTTGTCACCTCCTCTTATCCAAGATGGTTAATTTTTCACAGAAATCCAGCGAGTAACTCTACACATTCCAGATCAAGCTTTCGCCAACTTGTTTACATAATTTGTGTAGAATGTCGCGCGCTCGCGCCGCGAATCGATGCGATGGCTCGCTCGCGGATCGCCAACGAACACTCGACAGCGAGCGCGGCTAGGCTAGCAGCGCAGATCAGAGCATAGCCAGATAGCCGCCGTTTGCGAGCATTTTCTCGCGTTACCAATCTAAACGCAGCACATAAATTCCAATAAAGTAACCATCAAACAATTATTATATGGTACAATTTTTAAACATTAATAATGATATTTAATTTTTTAGTATTATGTATATTTTTAATCGAAATATTTTGTTACCGTGTATTTTAAGACTAAGTAAATAGATTGATACTAAAATTGATCATGCTGAGATCGAGAAAGGATATCTAGATCTAGGGTCCTATTTTCCTTCTTTTTTTCCTACAGCTACAGCAAGCCGAACAGGATTCGAGCCCGAGGCTCCAGCCTCCAGGTAAATATGTTGCCTCTTTTATTGTAATTTTTCATTGCCCAGGGCTGTGGATTATATGGATATTCAAAACGAGTCTTTCAATTCCTGCTGTAAAGATCTTTTGTATATTATTCGTACTAGTTTAAGTCTTAACATGTAACGTGTAGTCCCACCTACCCAGTTCAACGTGAGCGAATTCTGAATTCGGAAGTTCTGTAGATCTGTAGCATGTATGACACCTTGTGAATTGTGTATGATTAGTTCGATAGAGTTACCCGCACTTAGTACAGGTGGTGGGTAGATGAAATACTCTAAACTTAAAAGTAGGACTAGAGTCTAGTCTAGATCTGGGAGTGCCAACAATTTGTGAAGATTCAAGAAGACTGTTTTACTTTTATTATAATTCATAAATCATACAAATGTCATTTGCATAATATTCTTAACTTCTTAACTAAGTCTAGATTTCTAGACAATATTTTCTAGAAAGTCAGTATTGTGCTTAAGTTAAACTGTTATACTTAAAATTAAAGGCACAAGAATTATTGTATTAATATTATTTGAAAATGAGTTCAACTCCTTTGGACACTGCAAAAATAAAGCAAGTGTCCATGTCCAATGATGTCTGTGCACTCAATCCAATCCAATCCAAAAGATATTTGATATAGCGCCTTTTCCTTGCAGTTACATAGCGCTGCACTCATTCATTAAAAATACAGTTTCAATACTTTTGAATTGAATTGATAATGGTTTTATTGAAAATAAAAGAACAACAATGCATCACGGCCTACAAGGCTGAATTGGGCAATGTTTTACAAGTGTAAAATACAATATATAAAGACATTCATATTAAATGACATCAAATTAATGAACTGAACTTGAATGAGTAAATTGTTAAAAATAATATTTAACTTTAACATTTTTATTTCTTATTATTATTTGATCTCCCAAACTCATTTTTATTTAAAAAGGAGATAAAGAAAAGTGTAGAAGAACATGATGGTGGTGAAGAGTATTTTTTTTTATTTCATGTATGATACTAAAAATAGTTTGAGTTTTTTAAGTGTTTTTTGTTTGTGCCCTATTGAATAACTTTTATTTAAATAAGATTACTTCTAGATCTAAAAATAATAATAATAATAGTTAGATTAGAGTTTCCTCAACTGTTTTAAATTGTTTTATCCAAAAATATATCTTGATTTTTATTTCTTATAATAGTCTATAGAGATGAAAATTGTGTGTTCATGCCTTTCATGTTTTTTTTTTTATGTGTGTTTTGTTCGGATTTTTAATGTGATTTTTTCCTGTCATGGTTGTAGTTGATTTTTAACCATTTTATATATTTTTTCAGTATTTGTTTGTGTAATGTTCACTAAGTCCCTTCCTACAATGCATGAAGTCTAACGGGCTAGGCTGTTCTTAGGAATAAATGTGAATAATTTGGATTATTTTATTAATTTTATTTCTTCTTTCTCAGAATCTCAGTTACATACATGTACATGTATGATCTGTTGCAAGAGATGAAGACCTGAAGAGCAGCCATGAATTCTACTTGGAGGACCTATTCCTACTCTCTCATCCTCATTCTAGTCATCCTCTGTCATCTAGACCATGTCCTTGCTTCAGCCGGTGACCGGCATAAGGTGCACATGCACCTTCTTCGCTCGTGCCTCAATCAGGACTGTAGCACCCCTCAGCAGCTGGAGAGCTTCTACGAGAACCAACCCTTTGAGCTGTGGATGCTTGGGTGGGACTGCAAACACGAGTGTCGCTACCTGTCCATGTGGATGACGGTCGATCATTTGCGCCAGAAGGGTACCCCAATTTCTGACATTCCCCAGTTTTATGGGAAGGTAAATAAAAAGAATAACTCACTACATGTGTGTTGTAGTGCATTAGTGATGATTAGTGATCAAGATAAACTCATTCAGACTGGGGCTGAGAATGGAGAAGGAGAAAGAAGAATGAGGAAAAGGAAGAGGAAGAGGAAGAGGTAGAAGAGGAAGAGGAAGAAGTGGAAGAGGAAGAAGTGGAAGAAGAAGGAGAAAAAAAAGAAGGAGGAGGAGGAGGAAGATGGGGATGATTATGGCTTTAATCTGTCATGCAGTGATGCTCGAGGCAATCAAATACTAACTAAACCCTTTTTGCTAGGTTTTCTGTCTAAGGGCTTCCATTTGAGTCACAACCACACATTATTCAAGGAAAGATTCTAAATGGAAATGATTTGTCAAACACAGTAGGTACATTTTCTTAAAACTTTTTGAATGGTTATTTATTTTGTTTTACAAAAATAAAAATAAGACAAACTTCGATATTTATTTAGGTAAAGCAATGTATTTTATTTTCATTTTTCAGTGGCCCTTTATCAGGGTATTTGGAATTCAGGAACCAGCATCAGTCATCTTCTCCATTGGCAATGGTTTAGCTCACGTCTTCTATATTTACCAGCTGAGGAAGAGGGTGCCACATACTGCACCAATGTATTATGTTGGTCTAGCACAGGGTGGGGTAAGTACAGTAGCAGAGTGGTTATGAATGTTTGAAATACGAGAACACTAAGCCTATGCGAATCTCAAATTGGCATTTTGGTCAGTGGATTGTGGCGTAGTCGCAGATAACAAATATCATTAGTTTCTGTTTATCTCCTAAATGCCTTCTCATTTTGGGCACTACTCAAGATATATTAGCATATTATAATAGGTCCTCTAAAGAGAAAAGACCCCCCGGAGTTATACATTTTGTGTGTTGGAACAAAAAGGGAAAGTTGTCTGCAACTACATCACAGATACAATACAGATTACGCCAATTTGAAGAGCCCATACCTGTAGTGATTACAACTTTCAAAAATACACAACTTTTGGGGGGTACAATTTCATGCAAAGTTTCACCACTCAACTTTTCAAAACTTCTGCTTTGCTCTTTAGTAGTTTGCTATCAAGGTTGGATTTCCCTTTAATGAGCTTTCATTTTGGTTTTTATTCTCTTTTCAACAGATTGCTATAAATGCCTGGATTTGGTCAACTGTTTTTCACTCCAGAGATTTACCCTGGACTGAGGTATGTTTTCTTCTTTCCTGTTCAACTAGGGAAATAGACACCTTTAAATTGTACAATATTGCAGGAGGCTTACATATCTGTAGTTTGACAACAGTCATACTTGTCTGTTTTAATTTACTCATTAAAGGCACTGAACTACTACTTAACCTTTGAATTGTATGTTGAAAATAAGAGTCAGTGGCAGTAAGAGATGATGATCCTAAGGTTATGTATGTCCATGGCATGAATAGAATGACTATTATTGATAGCAAATTAACTGATTTTACTCCCCTATCTCAACAGTTAAAGGTAAAGACCAGTTCTCGTCATGCGATTGCATTGTGAAAGAAACATTGTGGAATCGATCAGAAAAGGTTGATCATCTAGTATATAAGTATTGGTGTGTACTGCAAGGTTCTGGAATCATCAAAATGATAAGAAATTTGGCCCAGTCTTGGTAAAGTTACAAACACTGTACAAAGAAAGATGTATATGGGACTACGCGATATCTATCCACGCCGGATAGATATGATAATTAACCAAATATACCAATTGGTAGGCAGTTCACCGGCAAAATTTGTATCATCACGTATCAGTCAAAACATTCTTTCACATGATTGGTAATAAGAGCTTCCATTTCATTTTTTGAGAGGGGGGCATTTCTAAAACTGGTATAGGTTTACCTTTAACCCTTTTTAAAAACTTTCAAGCCAAATTTAAGAAACAATGAATTACTTTTACAACCATGCTATTGTTCAATGGTATGCTGAATCTAGAAGTGTAATACTATAATTTATTCATTTTGTCTGTTTTGTTTTCAGAAAATGGACTATTTTTGTGCGTATTCTATTGTCATGTGCAGCTTAATAACATCATTAGTTAGGTAAGGATAGATGAAGTTAATATCATCACTCATTCTTTTAATTTCAGCAGAAATCCAACGATTAGAGTAATGATATAGTGCTTTAATAGAGACTTAAGATCTTTAAATACCAGTAATTAGAATCCATGTGAATTATTATTATTGCTCGACAAATTCCAAAGTTGACCTGTGTTAACCTTCACCAATGGACACAAATTACAGTGTATGGTAAAGGTAATACAAAGTTTTGGTATTGGGTCATGAATTTGGTTCAAATGAACATAATGGAAGCATATGTGATTTTACATTGTTCAATGATCGTTGTCGCAGTTGAAATCGAGTCTAAGTCTACGGTGTTGAAATTGTAAACAATAAACTCTTTATGTTTTATAGCTCCCTCTCAAGACTGATATTACTTTAGCTTTAAAACAATTTTACTTGACTACAATCAACCGATTTGCTATTCCCGTTTGCGAATTAAATATCAGAACTGCATATTCTGAGATTTTCATTGTCGCAGCTACCATGAAAAGGCCTTAGTTGCTATTTGAAATTTACCAGGAGCACCAAATTTCTTGAAAGCAGAAGTGTTTTAGGGGCTAAATTTACTATCCATTCAATTTTCAAAATTTTCCTAAACTTTGCATTACATGTACCTTAAATGTTGAAATCGATTTGGACTTAGTTTGACAACACGTAGCATTTGAAATTTAAAAAGTTGTCAAATTTAATCGGTAGCTCAGGTGAACCTTTGTCAAAGATTGATGTCAAATCTTAATCTTTCTTTCTCTGTGTGTGTTTGCAGAGTCTTTGCTGTCAAGGACAACAGTCTGAACATGAAAGTGGCCCTAGGAATCACGGCTGTTTCCTCTGTTTTCTACCTCAAACACATCTGCCATCTGGCTTTTGTTGACTTCAACTACGGTTGGAATATGAAAGTCAATATCGGAACAGGTAAATTTATATATACCGTAATTAACGTTGTATTAACCACACTTTTTTGTCGCCAAAAAAATTTCAGTAATTTGCAATTTTTTTACAAAATCTCTTGTTGCTAATAGGTTAAAGGTACTATGTCCCTTTTGCAGCCAACCTCAAATTCTGTAGAACTTTGCAGGAATTATGAATATGTCATGTATGTCCTATCTGTGAAATTTAAACGTTAGCAGTGTCCTCATATTCAAATTATGCAAGGAAACCCGTTTACTTGCTAGACTTCACTGTCAGACACTATTGAGTGACTGACTGGCTTTTTTCTTCTTTGGTAATAACATACATGAAAATAGTTGTAAAGGGTACATGAGCATTTGTCTACATCAATAACCCACTTCTTGTGATGGCCAAGATTAAACTGATCGAATCTTTGCGCAGCATAAAACGTATGACCATTCAGTACTATTGTCTGAAAATCAAGACTATTACTTTTGGGCTCTATAGCCCTAAAGTCAATTTGACAACTAATAGTCATTATTTTCCCACTTGAAGACAATTTCAAGCCCCACCTTTTTTAGGGAAGTTCTAAATAAGTATTATCTTTCAAATGCAGTTGGAATTTAACGTTTCATTTTTTTGGCCTGCAAATGGGACATAGTACCTTTAAGAGAGTGATCTAAATCCTGTATTTTTTGTTCTCTTTCTCTTGTCTTACATTTCCCCCTCCCTTCCTCTCCACTCTCTATCCCTCTCACCCCTCCCCTCCCCATTCCCTTTCTATCTCCCCCCCCCCCTCCCCCTCTATCTCCCCTCCCCTCCCTCCCCCCCCCCCCTCTCTCTCTCTCTCTCCATGATACAGCCATGCTAAATTTTGCTGTAATGGTGATGTGGAGCGCCTGGCATATAAAAGAACAGCCCTATCTCTGGAAGGCCATTGCTTCCATTGTTAGCATCAATCTGTGTATCTTGCTGGAGGTGTTAGACTTTCCTCCCTTCTGGTGGACGTTCGATGCACACTCTCTGTGGCATGCAAGCACGATCCCACTAGTTATTCTTTATGCAAGGTAGGTTTTTGAGAAACACAGTTTTGTTTTCTCTCTCTCTCTCTCTCTCTCTTTCTCTCTCTTGTCTCTCTTTCTCTCTCTTTCTTTCTCTTTCTTTCTCCTTCTCTCTTTCTCTCTCTCTTTATTTCTCTCTTTCTTTCTCTCTTTCTTTCTCTCTCTTTCTCTCTCTTTCTTTCTTGTCTCTCTTTCTCTCTTTTTCTCTCTCTCTCTCTCTCTCTTTCTCTCTTGTCTCTCTTTTTCTCTCTTGTCTCTCTTTCTCTCTCTTTCTTTCTTGTCTCTCCTTTTCTCTTTTTGTCTCTCTTTCTCTTTATTATCTCAGTATTATCTGTATTTTAATAGTAATAGGTCCATTTATATAGCGCTTCTACTATATGTATACACTCTACTGCAGGAATCTTTGCAGATGTATGTCATAAATGACATCCTCGTTCACATTACGATACAATTTAAGTAAAAATATGCCATCAAGTTTTGACGAATTTGGGGCTCTTAAAGGTACAATGTCCCATTTGCAGGCCAAAAAAATGAAAAAGTTAAATTCCAACTGCATTTGAAAGATTATACTTGTTTAAAACTTCCCTAAAAAAGGTGGGGATTGAAAATGTCTTCAAGTGGGAAAATAATGACTATTAGTTGTCAAATCGACAAATGCTCATGTACCCTTTACAACTCTTTTCATGTATGTTATTACCAAAGAAGAAAAAAAGCCAGTCAGTCACTCAATAGTGTCTGACAGTGAAGTCTAGCAAGTAAACGGGTTTCCTTGCATAATTCGAATATGAGGACACTGCTAACGTTTAAATTTCACAGATAGGACATACATGACATATTCATAATTCCTGCAAAGTTCCACAGAATTTGAGGTTGGCTGCAAAAGGGACATAGTACCTTTAACACTTTAGAAATATTAAATCTAGAGCAAAATTGACAGGGTAATTTTTAGATGAATTCAAAGGGGACCTTTACTATAGTAACTGTGGTCTGGAACTGAAGAAAATAAACTTTTTTAGATATACATGTATTGTATAAATTGAACCATTTTTTTGTATAGAATTGTTTTGATATGATATCCTCATGTATATTACTTCAATGTTTTAGTATGGTCTCCATTGTTTCTTCCTTTCATTATGCAGTTACTTTGTAGATGACTGTCTCTACGTGCACAACGCCAAAGGCAAGTTAGTGAAAGGCGCATGAAGACCTCTTGCTTGATTTTCTCTTCTTTTTTGTTGTGTTCAGTGAAACCACACATTTCAAACACCACTGTACAAAAGTCAACTGATTTCACTCAAAATCGGTACTTTTAGTGACAATTGATGACAACTAAATAGCAGTAAAATACATTTTTTTCAACTTACTGATGTTAAAAAGAATAATTCAAAAATTCAAGTTGTAAGTCTAGTGTCAAATTTGACGATCAGCCACATCAGTTTTATTGTGTGCATTAGTATGCAATAGTGTGTATTTGTGTGTTATATCTGCCTCTCAGCAAGTATGCAGTGCTAGAGGTCAATGATATGCATTAGCCTCGACTCTATGCTTTGCTGGAGTGGTTGAAACCATCTTCTACAAGATCAACTCAAAGACAGATATCAGTAATAATATTCTGTCGTAAGCATGTGCCATATATGTGAAATGTTCATGTTCATGTTTTTTTAAATCATATCATAGAAGGTGCAATAATGTCGGTGTTTTTGTATGTTTTTTATGACTTTTATATTGTTGATTAACAAATTTTTCTTTTAGTGCCATGATGATGTGTGTTTTTAACAATAATAATAATAAGTAATATTTATATGGTGCTTAGTACTAATGCTTAATATATTACTCTTTGCGGATATAGTATCAAAAATAATATCGCTAGTGATATTTGTTTTTCTTGCAATGTATGGTCAACAAGGGATCAAAAGATCACGACGTTTCGTGCGCCGCTGCAACACTTCGTCAGGTGATAAAATAATGATACTAATGTTTCTAAGCACTGTAATAGTATTGTTTATAAATGTTTAAAGATGTTGAAGGCTGAAGCTAGTACAATCATTTTATTTTTATTTTCAATGGTACAAGGGAAATTTTGACTGTGCCCGTTCCCCATGCTCTGTATTTTTAAATATTTTTTGTTAATGTAACCCTCAGCCCGTCAATATGATTCAACCTGCAAAAAAAAAAAACGAAGGGGAAGGAAAATTTTGTTTTGGTTGCTACAAATGTGTACGTAACGCCACACTGTCAGCATGAGAACCTGCTGATGTACCAGTATGTAATATATCGCGTGCAATGTAAAAGAATATTCAGGATCAATTAGAAATTGGAGCAATTCTCTTCTTTTTTGTTGTTGTTGAAACAATCTTCTACCAGATCAACTCAAAGACAGATATCTATCAGCAATATTCTGTGGTTGAATTCTTTGTATAAATACCAAGACAATTCAATCCAATAAATGATCATTTTAAAGTTATATTGAGCAGATGCATTGGAGAACCGGCATTTGCTCCTGTGACATCCATAAGAGCTTTATTTCCTTTGAGGTGTAGGGTTGTTGTTAGGGTTGCGATTGGGTTTTAGGTTGTGAGGTATAGGGTCAGGGTTAGGGTTGGTTCTAGAGGTTAAGTGGGTTAGGGTTGGTTCTAGGGGTGAAGTTGGTATAGGGTTGGTTCTAGGGGTGAAGTTGGTAAAGGGTCAGGGTTAGGGTTGGTTCCAGAGGTGAAGTTGGATTTTGGTTAGTGTAGGAAATTGAAGCAGAGAAATTGTCACAAGAGCGAGTGTCATTGACCAATGCATCAATCAGAAGGGGAAGGGGTGTGATATTGCCTTCCAACCTTGAACATAATCTGCCAACTGGGAATGGTCCCATGGTTTTGGTAATACTCGCTTGGTCCACTACATAACGTGACATGTGTCTGACCTGCCTGTAAATTTAATCAATCAGTCTTGTTTTAAACTGTGCAAAGGGAATAAGTGAATCAAATGTTTGTTTATAATTATTTATTACCACTAATCAACAATATTCTATGCAAAGTAATGATTTTTTTAAAGATTAAAGTACAGATATTCTTTTTATATAGACTCAGATGTCCAGAACATAGCAACTCAAAAATTGATAAGTCAGTAAGGACGCTTGTATATCGCCAGGTCGTCATTTATTCATATGTGATAGTATTAATTGTGATTGAAAATTGATTTTTGTTTGATAGTATACATATATTTATAGCATGTGGTGTAAAATTATATCTGTTTCATCCTATCATAGGTTATATTCATGTTAGATATTTATATTATAGATATTCAACAACTCCTTTAGTACTGTGTCAGCGTTGAAATATATCGAGTAATAGAATTTTATTAGAGAAATCCTGAAAAGATCTTTTTAGCACCAGTACTTGATGTAATATTATCTCAGGTTTTAAAAGAGTAGAACGTCTAATAGAAACGTCTGCACTTTAAACCAAATCGCTCTTATAGAATGTTAAAAGAGTTTTAATAGTTCAGCATTTGGGCTTTTATTTTCCTTGTATGTTTGTTTTGATTTGTTTGTTTGATATGTTTGCTTTTTTTTTGGGGGGGGGGGGTCCCCTGGGGAGGTCAGCCATATTAAGGAGGAAAAATGTTCATCAAGTGTAGATATAAGGGCATGTTTTTTATATTTTCATTCATAACTTGGCCAAGAGCCTTTCCAGTTGTGCTGCATTATATGACCCAAAAAAGGGGGAAATGGAGATACCTCTAACACCCCATAGCTACATGTAAATAATAGAAAATCAGAGAAGCAGAAGAAAAAAATGGCAGTTAAACTTTTGGGTCTGGAATGCCAAGGAGATTGAGCTTTCTTGAAAAGAAATTAATTACTTAGTCATGGAACTGGTATCACTAGTCATTTGGTGAACAAAATAATCTGATTTCTTATATTTTACATGTATGAATACATTGAGGGATTTTAAGTTCGGTGTTGAAAGCTGGTGTTGGTGATGTGAGAACACCAACACATTTTGGCAGAAATTTAATTAAATTATATAATGTGAAAGGGGTTGTCACGTAACACACACTTCTGCAAGGATTTTCAAAACAAATGAAGACAAATATTGATGACAGAATGCCATGGTTGGGCTTACTGTTGTAAAGGTATTTTACTCTCCAAGAGAATCCATTGTTCACTATATAAGATAGTACCAGTACTTTTAGCCAAGTATTATATCAAATTATATATCCTGTTAAGACAGACATGACAATCAGCGATTTTGTTTTGCAATATTGTCCTTCACAAGACATTTATTTGTGACATTCAACATGAATTCAATATAAATATTTACAAATTTAAAACTGAACAAATTTGTACATAATGGATGAAGGCTTTTTTAAAATGTATTATGATAATTAATTTATAAAATATGTAATAATTGTACAAAATGTATTAATTGTGTATGTTCATTTATAGAACATGTAATGTACTGTATATGCAATTTTTGATTGGTTCTAGTATGGTACATGTATTTATATACATATACCTATGTGCTTCCCTGTAATAAATATCCAGGGAAATAATAAAATTGTCCATACTGAAGAAAAAAATTGTCATTTGTAGTCATCAATTTCACTAAGTAATTTATCTGCAGGTAATTGTTAATGTTTACAGTTAACTAATTAGTGTCACTACACAAGCTTTCTTGTACATTTTGTGAACTAAGAAAACTAAAGATGAAAAAAAAAAAAAAAAAAAAATCATGACATCATATACAAAGCAAACATGATTACTGCAGCCTTGTTCGTGTAGGACACATAACACTGCCTCAAAACAGCTGCTAACAGCAAAATAAGAAACATCTTACGTTATTAAAACGAAGGACAAGTTGAGGTGAAAAAAAAGTTACTTTGCACAACAAAAATCCCCTGACTTAACTTCATGTTACTTATTATATGGAAATAAATGTGAACTGCATTATGCCATTTTGCTGCAGCATTTTTGAGGCAGTTTACTGCATCAATTTTTGTATGAAGCCAATAGGAATGAGAAAAAAATCAACCAAAGATAATAAATCATTGAAGGAAGTAGTTTTTGTATTGCCTGACAAATCTTTTTTTAATGTTTCCTTCCCATATGAATGGCTAGCCGTGCCAACAAAACAACCGTGTTGGATATGATAAATGATTATATAAAATACAAAGTGGACGGAATATAAAGGCTTAAAGAAGGCCATTGAAACGTTTGAAGTAACAGCGTGATTAAGATACAATGCATCAATCGTTGGGCTTCTATAGGGTTCAATTGAACTTCATTGCCATGAAAAATAAATTAGAAATGCCCTTTTTTCTTTTTCTTTCTATTTTTTGAAGGCACACTTCTACAATTCATCATACAGACCTGTAATTTTAACATTGAGATCTCTTTCCTTTGATAGAATGCATAGTATTTTGATATAAAGGACGGTTCCTGACAGAAAAGGCATATTGAATATGGAAGAAAGACTTGAACATTACTAAAAGTGATTCATCATCACATCGAATCCTCTTGAAAACCAATACTTAAGCTATATATTTATCATCATCATATATGATTTTCTGCTATTTACAAGTTTCTATATGCAGATTCACAACTGCTGAAGTAATCAACAGGTTAGCAATTATCTTCATCCTTCTTAGAAAAGATATATGATCAGTTCATATACCACAACTTACTTGTACCTGTTGATAATATTCTTAACAAGTTCTTCAGAAAATGAACAATGAAGTGGCAACTCTACACAAAGATAGTAGCATTGTCCATAAAGTCCAGTTTGCGGTTTGAAAGCTATGATCAGTTCATATACCACAACTTGATTGTACCTGTTGATAATATTCTTAACACGTTCTTCAGAAAATGAACAAAGAAGTGGCAACTCTACACAAAGATGGTAGCATTGTCCATAAAGTCCAGTTTGTGGTTTCAAAGCTACCATACAAAACCTAGACGCTTCCTTGTGTTGGAGGGCTTCCCGATGTGTGCGTATTTAACCTCATCCGTGCTTCCTTTTTGGTAGTAAGGCAGCTCGACTGCGACTCTGTCGTTGGTCAGATAGCTGGGTCGGATTCCGCCCTTGCCGTCAAAGACGGGTCCATGGCCGCCACCGTGCCCCTCCCTGGCTGCCTTCTCCAGAGGATAGACGTTGCGCTCGCCTTCCTTGCAATGGTTAATGACCTTGCCCGCGTACTCCTGGAACTGCTGTTCCTCCAGCGCCAGCAGATCAATGTTCTTTTTGTCCATCTCGAGTTGCTCGGCGCGGCTCAGGAGTTTCAGCTCGTGGCGCTCCTCAATCTGGTTGCTGTGGAAACCCTTGAGGTTTTCATTCTCTTGCCTGATCTGCTTCATCTTTTCCTCCTGCTTGGTCGCAAAGAGACGGTCCGCCTCAATCTTCAGGTGGAGGGCTTCCAGCTCGCGACGCCTCTCCTGGCGTTCCTCCTTCTCCTTCTGCTTCATTTGTTGAGTCCTGCAAAGAAGACAAGTCGGAAATACAAGGTTACAAAATATGACTTCAAATGGTAGTAGTAGTAGTGGTGGTGGTTATTTTACCTGACTGCTAAGAAAGCATTAATGCTTGTTTGTAAGCAACCAGGAGACTGACGGCTTTAGGTCTTCTCCGAAAAAAAATAGTGATTTTCTTGGTTTCGAACCCTGGTCGCCAGATTACGAGACCACTGCTCTACCAATTGAGCTATCGCACCTGGTTTCTAGCACTCTAAGATCTGAAATCGATATTGTCTAATGCTCAAAAGCTTAACACTCTAAATCATCCTCATCCATAAATCTGTCCATCAGTATACAAATGATGCATGCGCATGAGTTCATTATACGATCTATCCGCACTCGAGTTGAGGCTGTGTGTATCTATGGCACGAAGCCGTTAGGCTGAGTTTGATAGATACACACAGCATCAACGAGGAATGGGAGTGAGTTGTATAATACAAAATGTTTCTATTTCCATAAGAAAGGCAAAGGAAAAACAAGTGTGGAGAAAATATGCATCTACATGTAACTTCAATACAGGGAAACAACGATTAATCATAAAAAGCATCATCATGAATCAATATTTAAAACACAATTTCTTCAATTTTACATTCATATACATAGCTGCTCCTAAATCCAAGAAATTCATCTTAAAGCTCCTTAAAGATATAGACCGGTAGTGGTAGAATTGCGGTTCAAGGGTTTTGGGTACAAAATATCCATTCAATATTCTTTAAATATTCAAAGGTTAAGATAGCAATACTTCAACCGATATTCGCAAAAAAGCAGAGATATATGCCCAAATGTTCTATTGGAAGTGCCTTCGCGATATGACAATTTACCAAATTTATCAATTAGTAGGCTGTTTCCCGGTCAAATTTGTATCATCACATATAATTAGTCAAAACATGTTCTTTCACAAGATTGGTAATAAGAGCTTCCATTTCATGAGAGGGGGGGGGGGGGGGGGGGGGGGCGTTTCCAAAACTGGTATATACCAGAGAAGGGTAACTAAATGCTGTTGTTACTAACCTGTGAAGAGCCATTTGTTTAAGATCGTCCTCCAGCCTGGATTCTTTTTCTTGCATCTCTTTCTCCCGGGCAGCTTCACGGTCAGCTTTGGCCTTGGCGATACGGTCATCTTCATCATCTGCCTTTGCCTTCATCTGGCTATCAAGTTCGTTGACCATACGAGTGACATTGTCTTGCTTTTCTCTGTACAAAATATATAAGGTTTGGAGGAATGTTTTAGAATTCACAATACTAATTTGATAATTTAAATATTATAGGTAATACGCAAACTAGGAATGAATGAATGAAACAATGATATTGCAATCGATATTGGCTGATTTTCTGGTATGAAATATTGCACAGTGAAACCTGTCTATAAACACAATCCAAGGGAGACAAGAAAAGTGGTCTACATAGGCAGGTGGTCTTTACATGTAGGTACAGGTTCCTTTGGTACATGTTTCAATGAGAAACCATTTTCAAGGAAAACAAAAAATGTGGTCTTTGTAGACAGGTGGTCTTTCTATAAAGGTGGTCACTAGAGCAGGTTTGACTGTATATGGGGCGGCCAGGTCTTATCCTACTCGTCTAACACATCTGGGCCCTGTTTCATAAAACTTGATATCAATAACAAGTTACAAGCTACTGTTATAAGCTACTGAAATCATGACTGAGAGCAAATTTTTCATAGAAATTTAGCATTTGCTATAGATAACAAGTTTTATGAAACTGGCCCCTGCTCATTTTCAATTTAGAAATGCTACTCATGCAAGCATGATGTTCACTTACTGCCAGAGCTCTTTCTCCCTCTTCCGACGCAGTTTGGTCATCTTCTTCTTGGCCGCCGCAAAGATGCGGATCTCCTCTTCCTCCTCCTCCTCCTTCTGCTCCTGGGCGGCCCTGATCAGGTCGCGGTCAGCCACGGTCTTGAGATGGGAGTGCATGAGGTCCTGCTTTTCACCGAGCCTGATACGCTCAATCTTGGCGCGCTCTGCGTTGTAGTAGTCCACCTGCTCCTTGAGTTCCCTTCCCTCGCGCACATCCTGGATATTGTCGATTTCAGCTTGTTGTAAATGCTCTTGGATCCTAGATTGATGTAAAAATGACAAGATAATAAAAGATGAAAGACTGACTTTACCAATTGCTGTTAATTTTAGTTTTAGAAGCGCAATATAATTGTCAAGGCTACTCAACTTGAAAAGAATAACAAAGTTAAACAAACGAAATAGAATTTGAGGAGTTTATAATGAATCCCGAGACTACTTAAGGTTAAACCCACTGAAAGGTGTATCGATTGACAAATTAAACAGTTTCTATAGCAAATTCATAAAAACTATTTATGTTTGTTTGTTTGTTTTTCTTTCATTTCATTATTGCTTTGTTTCGTTTTGTTTAATTGCTCAGGTAAAATCTGATTTTATGTAACACTTCTCCAAAACAACAAAAAAAACAAAAGAATGGAAGCATGAACAATTCAAGAAAAAATACTCACTGTTGCGTTTGAAATTCTGAGTTGGCCTTGCGATCTTGCATCCTTTTGAGAGCTTTCTCTTGGTCCGCTAGGATCCCTTCTTCTAGCTCCCTCTGTGCACGGAGAAAGAGCTCCCTGTCATTGCCTTCCATAGCAGCCTCTCGAGCCATCTTTAGATCCAGCTGAGCATCACGTTCTTTCAATACCTCAGTCAGCAGTAGGGCTCCCTGTCAAACAAGAACATAATAGATTACGGTAAAATGAATTACAAACAGTCTTAAAAAATCAATGTACAGTCAAACCTGTCTATAGCGACCACCCAAGGAAAACACCAACAGTGGCCTTTGTAGACATGTGGTCTTTGTAGACAGGTTCCTTTAGTAAGTGTTTCAATGAGAAACCATTTTCAAGGGAAACAAGAAATGGTCTTTGTAGACAGGTGGTACAAACTGTACATGAACATGGAAATTCTCTTGGGTAATATGAATTCCATAAATGCTTTAAAATCAGCTACAATTTAGGGGTATAGTACCAAGAATATATACACTGTAGGGGAAATAATGGTATGGAATTCATTTGACATCAATCCTGATCGAGAGGCTATGATTGTATGCATGCTTTTAGGTTTATCTGAAGTTAAGTCTGGGGGTGTTTCACAAAACTTGTAATCAGTGACACAGGACATTTTTTGTTATAAGCTACTGAAATCCTGGCTTCTGATTGGTTATCAGCAGATTGGTCACTGATTTTTTTTCTCAATTGTCATTAAAAAAAGGCTTTGTGAAACGGCCGGGTCACAGATGGAGTGCAAATTCAAGTCAACATTCTTATTTCACTACTAAATCAATGTTCTCTTTACATCGTATTCCATAAAAGAAAATCAGTATAAAATATATGTGTCACTTTATGATTTTGTTACACTCACTTGGCTCTGTCGAAAGAATAAATAAATAAACAAAAAAATCAATCAATCAATCAAACTTACATGGAACCCTTTGACCCTGTCTGTCTGGTAGTACTGTAGAGTCTTTGCTTTATCGATGGCTTCTTTTCTCTTCTCCGCTTGGTACTTGGCTTCCTCGATGTCGATCTGGACTCGCTCGGCTTCTTCCTTCTCTTCACGGATCTTGCGAGCCTCAAGCTTCTGTAACCTTTGACCCTAAAGGTGAAAAGAAGACGAGCGACAAAAATGATATATCAATACTTTACATATCGATATCAAATAGACAAATAGGCAACATTAGTAACATGCAAAGTCTATTCCATACCATAGAGTTATAAGGTAGACAATGGAAACAAACAGTTAAAGGAAACTCATTAATGTCTTTTTTGCAGTCAATATTAAATGTCCCATTATAATCATAAATTCTTGTTAAACAGGCCGGATCAAATCAAATAGTAAAAAGACAACGTTAATACAGAAATTGGTAATAGAAAAGAAAAAAAAATCATATGATTGGGTGTCCGGACACTTAACAAACATAAAGAGTTGCTATTTTGACTTTGTATTTAACAGATAATACTCATCGAAACAAATAGCACTAGTTAAAACCATATTGAATATTTGTCCTATATTGACCAACAAAGTTGTGGAAGATTTATGAATTATAGCTTGTAAACTCCTTTAAGTTGATGTTTTAAATCAACTGTCCAGATACACAACCTGTCGGGGAACACAACGTCTGGGTAGTTATATACAGCGATTGTACTTACAGCGATGGTATTACTCCAGTTTTTGACCATGTCCTTAGACTGTTGGTGGAGAGCTTCTTTGGCTTCTCGTTTGGCTCTAATGGCTTCCTCTTCACGCTGCTTCCGCTCCAACTGCGCCCTGATACGAGACCAGTCTGCCTTGGACAGGACAGTCACCTGCCGGAGATCGGACCCGTCTGGAAGCATCATGCCTGGACCAGCTGGAGGAGCTCCCCCAGAACGATTTCCAATCGGTGAATCTGATGAAGCAATAAATAAAGAAAAACAGAGTTAGTATCATCACTTGTATTTGCATGCAGGGCTCTATAGACTTAGAGTCCAAACTAACTTGGGCGAGGGTTCCGGATCTACATGTCATTTACAGTCTTTTGCGTCTGTTCCAAAAATACTTTTTTCCAAATTGTAATCGTCCACGTAACTGCACCACCTCCAGTCAAAACTCTTCTTCAGAATATTTACGAGGAAAAGAATCCAAGATCCAAGAACTTATCGACAAGGGTTTGACACAAGGCCAGCGTCTGGAAATATCCATTTTGAGCGCATAACAAGCCTCAGTTGCAAATTTAATTATGCAATTACAGTGTAGAACTTGAAGTCTAGACCCTATAGGCCTAGATTTCTACTCCTAGCTACCGGTAGGCCTATATCCTATTCCTATATTTCATTCATCGCTTTTTTTCATTTATTTGTAAACTCCTCTAGACTATAGTACTAGATCTAGTCTAGACTAGATCTAGATAGATCTAGATCTAGGTCTAAATCTCAAAATTTAATTTCAGATCGACATGCGCGCTGCAACTGACACTCATTATTTTAACCTGAAGAAAATTTGATTCATGTTCTTCAATAATTTTGTTAATATTCAAAATAGTTTATTAATATATTATAAGGCCTAGTCCTAGAGTCTAGGTCTACTTGCATGTTCTTTAGAAATAGTGTTCTAGATTTATACATAACACAACAAATTTCGAGTCGTTCTAGACCCTATGCTCTTTCTAATTCTGTCTTGATCACCCAGAAATCAGAAAACACTCACTCACAAATGCACAGCTCACTCAGATTCAGAATTGTTCACTCTATTTTTTGGTCGGTGTTTGTAATTAAACTTACTCTTTTTTTGCCCTCTCCTTCGGCCATGTCGTACTTGCTCTTGTGCCATGAATGTAGATTCTAATATTTATAAATGCTGTCAATTACTTCGATGTTTCGTAATGAAATTTTGCCGGTCTTTTTGCCAATCCTCTTTGTTTTCCTGTTGACTCCAAATACCACCGGTCAAGCTACATGAGTCGTGTGTGTGTTGAGATCGCAAAGAAACACGTCACAATACAGTACACACATCCATACACTGTACGTTGCTAAGAGCCGCTCAACAAAGGGCTAAGCGCATGCGCTGTATAACCACGGAAGGGACATGCAAGTTCTCTCTCTCTCTCCCCCTCTCCCCCTCTCCCCCTCTCCCCCTCTCTCCCTCTCTCCCTCTCTCCCTCTCTCCCTCTCTCCCTCTCTCCCTCTCTCCCTCTCTCCCTCTCTCCCTCTCTCCCTCTCTCCCTCTCTCCCTCTCTCCCTCTCTCCCTCTCTCCCTCTCTCCCTCTCTCCCTCTCTCCCTCTCTCCCTCTCTCCCTCTCTCCCTCTCTCCCTCTCTCCCTCTCTCCCTCTCTCCCTCTCTCTCTCTCTCTCTCATAATGATATTACAATAGTTGAAATAGTAGTTGAAATATTTATTGGTTACTGAATCATCATAGGTTATAACAATAATGTGACAATGTCTTTACATGAGTATAAAACATAAGTTAAATTACATTTCCACATTCAGTAAATCATAGATACATACGCTCGAAGAGGTGATGATACAGAAGGGCTACAGCCTAAGCGTGACAGCTTGATACGCTTGCAGCCCAGAAACATTTAAAATCATAACGATTGTAAAGTAAAGTAAATTACAAAACATAATTGGGGGAAAATAACAATGAAAATAAACAGTGACTTGCAACCAACAAAAAAAAAATGGGATAGAGGGTGCATGGGAGGGGGATTTTCCTGCTATATCAAGGAAATGCTGACAAACATATATGATATCATGTGTTAATTTAAGAGATTTGTCAATATTTGCTCAATAAAATTGATTTCACACTTTTCTTGAAAGTATATACTGACTTCAAGTTACGGATGTCAACGGACAGTGAGTTCCAAATATCCGGACCAGAATGTCTTATAGATTTCATAGCCATTGTTGTTTTAGGATTACATAAATGATATTTATTTGATTGTCTGGTTGGGTATGTATGAATATTTCTATTCAAACAAAACATTGGTGGGAAGTGGGAAGGTAGGGAATCATTATGTAGACGGAACATGAATAGTGCTTTTTGTAAAAAGTTAATATCAGTTACTTTCAGAGTTTTTAACCTCGCGAATAGGGGATCAGTGTGATCGCGATATCCAGCATTGGTACACACACGAATCGCTTTCTTTTGTAAAAGTAGCATTTTATCAGTATATACTTTTGAGTCTGCCCACAGTATATTGCAATAAGACATGTAAGGAAGAATCAAGAAATTGTATAGCATATATAGAATATTCAAAGGCACATAATGTTTTAACTTATACAGTAAACCAACAGTGCGTGACACTCTCTTTGAAACGTAATGTACATGATCACTCCATTTCAGATTTTCATTGATGATAGTTCCAAGAAATTTAGTATTTTGTTTTTTCTCCAAATATTCACCATCCAAGACTATTTCAGGTATAGGTTTATCAGTTGCATTTTTCCTGCTTTGAAAATGGATATAATTAGTTTTTTTCAGATTCAGAGACAATTTGTTGCTCCTAAACCACAAAGGACAGCTTAGGTAGCTCGGTGTTCAGAATTCTCTGAAGTGATCGAAAATCGGAATTGGAGCAAAACACATTAGTATCATCAGCAAATATAATATATTGTAATGATGTAGTTGAGTTCGAGATATCATTAACATACAGTAGAACAATAAAGGACCGAGTATCGATCCTTGTGGGACACCACATTTCATAGGCAATAATGATGAATCTACAGATTCGTAGCTTACAATTCAGTGCTTTCTACCTGACAAATAATCATTAAACCAGTCAAGAGCAACTCCTCTTACTCCGTAATAATGAAGTTTGCTTGATAGTACCTTGTGATCAAGAGTGTCAAATGCTTTGCTTAAGTCCATGAATACACCAATAACATGCTTTCGAGACGCCAAAGCATTCGAAACCTTATCATATAATTGTGCAAGGGCTAATCGGTTGAGTGGTATTTCCTGAAACCATATTGATCCTGATTCAGTAAGTCATTTTCTGTTAGAAAACAATATAGCCTATTGTATATAAGTCTTTCCAATACTTTGGACAAACTCGAGAGAATAGAAACAGGGCGATAGTTTGAGACTTGGGAAGAGTCATCCTTTTTGTATATCGGAACAACCTTAGCAATCTTAAATGCTTCTGGAAATGTACCTGTCGTCAGAGAGAGATTAAAAATATGCACTAGTGGGGTTATTATATTTCCTATAACTTGTTTCAAAAGATATGTGTTTATCCCATCATGACCGTTAGCATAGCTTATTTTAAGAGAACGTGCAATATTCAAGATTTCAATCAAGTTTGTTGGTTTGAGAAATAATGACTTGTTGCAGGGAGTTTGAAGAAATTGTGAGAAGTCGACTCCGTTCGAAGCTATTGTATTGGCCTGATGGGGCCAACCCCAACAAAGTAAGCATTGAAGCAATTTGCTATTTCTTTTGAATCAACCATTGTATTATTATCTTTGGTTAATATGACACTTTGATTTACTCTTTTGTTTTTGAGGGCTTGATTGATCACATTCCACGTTGATGATGCATTTCCATTTGCATTTTCAAACTGCTTGGCAAAATACATTTGTCGAGACTGTCTAATAATGGTGGTTAGTTTGTTCCTATATGATTTGTAATTATTCAAGCTTTCCTCTCCTGGGTGTCGAAGACTATATTTATATAATCTATTCCGTTTTTTAATAGAGCAAAAGATACCTTTAGTTATCCATGGCTGCTTGATTCTATTTCTTGCCGATCTTTTTAAAGTCATTGGGATATGTTTATTTAAAAGAGAGGAGAACAAATAATTATGGACCTTCATTTTTATGAGCGAGAAATTGTTTTTTTTTTCTTCTTGTTAAATAATCATATTAACCTCTACAAAAGTATATGAAATAGTTTAATATTATGTTTAGATGTGACAAATTGATTTCGAAAGCATGTCATTATTCTTGTTATATATAGACCTGCTTTCAAATCATTATCATAACCTGTTTTCATTTCAATAAAAATGCGGCTTTATTTTTAACATTCTCTTTCTACACACTTCTTTCCGAATCATCTCATTGTATCGACAAAAGCTAGGAATGTGCAACTACTCAAAATAATACAGGATTGAGGCCTATAGCTATACTCAACTTGCCTAATTTCAATTATCCATTGTTTCATTTTACATTAACTTTTTCTTAACCGTCTGAAATTATGGTATCCTACATGAATACATGCCCTTAGTATGTAAAGGCCTATTTTTAAACCACTTCTTCGTTAAGCTACGTTGCTTGGATAGATAAATAATATATATATTATAATATATATATATCATGCAAACAGTATCATCTGTCTGACAGCAAATCAAAACGCCCAGTTATCCTTCTCGGCACTTGTGAAAAGTTTCGACGTTTCAATTCAATTCATTTTAATTTATTTCCATTTTCAATAAAAACAATACAAAGGTATATATGATAAGCATTTGCAACAGAGGCGTACGCAGGATTTTTTCAAGGGGGGGGGGGGTTAAAAACGACTCAGTTCATTTTGCTCCCAAACCCCCCCCCCCCCCCCCCCCTGCGTACGCCCCTGATTTGCAATATATAAGAAAATTAAAATAGGGAACTAAAAAATAAGGCCAAATGGCCTTGTGGAGGCATAGGTCCCCCTGAACAGTAGTTAAGAGATGACAGCCCCCCCCCCTCTTTCTCTCCAGTCGGCTTTTCATTGGACTTTTAATATTCACAAAAGTATTAGTTTTTGTATTTCTTGTTATCTATTGCAAATGTTATAATTTTTTGTAACACATTTGAATAGGGCTTAGTATGATGAATTTGTATATTGTTAGAAATTAGAATAAATAAATGAAATGGACAAAATATAAAATAATTTGCTAAAACCATATTGTGCTATTCTCCTCCTTGTTATTAGCGCCTAAAATCGACCTTCATGATCCCTTTTCCTTCTCTTTCTCAGAGTTCCTCTTATCATTTTTTTGTTCATATTCGGCAAGCCGTTATCATATCATACCCAATTACAGCTTCAATTACTGCATATTATAATTGTAATTGTTCTCATTTCTCTTTGTAGGCATAATACGTTCCTTTTTACGAGTGTTTTGCTTATCAGATTATCCACGTCATCTCATGATAAACAATTTAATCGAAACGTCGAAACTTTTCATAAGCGCAGAAGTTCAGAGTTCAAAAACCAAATTCATGAACAAATACAATAACGGATGTATATATTATAGGTGGCACGATATATATATATATCATTTATCTTTCCAAGCAACGTTTTTAGTGAAGAAGTGGTTGAAGAAAAAAAATGTATAGGACATGTATGTATAGGAAACTAGCATTTCAGACGGTTAAAAGATACACTATAGTTGCACATTCTTTCTTCAAAAGCTTTTGTCGGTACAATATGAGACGATTCGGAAAGATGTGTAGAAAGAGAATGTTAGAAATAAAGCCGCATTTTTATTGAAACGAAAACAGGTTATGATAATGATTTAATAACAAGCATATTATGATATGCTTCCAAAATCAATTTGTCACATCTATTTACATAATTTTTTTCTATTTCATATAATTTTGTATATACAGTATAGTGCGCGACCTCTATAGAGGTCGCGCACTACTGTGATTATTTAACATGAAGTTACAGACATGTAGGCCTATAAAATTAATAAGTTAAAACAGTAATATTTACAGACAGATTAGACAATTCAAATAATTACTTATTAAAGATAATAATAATAATAATAACAACATTAAACTGATGATAGAAATAATAATAAGTACAAGAAAAAGAAGAGGAAGAAGGAGAAGAAAAAAAAGAGGAGGAGGAAGAAGAGGAAAATTTGTAATCCAAATGATTGTTTTAAAAGATTAATAATTTTGGACTATAATAGATCCAATTGAAACCTAAAAACGAGACACGCGCCATTAAATTATTGAAATCATCATTACCAGATTTCCATTTAGATGATTGATTGGTTTGGTACTAAATAATCTGTTGAGAAAAGAGATTATAAGAAGGAATTATATAGTATCTTAAATAATAAATTCATTCTGGTAGACGGACGAACCATGATAATTATACGATGAAATATCTTCAAAAAAAGTATATGATCATTATTGTTGACACTGAAAGAAATCTCAAATCTTGTCAAGGGTTTAAAAGAATGGGTTCAGATCGGATATAGATCGATTGGAAATTTAAATTTAAATAAGATAAGATAAAACAAATTTTGCAAATCTTCCTTCATCTTGGAAAGTATTTTTAAATAAAGTCTGGCCCGTATTCTATAGTTTACACATATAAGCCTTATGTTTAATACTTCCATATAATGAATAATTCATATTCCTTTTGCCAGAAAGTGGAGGCAACATAATATAAACATTAATTTTTTTTATGCGAAAAATAAGTTTATTTAAAAAGGAACAAGAACACGGCTTTGGAAAAATTGTCACTCTTTTTTAATTTCTTAGACATAAAGAACATAAACTGAAAAGGGTCCGTCTAGGAATACAAGGGTCAACAGTGAGTGATTTTGTTTATAATAAATTAAACCACGTCATTATTTTATTATGGCATTTTTTTAAACAGTGAAAACCCCTTAAAGAATCCCCTTTTGCTCAAGATGTTAAGAAAAAAACATTGGAAAGTAAATAAGAAGAAGGAAAGTTGGCTGAAGGACAATCTTCTTTGCAAGAGACGTCGAAGCAGTGCCATAAATATGTGGTAATTAAGCTGCTTTAAAGGTAGGCGTTACTACTGCAGCTAGAAGGGATTAGACCACACAGCGAGCCAACAAGGTCACTGTGACAGGTGGCTATCTCATTAACTCAGCTCTCATTTAACATAAGAAAAAGAGGATCATGGGGGACCAACAGGCACCGATTTGGGAAGTTTTCTATATAGAGGGAGCAAGTAGCTACAAGTAGGACAGTGTGCCTTTAAAGGTAATACAAAGTTTTGGTATGGGGTCATGAATTTGGTTTAAATGAACATATTGGAACCATATACGATCCTACAATGTTCAGTGATCGTTGTCGCGGTCGAAATCGACTCTAAAGCTATGAAATTGTAAATAATAAACACTTTATGTTGAATAGCTCCCTCTCAAGGTCAAGATATTAGTTAAGCTATAAAACAATGTTTATTGACTAAAATCGACCGATTAGCTATTCTCGTTAGGAACTTATATACCCGACTATACTCTGAGATTTTCATGGTCGCAGCTACCATTGTACGGCCGTAGGAGCTATTTGAAATTTATCAAAATTTACCGGGAGCACCGGTAAATCTTTATATTCAATTTTTCTCGAAAGCAGAAGTGTTTTAGGGGCTAAGATTTCTGGTGTTTTTAATACATCCACAGGGGCATCCAAATATATCAAAATTGTAAAGAATCACTATCCACCCATTTTTCAAAATTTCCCAAAACTTTGTAATACCTTGATTAACCCTGAAAATATTAAAGCTAGGGGAGTGGGATGGGGTGCCTACTTTTCTGCAGAGAAGGTCACTTCGGAGGGAGAATGAATTCCTTTCATTCTTTAGATTATAGCTAGTGCTTCCATTCTATTTCTTTTCTTTACCTTTAATGCGTTAAAAAAGTTGTTGTTTACTCTCAGAACAAATTATGGTATTCTCCACATTACCATATAAGTTAATTTTTAAAATTAAAGATTTTTTTTTTTTGTGTGTGTTGTTTAACATTTTGTTTGCATTGTAATAATAATTTATTTTTTTTATTTGTGGAAAAATTATTACGTGGACATTTATGAATAATTTGGATTGTCTGTTTTGCCAGTTTTTTTTGTTTTTTTTGTTGGCCACGTCCACACGCGCGCCTTTCTACGATGATTCGCTCCTAGGGCTTTATCAAGGAATGATTTTATTTGACTTTGAATTGAAAACTTTTCTAACTGTCTATCAATTTATATATCTATCCATTTATCTATCTACCTTTCAACCTATCTAAGATAGATAGACCATCTATCTATCTATGCCCGCATAATCTGTAGGCTGTTGGGTCGACAATTCCTACCACATCCCTACCACATCAACCCAAACATAATGGTTATCGTGCCTTTTCAACGGCAGCGCCTGTCTTGTGGAACCAGCTTCCTGACCAGCTTCGAGTTGTTGGGAGCATTGGCGGCTTTGCATGGAAGAGCCCTGAAAACCATTTGTCTTTGAGGGTTTCCTACAGCTGATTTGTCCGTTGCTGGTTGGGAGGCTGATTCGACATGATGAGTGTATATTGTTGAATTTGTTATATATAATGTCAATTAGTTTTACTACAATGTAGATGTAATTATAGGTGCATTCAGGCGCGGGGGGGGGGGGGGGGGGGGGTTAAAATGTGAAAATCACGCCGAAAATTTAGCAACGACTCAGCCAGCCGCTGAATAAGCGGGGGAGGGGAGGGGGGGGGGGGGGTTTACAATTTGAAAATCACGCCGAAAATTTAGCAACGACTCAGCCACCCGCTGAATAAGCGGCGAAGTAAGAGGGCATATTTTATTTTATTTTTGTCCCAAAAATGTGTACTTTTGGCCGATCGATATTTCGTTTCGATCGTTGGGGGTGCATGGGGTAAGGTTACTTTTTTGGGGTCATCCGTTACCCTTATTTTTTTAAAGGGGGGGGGGGGTTTCCTCCAAAACACACATATACAAAAAGTTAAAGGGGGGACATCCACCCCCCCCCCCCCCCCCCCGCGTACGCGCCTGGGTGCATTGGTTAACTTTCCCATAAATATTTTTTGTCATTTGCTTATCTATTTTGTATATATTTATTGTTGTATTATTGTTGTTTATATATTCAAATTTGTCATGATTGTAAAGCGCATAGAGAAATTTTCAATTTATTATGCGCTTCAACGGCTTCATAAATATTCTCTATTATTTTATTATTATTAAATGGAATTTCAGACACTTATCTATTATTAAGTGCCAAGTTTATTTTGATACCTGCACTTTCAAATAAGTGTACACCTTCGGCGTGCCATACACAAATCTTGCATCTGATTGGCTGCTGAAGTAAAAATAAAACAAGCCCTGAAAAGAGTGAGGAAAACACAATTTTACAAGCAATACACGATCAACTTGAGGTCATTAAACTGTTCCTGAGGTCAGTATCGATGATTAAAACTTTTCATTAGTTTCGCAAAATATTGCATTTCATGGATGTGTGAGTGTTTATGCTGGTTAGCACTGAGTTGGTCAGACAAATGCCAAAAGGGATTTTGCCTTTGTTAAAATGTACATGTACCGGTATACACTGCATAGGAATAGCCTTGCCATTGCATTGGGAGCGCGAGCGCGAGCCGAGGCGCGGCGCCTGCTTTCTTGGTTAATAATAATTAGCCTAGACTATCAGTATGTGATGCGATGCTAAATTCCACGGTCATATTCTTAGTATTGTTTGGCAGTACATCATGCAGTAGATCTTTAGGAATAAGGGGAAGTGAATTATGGAATAAAGAGGGCCGAGGTAATACTAATAGATATCCATTTGTGTGACTGTTGAGTGGAGTCGGGAGAAATTATGATGATAATAAAAATATTAAAATATAGATCTAATGAACGATTCTTATGAAATAAATATACACTGTCACGTTAATCATTGTCATGTTTATCATGTTATGTCATAACCTATTCACAATTAACATGCATCACCATGAACTTGTTCTTGACTAATTATTCGTGACAAGATCAATATTTCATGAATATGCTATTCAAAGCATCTAACAGATTTCAAAATATCTTTTTAATGTTTGCATTAAAACTTGCATGAAAATTTTGTCTCCTACTCTAAACTCAAATCAATAATATGTCCTTTCGGGCTCATGACAGGATGGATTTCTTTCCCTCAGTACCATCCTACCAGGTGAACTGGATAGTTCAGCTCATGACTCTACCAGTAGTCATCATGCTAACCTAGGTGCTTGTGTTAAGGCAGTTAAAGCTTGGATGATGTTGGAAAATGCCATATTAAATGTAATTTGTATGTTTTTGTCTTGTTTTCTCCTTTTTTTCCTCGCTGCTTTTTCTTCTTCTTCTTCTCCCTCTCCTCCTTCTCTTTCATGAGCTCCCCTTATTGTTCCCATTCTTCTTCCCCTCGTTCTTCTCTTCCTCTCGTTCTTCTCTTCCTCCTTGACCCCTCCCCTTCTACCCTCTTGTTGTTATCGTTCTCCTGTTCCTCCTGCTTCTCCTGCTCCTGCACCTGCTCCTCTTCCTCCGCTTCTGCCTCTTCCTCCTCATCCTCCTCCTCATCATCTTTCTCCTCTTCCTCATCCTCCTCCTCCTCCTCTTCCTCTTCCTCCTCTTCCTCCTCTTCCTCCTCTTCCTCTTCCTCTTCCTCCTCCTCCTCCTCCTCCTCCTCCTCCTCCACCTACTCCTCTTCCTCCGCTTCCTCCGCTTCCTTCTCTTCCTCCTCCTCTTCCTCCTCCTCCTCCTCCTCCTCCACCTACTCCTCTTCCTCTGCTTCCTCTGCTTCCTCCTCCTCTTCCTCCTCCTCTTCCTCCTCTTCCTCCTCCTCTTCCTCCTCTTCCTCCTCCTCCTCTTCCTCCTCTTTCTCCTCTTCCTCATCCTCCCCCTCTTCCTCCTCTTCCTCCTCTTCCTCTTCCTCCTCTTCCTCCTCTTCCTCCTCCTCCTCTTCCTCCTCTTCCTCCTCTTCCTCCTCCTCCTCTTCCTCATCTTTCTCCTCTTCCTCATCTTTCTCCTCTTCCTCCTCCTCTTCTTCCTCCTCTTCCTCCTCTTCCTCATAGCAGACAGGATGGAGTTCCCTCCCCCAGGAGAGCTGGAGTATGGAGCAACCCATGACTATGCCAATGAATACATTCCTCTCGGTGCTGTTGGCCCTGGTGGGCCTCGGATGATGGTGGAAGGGGGCTACAGACCAGAGGATCATGGTGCCCCACCTGTCGTTGAAGATTACCCCAACGGTAAGTTTTAACGGGAAGAAGAATACAAGGAAGAAGAAGAAAAGGAGGAGAAGAAGAGACACTATGTCTTGTCTAGCCAGGGTAGCGTCATTGGTATTAATATTGTTTTCTCTTAGGTAAGGGCCTTGCAATCATTTAATTACCCCCAGATTTGTGGCAAGCAACAGGGAATACAAATGACCCCCCTGCCCACAAAAAGAAAGAAATACAAAACAAAAAACAAAACAATAGGAAAAGACGAAAAAAAGTGAAAAGGAAAAAAAGGAAGGGAGATGTAGAAGCAATAAGGGTAGCTTTGGTGCAGTCCCTGGAAATAATAATAATAATATTAATAGTGGGTTCTTGTATAGCGCTCCTTTCTGTCAGACTTGACACTCCTGGCGCTCATAGATATATAAAATGTGAAAGAAGACGTGGCCATAAACATCTCTATGAAATGACTGAATGAACAATCTGAAGCAACTTCAGGTGACGTACATGTAACTATATCTCTCTGTAAGGTATGCTTTTTACAAATTCAAAATTTGCATTCTCATCCCTCTTTAATTCTTTCTTTCTTCCTTCAGGGAGCCACAGCCAGCTCCACATGGGAAACAGTGGGTTGTACCGTGAGCTGAGGAGCGTGATGAACGATGGGGGTGACAGGTTTGGGGTCTCGACGATCACCGTGGATACGCAAGAAGAACTCATCTGGGTCGGAAACCAAGGGGTGAGTGTAGGGAGATAGGTGTAGGTTCCCATTATTCTAATGCAAATTACAGAGATGACAAGTGCAAAGATGTCAGGTCACAGAATAGCTTTAAAGCCCGTCTGGACTAGTTTGACCATGGGGGATTAGACCTCCCTGCAAGTTCACTGACAGGTGGTTATTTCATCAAATCAGCTCAGAATTAACGTAAGAAAAAGGGGATGAGGGGGGACCAACAGCCAGGCACCAATTAGGCCTTGTTTGCTATTCGAGGCGCAAGTAGCTAAAAGTACCGTATTTGCCGGCTATAAGGCCGCAGCGCCATATAGGCCGCACCCCAGATCTTTTTGTCGAAGTCGGGATTTGATCTCTTGCGTATAAACGTTGATTTGACTAAAATCACCATCTTAGACCGCTCGGCCATTCCGCACTGATGTTAGCCTATGTAGTTTTTTGTGATGTATACATTGCGCCTCTCTCTTGTGTATTGAAATGGATGCTTCGCGGCAGCTCCATTAAACGGGCCCTTCTTTTACTTTTGCAATGCATTGGCACGAACTTAGATCAAGATCTATCGGCAGATGTTGTTTTTGGAAGTTTATTTTCGTCTTCATGCCAACAATGCAAGATAAAATTGTCGGTAAGATGTGTGGAGATGTATAGTTATTGTACCATTCGTAGATCTAGTCCCATATGTGCAAATTCGTGCTGGTTTTGACTTACTTTTTTTTTTTTTTTTTACTCTTTCGTCGCATAGGTCGCACCCCGACTTTTTGATATTTTCTCTTTCAAAAATACTGCGGCCTTTACGCCGGCAAATACGTAGTGCAGTGGGGCTTTAAACAGGGTTCGTACGGGTCAGGGAATTTCTGGAAAGTCAGGGAATTTAAAAATGTTTTTTCCAGAAGCAAAAAGTCAGGGAGAGTCAGGGAATCCGTCCATTTCTTCTGGAAAGTCAGGGAAAATCTTTTTTTTTCTCAAGATGTTTGTCAAAATGGCATTTAATTTGTCTTGTGAACAAAGGAATTTTTTTTTTGTAAAATCTGTGGTTCACACAATAGCTAGCCCATCACAATGCAGTGTAGTACGATGCTAATGTTCTTTTGGGGAAATTTGTGTGTGCATGACTGTTTGTTGACCTGTGTATAGGCAAATTCATCCAATGTACTGAGCTCTGTGAGAGTGTGTGTGTACGTGACTGATCAGACCAATAAGAAACTTTCCTTGTGAGTGGGCGGAGAGTGAAGCCAGCATAAATTAAACTTGTCAGTGACCACTAGCACAGTACTGAAGAATCATAAACTATGAAGTTTTTTTACCTATGTGTAGGCAAATTCACGTATTGTGCTGAGCTGTGAGATCGAGAGTGTGCATACAGTAAGCAAGTGATGTGACTGATCAGACCAATCAAAAACTTTCCTTGTGAGTGGGCGGGGAGTGAAGCCAGCATAAATTAAACTTGTCAGTGACCGCTGGCACAGTACTGAAGAATCATAAATTATGAAGTTTGTTGACCTGTGTGTAGGCAAATTCACGTGGTGTGGTGCTGTGAGATCGAGAGTGTGCATGTGAAAGTTTTCTTTATTCTCCTTGCCCCCAGTTCACTGTCTCTCTCTCTCTCTCTGCATGTACCTACTATTATGCTCTCTGTCTCCCATTCTCGAGCGATTGGCACATCATCATTCTCTTCCTTCCATCTAGTCTGATCTCTCTCTTCTTTCTCTTTTTCTATTCTATTTAATCATTTTTCGACTATTTTTAAAACCTATTGTCCCCCTCAAATCTTGCCTTTATTAATTTTGATCTCTTTCTTTAAAATAATACAAAATTATTTACCTTTAAAAAGTAGTTTTCGCATGTTTTCTTTCTCAAGTTTCTTTCATTTTGTTTCTCGATCCCTCCCCAACATTCATTCACATCTCTTTATCTCTTTCACTATCGACTTTCACTCATTCTCAGTTTTCCCAAAGCATGTCGTACCGTAGAATTATTTTTAAAAGGCAAAGATATTCATATTCCCTATCAAAATCCAAGCAGTATTTTTAACTATTGTGTTTACAAACGGCAAGGATTAGTGCATGCATGCCAGACAGCTGCCGCCCAGCGTGGTGTAATATTACATGTGGTTTCTCTGAACAGGGTGCGCGGCCTTTGTTTGTTATCGGTTACCAGGCAACCAGCACATAACAAAATGAATGCAAATCTTGGGTTCATGTATAGCATGGGCGCTGCATGCCAATCATAGTAAAGCATGTGGGATGGGTGCTCTGACAGGGAGTGTACTTCTGTATTTTGAGAAGTGATGAATGCCTAGCCCAGTATATAATACCCGGCTGGTTTCGTCTTAGGGAGTGGTCTAAACTAAGCATGTTGACCTGGGACTTATTGTAATTAAGTGTCTTGAATCCTGGCTGGTAGACAGCAGGATAAAAAATATTGCGGTCAGTAGACAGTAGGTCACACAAGATGTGTGGTAGAGAGTAGCCTTTTAAAAGTCAATATTATCCCCGGGTTACCGGACTTTTCCGGGTCCCGTTAAGAAATTTGGAAAATTGCCGGACCTGTCCGGGTTTTGGGTTCCGAGCCATGTACATGTATGCAAGATGTTTGTGTGCGTAAATGACTTGCAGTGACAGGTGCGGTGCGTGGTGCCGGTGTGTGTACATACACGTATGCTGCATGCACGCTGTACGATTACTTTTTGATCGAGCTTGTGCTTTGATTTTGATTAAAAGTTTGAATGAAGGTGTTTTACCCCGGGGTCTTACCACAGAATATTCATAAAACAATAATTTAAATGTAAATAACTATGCATCATGAGCCACTCGTGTTTTCGTAAGAACCCCTTTAAAAATCGTGTTGCTCTAAATTTACTCGAATATCGCAACCCTAAATCGCATTTGATTCCACATTTGGCGTCCATTGTGCGAGCGCGAGCATACAGCCAGTTAGCTAGCCTAGCCTCGTGGTTGCTGCTTTCCCCAAGGTCCGCAATTAAGGCACACTTTTTTCCGTCAGCAAAATATCGAAAGTCGGGGGTGCGCCTTATATAGTCAGGTACAGGATATTTGAGTCCTCAAATGCTACTTTTTAGTAGTTTTCAAAAATCTCTGTGTCACAACATGAATTACATGATGCAAATAAAGAATAGGATCTACTATTTGAAGTTAAACTACGTTCCTAATTTGAAAGGAAGACAGTTTTTGTTTAAAGTTTTTTTTTTCAGTCTCGATAAATTATGCCCCGTCACAAGGCACTTTGCCGGCCGAAGCTCTGCCGTGTCTTCAGCTCATTCACCTGTATGATGCAGCTCACTTACACAGGGGATAACGAATCACCACGCGAAAACTAGCCTGTCCACATTTCTGTTTGAACTTGGAGGATTTTTTTTTGGTCATCTTTAGTTTTAAAAAAAACATTGTTACTGGGTCTACGTTAGTTCACAAGCACTTCAACTGTGCCTCGTAATAAAATGAAAGTATTTTCGAACACTGTCACTGAAATAAGAGCGGTTCTGATGTTAACAAAAAGACCAATGTTGGCTTTTTGTTAACCAGATCAGATCGCGTCTTAATCTAGTGTTCGAAAAATACTTTCACTCTCATTATACGAGGCACAGTTGAAGTGCTTGTGAACTTAGTATAATTAGACCTAGGTCTAGTAACAATGTTGTTTTTAAACTAAAGATGACAACAACAAAAATCCAGATTTTTTTTTTTGTTTTTGTTTTTTGGTGGGGGGGGGGGAGGATCTTCGAAATAGGGATGCGCCTTATAGTTTTGTGATTTGCTTCCTAGTATTGCGATGATATATAGTTGTACGCTTTAAATTAAGACATGTTCATCATTGAAAATGGTCATGGAAATTTACATTATCCTGCTCTGGAAAGTCATGGAAGGTCATGGAATTTTAAAAATGTGTAAGTGTACGAACCCTGTTTAAATAAAGGGTAATACTGTGCTAGGTGTCTCATACAACAAATAACTTCTTTCCGTTTATTTCACCCCAAAATGAGAACTTTCCTGATATGACCTGAGAATGACTAAGTCAGAGAGCTATATTCAAGTGTGTGTAATACTTTTTATTGAGGCCAGGCATTCAATTAACCATTCGGCCTCGATCTACACTTTATATCATTAACACACATTTGAAATGATTGACATATGACTTACATCTACTAGCCAACAACATGGGTCCTCTTACTTCATGGCCCAGCATACCTTATCTTAATCTTACGTGCATGTCCGTGTCACGTCCTTTTAAGGCATTGTGATGTCAGTGGCAGTGCCTTAAACGGATGGCACACGTAGCAGTCCACTATGTCGACGTGCAAATCTAAAAGTCCCTATTATTGCTTTGGTCGTCAACTTAGTCTGGCTTGCTTGTCAATCAAGACACAACAGTAGTGATACAAGAAAGAAGTATTATTCAATAATCATATCAAGAGATAAAGTCATCTGTCGTGCAAGACACAGACCTTCATTTCTAAGGAGCGCGATCGCGCCGGCGCTCCTACAGCGCTCCAAAAAAATAATCAGGAGCGTTGTTTACAGCGCTCCTTGGTTTCAATGTTTTCCTTCAGTTAAAAATCCCAAATGTTTGCCGTGAAAATGCGCCAATAAATTATTAGAACAGAAAAAATACACGAATGATTCGTAATGGGCGCATTTTCACGGAAACACTTGCGCCTTATAAAAGCACTAAATACGAAGGTAGTAGAGAGCTCGCGCGGCAAACTGTTCGTGATTCGGGATCACGAACAGTTTTCCGCCCACGAGCTCTCTACTAGCTTTGTATTTAGTGCTTTAATAAGGCGCAAGTGTTTCGTGAAAATGCGCCCTTAATAGGCTAGCGCGCACGTTCAGACCATGCGATCGCTAAAATGCTGTGGCGCACGTACGTACGTACTTTGTATCGAAGGATCAAGAAAACAAATCGTCAAATGGAGAAATAAACAAGCATTCAAATAGTCATTAGAGATCTGTCGAGGTTTGTTTGTAGATCTAGTTTATTATTTCATCTCAAATAGAATTTATAATTCTCTTATTGATAAGTTAAGAACACCTACGATGTTCTCGATCGTAGTTACTCTCATTTTGCTAGCAGCCGACCCAGCGTTGTTGTGGCAGAAACCTAGCCGGCCAGCTTCCCATGACAAACCTTTCGAGTCCCGGTAAAATTGCGCGCGCTGCGACTCTCCGAAAGTGCGTTGGTCTTGTTGACAAACTCTAGCCCGCTAGGATCCCACGACGGACCATTCGTGGTATGGTGAGAGTGTGTGAGGTGGGAAAACTCTCGTCACGCACGCGAGCTGTAATTCCTGCTCTAAATATTATTATTTTATTACAGCATTTTGAACCCACACACAATAATACAAGGTAAAAACATCAATTTTCAAATTGAGCTCCTCACTCTTTCCAGGAGAGTTATTTGAGGAGCTCAATTTGAGCTCCTTGGCAAAACAAGGAGTGGGATTAATAGAGCTCCACCAAATTCTAGAAATGAAGGTCTGATTGCACCTAATTGCCTACAGTACAGCCATATCACAACTTCCATCTTGTTTTCTTCAGAGCAAGATGCAAGAATAAACAACAAGCAAAAATTAGACAATTACATTTTCAGAATGATTTTTGATGAGGAGGATTTTCCTCTTGTGTAAAGTTTGGATTTACAAACACTGTGTTGGTGTGTGATTTTCCATAACATAGAGGTTGATTTTTCAGTTATTGTATATATCTAGTGAACTTGCCATCAGTTGCCCATCTGGCAATTTTGGTTGCAAGGTCAGGCAGGTGGGCTTGTAGTACCCAGTCTACCATTTACCACATCCTCTTCCTGATGTCTTCCTCTGACTTCTCCTCAACTTTGGAAGGATACCATTTTGTTTGAATGTTTTTTTAAACAGATATATGGCGCTATACAAATGTTGTGAATCATCATCATCATCATCATCATTACCGTATGTCTCTCTACATGTATGTCATTTAACTGTTAGGGTCACGTGACATCATACTATGGACCCCAGCTGCAGAAGTACACATCCTTCCAGGTTCACCCTACCAACCCGATCCGTGAGATATCCACCTTCCCCGGGGGCGTCCTCTCACTCTACAACAATGGCCTCCGCTGCAATGCCAGGCAAGGCATGAGAGTCTTCGATTGCAAGTAAGTGTAGACGAAATATCAACATACCTGGCGTGTATATCTTTTGATATAAGTGGAACAGTATGAGGATATATTCAGTCATTTTCATTCCAATTCCCTTTTTGCCAACCAAATTCTACCCAATTCCTTAAGTATTTCAGGAATATTGGCTTTTGGCAAACAATATTGAATTGTACATAGAACAGAAGATCAATTTTCCCAGTAATTCTTTTAGGTTTTGTAGTACTTCAGCTGATTCCTGCAGTGTTTCAGGAGTGATGACTTTCAGATCATGAAGGCTCGAAGGCCTGTTCAGATATGACGCAATAAAACCACCTGAAAATGTTTGTGTCTGTATAAACATGTAAATGAATAAGCAACCAAGCACAACAAAGGTCCTGTACACGTTTTCACTGTATTATAGCATACAGTAATGTGACTCCCATTACACTTGACGTTATCATCATAAAAAGACTGCCACAGTCTTACCACTTCACAACTGAAGGATGTCTCTAATGTCCTTTTCGCTCTCAAGAGACGAAATTGAATAACGTAATACCAGAATTATTTTTTGAATTTTACAAAAGGTTCAGATTCGCAGAAGTGTCATGCCACAAAATGTTAATTTAATCACAGCCAATTTGATACTGAATATCGTTCTTCTTTACAAACTGCAAAAGTATCTCAGATTACTTGGTTTTATAGTTCGTATTCACAAACGATACTCTTTTTAGAATGAATCTGTGGGCTTTTTGGAAGTCCCTTTGAAACGTGCGATAAAGAATGAACGCATGTCTCTATGGGAAGTCCACAAACTAATGGACTTATTTGCCCAAATTCACAGAGGAGGTTTAAATTTAACCCATGGTTTAAACCCTCATTTAAATAACCCATGGTAATTGGTTTAAAATCAGCACAAATTAAGCGTACCTCCCCTTGCGTGCATCTAATATTAGACCTCTGATTGTGTCGCGCTTCATTTGCGCTAATTTTAGACCATGGGTTATGTAAATGAAGATTTAAACCATTGGTTAAATTTAAACCTCCTTTGTGAATTCGGGTCATGATGTTTTTTGAGAAACCGGCCGTTGGGTTTTGCAATTGTGGACGATTCCTTCCATTTTCAGGGGCGAGGACTTTCAGAACATGCAGAGCATGCTGGTCCTGAGTGACACCCGTCTGCTCCTGGGAGGTCATCAGGACCGGCTGGTAGAGGTCGACCTGGGGTCAGGGGTTCAGACGGTGACCCACCCGACAGACAAGGTGGGCGTGGCCATCATGAGACCCGATCAGAGGTTCATCTGCTGTGGGGTACCGACGGGACATGTAAGATACGACAATTTTTTGTCTCATTCATTTCGGTTTATTGAATTGAAATTCCATGTTAAAACAGTCGGGACACTGATACAAACAAAGATTACAAAATTCAAAGACAGGTCTTAAATTAATCCAAGGCGACCAAGGTCATGGCCTTGGATGCCCTTTTGATTGGCCTCAATGCCCCTCTCATTGGCCTTGGAGATTTTTTGTGCCCTTTCCAATTCTTCCTATTTGTGCTGTTATATAGGAATGTGCCCTACAGAAAAGTGGCCTTGCCCTAAAAATATTGAAATTAAAGGCCTGCAAAGATATAAAGAAATATTACAAATACATCAATATGGAAAAGAATCAAAAATTAGTTCAAGGAGAGAATAACAATAATAATAATGGAAACTTCAATATATTGCACATCATACATAAAATAAATCAAATTTACATACATGGATGAGTGGGAAAAAAGAAAAGAAGAAAAAAGAGAGAATGGACAAAGCATTTCATTCCCCTTTCTTTGACATTTAGTTCAATACTTGAACATTTAGATTTTGAGCATTGACAATAAAGGCTCGTTCACAGACAACTATCTTTTGGTGTTTTTTTTACTACCTGAATGGCAAGCAGAGATGAAAACGGTTCCTGCATACAGCAAAGGTCCTACACGTACTCCTCTCTGTGAAGCATAGTACACTTAAAGCCCCACTATAATACTTGTAGCTACTTGCTCAAATTGTTACAAAAAATGATATCCTCTCTTCCTTTTAATTCTATCAGTTACTTTTTGTTGATACAACCTTGAGCGAGAATGATTAAAAGATTGTAAAACAAGACAGAATGATGTAACCTGCATGTACCAATCATTTTGACTACCTCAGCAAAAGTGAATGACATTTGTTATGATGAAGTTTGTTGTTCATATTTGATAAACATTCAAAGCCCATAAATGCATTGATTTGCATGTAATTCAAGTTAAACTAATGCGAATATAATTTTGAATTTGTCTCAAAAGTAGGAGCTTACATTTATCACTTCCCCAAGCAATGAAAAGTCATCCTGTTGATGCTCTGCAGCATTCCATACACATGCATACATACATGGCCCGTTGCATAAAACTTGCCATTGATGGTAACTTTGCCATCAATGGCAACTACCATAGTAACATGGCTCAACAGCCAATCAAAATCAAGGTTTCCATGGTAGTTACCATTGTTGGAAAAGTTACATTCAATGGTAAGTTTTGTGCTTCAGGGCCCAGGGCCGGTATTCAATTCAATACTTAGATTAAGTAAGAAATATACTAAGTAAATGGCTAAGTTAAGTAATTTACTTATCTCGTATTCAAATCGCTTTTTAGATTTATACTTAAGTAAGACAAAATCTAAGTAAAATACTTACTGATAAGCATTGTGACGACACACGGTCAATCAAAAGTAATGCGCAATCGATGCGTTGCAATAAATGCGCGCTAACATAATTGTGCGCAGGTTATAATACTGCGTAAGAAAACCATATGCCTGCCAATCAAGGCCTCCAAATAATTGGCTTAAGTCTGGTATGGAGTTGGCTTAGATTTAGGGTAAAATACTTAGCCAAAAGTGCGAATTGAATACCATAAACGACTAGGTATGTTATCTAAGCCAAATACTAAGTAAAAAGCTTAAATTTTGTACTTGAGTATTGAATTGAATACAGGCCCTGGTATTTTTTTGTGTTTGTTGCGTGTAGGTTCAACTGAGAGATCCAGCAACCATGAAGATAGAGCACACATTAGAAGCCCACCGAGGTGCCCTGTCAGACTTTGATGTCATCGGGAACCAGCTCATTACCTGCGGCTTTGGAGAAAGGTAGGTGCCCACCCCCCCCCCCCCCCCACTAAGGGAACTGAGGGACCGCATTCATGATCACAAAATCTCTGGGAAAGGGGTACTTTTCACACAACAAAGTCCGGCTCGTGATACACAAAAAAAATCGGCCCGTATTGACTTTACACACCGGACTTAGGGGGGGTGCTTTCAAAGGGAGGGAACATGCATACGCGTACCCTAAATATCACTGAGTGGGGGGCGGGGTTAGGTGCATGTAACCATACAGTCAAACCTGTCTTAGTGGTCCCCTCCCAGTACACTGCCTGTCTATAGTGGTCACTTGTTTTCAATTACAGGATCGAGAATGTGATCTTGATCTACTAGGTACAAGTCAAAAATTCTTTACAATAATACAATGTAATTGTTATTAATTTATTATTAATTATAATTTCATGCGTTGTAACTTACATCTTTTCGCTCAATCTGTTGAATTTGTGCCTCGTCTTTGTCTTGGTGAACAGGTTAGGAAGTCTGAGTGTGGATAGGTTCCTCATGGTGTTTGACCTTCGAACTATGCGACCCATGGCGCCTCTCCACGTGCCGCTGGAACCCATCTTCCTGCGTTGCATGGCTACCTACTCAAACCGGATCATCATCATGGATCAGGTACGCTCAGATAAAACCAAAGGGTGGTATTCTCGAAAGCGGACTAACTTTAGTCCATGGTTTAACCCTCCGACTACGTATGGAATGCCAAGTGTCCATATGAATCGGTTTTTTAATAATTTAATCTGTCACTAAATTAAAATAAAATTGTACAACATAATTAATAAACAACAGTATAACTATAAAATAATTATGTTAACATGGTAAGTTAGGGACATAACAATTTTTGTTTGACCCGAAGCAAAGTATCCCGCTAACTTTGAACCCTTCTTCTTTCTCAGAGCGGTCAATTCCAGATTCTTGACCCCGGCGGGCTGGTGACCCCTGAAATGATGGTCCTTTATCAGGTCAGCATGGCCGGAGATATGGTGATGGACTTTGACGTGTCCAGTAACAGTAGCTGTGTGGTGTTTGGTGACTCTGGAGGTAAGTTTGGTGTATTAGGGACTTTTCGATTTGCACGTTCATAAGTGGACTGCGACGTATGCGGTCATTTTTAGGCAGGGTTGACGAGGCACGCTGACTGTTTTTCGTTACCTTTTCGATTTTACACAACTACGACGCTCGCTTTGTGAGCGCGAAATTCGATCGAATAGCTAAAGATCCAACACCAAATTCGATGCATGGACTGTTCTCAAAAGTAATGCTGCAACAGATTAGCGATGCATAAATAAAATGTGTTCATTTTATGAATTATTCTGCTTAGTGAGCGCGAAATTCGATCAAAAAGCTAAAGATCCAACACACCAAATTTGATGCATGGGACTGATCTTGAAAATTATGTTGCGACAGATTGGCGATGCATAAATAAATTGTGTTCATTTTATGAATTATTCTACAACAATTGTGATTTAAGGGAAACTACAGACACGAAAATGTGTTAATTTAAGAGAATTCACGCTTTCACCACTCTCCGGTTCTAGAATTAGGTCAAAGTGATGTTTCGTGCCTACAAAAGATTGCTTACGAACATGTATCGTCACAGTTTGCGAACGACGGCTAAACAAGTGCGAACGCGTTCGAGAATTCTGCTACGAACGATGAGTTCGTTGATGCGCATGCGCACTGCCTCCAAAGTTACCGCATACGTCGCAGTCCACTAGTGAACGTGCAAAATCGAAAAGTCCCTATTGCCGTTTGGTCTACAACCAGCTCGTCTACTACCCAGTTGGTCTATTCCCGTATGGTCTACTCCTAGCCTGTCTATGACCCACATGGTCAAATATTTCTTCTTTGTTTCTGCGACACATCTCCCAGCAACAATGTTCTTTCATTAATATCCTACACTAACCACTTTCACAAACACCAATCATGGACCAAACACTATACCTAACCCTAACCCTAACCCTATCCATTGTTATAACCCCAACCTAAAACCCAATTACAACCATAACCATACCCCTATACAGAGCTGCCAACAAATTTTAGAAGTAAATACGACAGTACGATTTTTCCTCAATTAAATATGACTTTAACAAAAAAAAATCAGAAAATTTGAACGTGCTTGTATTTTGTGTGTGTGTGCCATTTTCAATAGCAAATTGCCAATTCTCTCCTGAAAAGTGTCCTACAAGCATCTCACATCGGCAATTTGGGGATGTTCATTGGTTTATTGAACACACCAGTCATGATGAAATCATGCATATTCAACAAAATGTTTCTAAACATGTTATTCTTCAAAATGTCGACGAACACAGTCTAACAAAAAGAAAGTACTTATCAATCAAAAATAGGATTTTTTTTTGGAAAAGAATGGGATTTTTGTTCAGTTGGGGTTAGCAGCTCTGCCTATTCCATTGACAAATTGAAGCATGAAGCAAATGTGGTGTCACCCTTCTTTCAATCAATATCTTGTTTTAAGGTATGCCTTTCTTTGATCCATGTATTTCACCTAGGTTGCTGCCATTTGTGGTCAAGCAGTGACGAGGAGGTGACGTTTAATACCTTTTCCACCGAGACCGAGTTTGCTGAGCCTGTAAGTAAACATTTTCCTGTTGCCTTTTTTGAAATTTAAATAACATGAATTATGAATGCAGTTTCAGTGATCCTTTTGTTCATGATGGAGAAACTGATTTGAAGGTGGACTTTTCAGGGCTCTTATTCCTATGAAAGAATTAAATTTTCATGTTGCCTTCATGGATTGTTGATGGATGATGGATTATTTGTGCACCAGTTTTACGGTTACATCAGTGCATGTAATGCCCAGACATGTAATTGGCTTTGAAACAAAGCCAATGACCTGAGGTCAGTGGTATTGATGCATAAATTAAGATTGCGCCCATATGCAAATTACGATGGGAGTGCACAACGCAGCGCGCAGGCAGTAATATCATCATTTGCATGGGCAAAATCTTAATTTACGCATAAACCACTGACCTCTAGAGGTCATTGGCTTTGTTTAAATGGCGCCCGTAACCGTAAACTGGTGTATTATTGGTTGAAATGGTAACATGCTATTTTCTTTCCTGTGAAAAATAATTGTTTATGTTCAGCTTGAATTTAAATCTCATTAGGGTACATTTTGATTTTGTCTGTGGAATTATTGAGTTCACATTAAAACAAAAGAAAACGGACAAAATTGACTTCTGCGTATCAGACAATGAAATTTCAACTTTCGCATTAGTCATAACTTCCTTCATTCAATGTATTTTCTTCAGTCCCAATAGATTTGAATAAGTCATTGTTGACTGGACTCTTCTGCTTACTCTTCCTTTTCCTCGACCTTCTCCTCCTTCTCTTGTGCTTCTTTTCTTGTTGCACTTTTTGTTCTTTGTGTACTCCATGTTCTTCTTCTTCTTCTCCTCCTTCTTCTCTTTTTTCTCCTTCTTCTCCTCTTTCTCTTCTCCTTTCCCTCCCTCTCTTTCCCCTCCTCTTACTCCTTCTCCTCCCCTTTCCCTCATTGTCTTTCCTTCCGCTCCTCTTCCTCCTTTTCCCCTTTCCCTCCCTCTCTTTCCACTCCTCCCCATCCTCTTCCTCCACCCCTTCCCCCCTCCTCTTTCCCATCCTCCCCCTCCTCCCCCCCCCCCTCTTTCCCCTCCTCCCCCTCCTCTCCCCCTCCTCCTTTTCCTTCTCCTTCCCCTCTACTCTCTCCCTCTCCCTCACTTTCTCTCTCTCTCTCTCTGCCTATCCCAAATACTCTCATAAATTGCCATTGTTATTTGTTATCACTATCTTGTTTTTTTACCATTTCCATTCTGTATTTCTATGTTTCAAATGTCTTTATGAAGAGTGTGGAATAAACTTTGAATTGAATTGAATTCTCCTTTTCCTTCTCCTTCTTCCCCTCCTTCATCCATACAGGTGGTACCCCTGCATGCCTTCCCATTCAGTGATGAGCTGTCCTCGTTCTCCACCATACCCATGCCCTACTGTGAGGAGGAGCCCCTACTGTCGGACTGGCCCGCAGAGCTCTGTAGAGTCAGCATGAGGTAATACAAGGGGAATCCCCAAGGGGGGCGTTTCACAAAACTTGAGACCAGTGACAAATGACAAGTCTTGTTATAAGCTACTGAAATCCTTGCTTCTGATTGGTTATCAGCAGATTCATCACTGATTTTTGTCATTTGTCACTGAGAAAGGGCTTTGTGAAACGGGTCCCAGAAGTCACCTGCAATAGACTATCGAAGCTGTGACATCATAAAAATCTATTTTTAGAAATGAATATGACCACCTGAATAAATAGAGTTTAATATGAAATAAAGGTGATATCCCATTGAAATCTATTTATTCAGATGGTCATATCTCAGCCAATACTTAACATACATGTATTCAATTGGTTTTCAACATTTGGACATTATTTTTTATGCTCTTTCGGAAAATCAAGTTCAAATTTGGAAACTATAAAAATAGATTTTTGATGACATCACACACTGCTCTATGTGCAGCATGCTATAGTGAAGCCTGCTTTTGTGATCATCTGTCTATAAAATTCAAGAAAAGATTTTCATTTTTTTTTTTGGCATATGGGACCTTTCCAATATTAACTGATTATCCTGTTTATTGGCTACACATCTTTTCAGAAACTTTTCCTCTTTGTAGTATATACCTTTTTAGAATTTTCTCCTAATCTTGAACTGTTGCTCAGGCATCCCCCAACCATCAACCCTATGTAGCAATTAACTTGCTTTATTTTATTCAGCTATTCCTCGAACACAGACTTACAAAAAACATTTGTCCATGATTAGTACATGTACATATACATGTGCATTTATATTGATAAACATATAAACTTCTTTTATCCTCCTGCTGTACAGGCAACCTCCCCCCGTCGATCCGGAGATCCTACGGAGCATGAAGCTCGTCCAGTTCATCGGCTACGCCCCCAACACAGGGGGAAGGCGGAGGAACCAGGTAGCTTACCGGGACGTCGCAGGAGGGTCCAAGAAAGGGTCCAGCAAAGATAAGGTGCCAGAGAGCCCCTCGGGCAGAAGTAAGTGAAACACCAGCAGGACATTACCCCCACCCGCCCCCCCCCCACAAGTAACTCCCAAGGGATTGGAGATGTTGCACATAGTTTTAGAATGAGTCTGATTGCCATGGTAATGATGTCACTAACATTTTTTCAGGCTTGTCAAACAAGACTTTTAAAGGACAAGCCCCAAGCAATATGTATTGACTGTTGAGTGATATTTCTTTAGATTGCACCAATATTTGTAAGCACTTGATTTATTGATTTAGCATGAAAACTTGCTTATAATTAAATTGTCCGACTTTAAACAAATGATAAACAAATGTCAGAGATTGAGCCAATAGTTGTGCCACTCTACAGCTTTTTCAGCAACATTAAACTTTTCATAAAATACATCAAAACAAGAGACGCATGTATCAATGGTTATACTAGAATTGCTAAACTGTTTTTGAGTAGTATAAATGTGTATGACAGTGTATGTTTACTTCAAATTTAGAATTTCCCTCCTCCAATCTATTTCAACCTTTTCAATTCAATTCAATTTCGGTTTATTAATATAAAAATATACAGTGATAATCATGACATGATGCCTGAGCATAAACTAGGTTTGCATCCTCTGTAAAATATAACAGCACATGAAAAATTGTAAATCTTTCAGTTCATATACATCTGTCTTTTGTCGTTCTGAACTCCAGAGAATTCCATATTCATTTAATGATTATCATTATGATTGTTATAATATCTCGCAGTGGAGGACCCAATGACGATGAAGGTTTCCTAAGCCTTATAAGAAGGTGGAGATTAAATATTCCAATAAATGATTATTGTTATTATGATTATTGTTGTTATGTCTCTCACAGCCGAGGACCCAATGATGAGCATGGTGCCCAAGCCTTATAAGAAGGTCGAGATCAAATATTCCAAACTCGGCATTGACGACTTTGACTTCAGGCATTACAACCGGACCAACTTCGCCGGACTCGAACCTCACATTCCAAACGCCTACTGCAACTCTATGTTACAAGTAAGCTCAAGGGGGCTTTTTACAAAACTTGTGATCAGTGACAAATTACAGTTGTTGTTATAAGCTGCTAAAATCCTTGCTTCTGATTGGTTATCAGCAGATATGTCACTGATTTTTGTCATTTGTCATTGAAAAAAGGCTTTGTGAAACAAGCCCCAGATCTCTACCTTTAAAGCCCCACTGTACTACTTATAGCTACTTGCGCCCTCTATATAGCAAACAATGCCTAATCGGTGACCATTGGTCCCCATGATCCCCTTTTTCTCGTGTTAATTGAGAGCTAATTTGATGAGATAACCACCAGATAATCTCTCACCCTTTGCCAGATTGTATTGTCATGGGATAGATATACTAAAGGTTCCAAAACATTCTGAATGCCTACTGCAACTCTATGTTACAAGTAAGCTCAGATCTCTACTTTTAAAGCCCCATTGCACTACTTATAGCTACTTGTGCCCTCTATATAGCAAACGATGCCTAATTGTTACGGCTAAATATTGTTTTATTCAAAGAAAAACAAAAAGAAACACTACTCCAGAGTCATTGCTTTGAATTTGTATTATTTCAACTGTTGTTAGATACATGTTCTGTGTAGTTTTGTATTTGAATAAACCTGTTGATAGGGTTGGCAAAAAGATATTTGTTTCTATTTCTTTTTTAATTTGAAAAATCAAGCAAACAAACAAAGTGATTTAAATCAGTGGGTTTAAGCAAATATTGATTTATTTGAATCACCAATTTTATTCAAGAAAATCATGATTTATATGTGAGATATTTTTGCCAACCCTTCCGTTCGGTCAGCAACATCTTTTCAGGAAATTTGCAGATTTTTTTTACTGAAAGGAAAAACCTCAAAACCCCACCATCCATTGTCAACTAAATTCATGAATTAAAAAAACAAACAATGGACCTCTCGGTGGAACAGTGCCACATTGTTGGTGGATTGCTGAGTAGGGCCATCTAGCCATTTACCTCTACCATAATTAACGTTGTATAAACCGCCCTTGTGTATTAACCGCACCCCTCTTTTTCGCCGACTACATGTAGTTAAAAAACCCATGCAGGAAGGCCTTTCATTTAACTGTGAGGTGCAGTTGAATGTGTAAGATCATTAATGTAAATTTAAAAAAACAGTTGAGGACCTAGGATAGAACCTTGTGGTACGCCATGTGTAATAGAAAAAAATCGATCAGAAAGATTACTTTCAGAGATGACAGACAAATTTGAGTGTTGTTCTAGTTTCCGATGGTGGTGAGTCAACACACCGATTACTGAGCTGGGAGACATTGCCAGGCATAGCGCAAAGTGGAGGGGCATAAATCAAAACTTAAAAAAAAAAAAAAAAAAAAAAAAAAATTGTACCGTGTATAAGATGCACCCCTGACTTTGAATTTTTTTCGGCGGCAAAAAAGTGCGGTTAATACAACGTTAATTGTGGTAATAGTATGTGTACATATTTTGTAATGTTTCGATTATTCTACTTCTTTTTATACAAAAATTAATTCAAATCAAATCAAATCAAATTAACTTTCCTTTTGTTCAGGTGCTGTACTTTGTGGAACCTCTGCGCTGTGCACTGGAAACCCACACATGTAGCAAGGAGTTCTGCCTAGCCTGTGAAATGAGCTTCCTCTTCTACATGTTTGACTTGTCAAAGGGACAAACCTGCCAGGTAAGGCAGATCTCTCACAAGGTTTCCAGGGCTGGTAGTCAATTCAATCAATTCAGGTGTATTTTACTCTGTTAGTGTTAGGGTTCCAAGCTATCCTTGAAAATGACTTTCCATTTTTGTCTGATTCGGGGAAGAGTCAGAACATGCCGGCAGGCCTGATAATTACCCGATTTAAATCGGTTTTCCGATATAAAAAAAAAATCTAGATTTTTTTTTTCCCCCGTTTTTTTTTCTTCTTTTTTTCCCAACATTTTTTTTTTCTTCCTGATTTTATCCTGATTTTACAGATTTTGCCTATTTTCCCCAATTTTTCCCCAATTTTCTTACTCAAAAGGGGGGAACGTTGTTAGATGCCTCTGATTCTAAACAAAATCCTTGACTTAGCTCATGCTGCAATCATAATTATAAACCTTATGGTCAGTCAGGAATCCCATGACTTTTACCAGCCAATCGCATGGTGGATTATCAAGATATTTATGATTGGAATTTGAAAATTCAAAAACTGTTCTCCCCAACGGTTTTTATTACACTACAGTCTATTGGGGAAAATGAGTATGGTAAAACTGGTTACTCAAAGACTTTTACTGTTTTGAAGCACTTCATGATCATTTTAAAGCGCAATTTTTGTAGGGTTTCAATATTACACCATATCACAGATACTGATAACACGCCATGCATCTCAGCTCAGATTTAAAAATAAACTGGAAACATTGTTAAACAATACCTTTAACATATTTCTTTGTTGAGCAGGCTAGTAACTTCCTTCGAGCATTCCGTACCATTCCGGAGGTGTCCGCTCTGGAACTCTTACTGGGGGATGCTGAGGAGTCCACAGGCAAGGCCAACTTCCCTCGTCTTATCCAGAGCTGGAACAGATTCGTATTGGCCCAGGTCTTACAGGTAAATCACTTCATTGTTTCTTGATATCCACACACAGCCAATAAGGGAGTACCGTAATTAACGGTGTATAAACTGCCCTCGTGTGTATTAACCGCACCCCTCTTTTTCGCCCTTGTCGGCAGCAAGCCAGGTCCGTGTTAAAAAATCCATGCGGGAAGGCCTTTCATTTAACTGCGAGGTGCAGCTGAATATGTAAGATCATTAATGTAAATTCAAAAAACAGTAGAGGACCTAGGATAGAACCTTGTGGTACGCCATGTGTAGGAATTATTATTATAAACTACATATTGAGATCTAATCAGAAAGATTACTTTCAAACCAAGATGACAAACAAATTTGAGTGTTGTTCTAGTTTCCAAGTGGTGATACAACACACCGATTATTGAGCTGGCAGACATTGCGAGGCATAGCGCTAGGTGGAGGGGAATAAATCAAAACTTAAAAAAAAAAAAAAAATAATAATAATTACGGTACTGTCTATCATGAATACCGTAAATCTCTGTGTAACAGACGCACATTTTTTTTTCTCCAAGGTGCGTATTATACACAGGTACATGATATTATGAGTCCTCAAAATGCTACTTTTTAGTGGTTTTCGAAAATCTCTGTGGCTCAACATAAATCACATAATGCGAATAAAGAATGGAATCTGCTATATGAAGTTAACCTACGTTCCTAATTTGAAGGAGAGAGATTTTTTTTTTCTTCTTAAAAATAGGGGTGCGTCTTTAGTTTACATAGAAATTTACGGTACCATTTTATTTGGTATAAAAATACTCCTTTTACATGTATTCGTGTAAGTGAATCATAATTCTACAAAGCAATCCTAATTTTTTTTCTTAATTTTCTTCCAGGGCTGTTTTTAGAGCTTTGCACAGTTACCTGTAAATTGCTCACTGCAGCGATGTATGGAGGGAAAATCAATCTGTCTTATATCAAGTTCACATTAACTACGAAAGATAATGCCCGACTAAAATTACTCCTTGTTATCTCCTAATTACACTTGAACAATAGATATTACATTTTTTTTGCTCGCTTTTTAGACCATTTTGAAGTGACAAAACACAATGACAATGTGATGATAAATATATATGTTTTTAAAATTTCAGAGATTTTGGGAGCTAGTGCCCCTTGCAAGTGAATCCATAGATCTCCCAATGCAATACTTCTTCTTAATTTAATCTCCCTTATCATTTTTGAAGTAGGTTTAACTTCTAATTTCATGTATTCACCTGGGGGGTGTTTCACAAAGATTCTAAGTTGAACTTATCTCTAAGTTGGACTTAACAATTATGGAAAGCCGTTAGCATCTTTGAAAATATTTTTTTAAAGTTATTTTTAAAAGGCATAAAATGTTGATTCAAATCATTCATATTTTCTATTGCCATGGAGATTTCATGTTCTTGATGTGGAATTTATAAACAGTCTAAATTACTTGAATTTCTGCTTTTGAATATATTTCATTTTAAGGCTACAAATACGTCTCCATAATTTCTAAGTCCAACTTAGTGTTAAATTCTACTTAGGATCTTTGTGAAACACCCACCAGGAAACCTCTGATTCAGCCACAGGAGAGGATGAAGAAGAAGGAACGAGTGAGGAGGAGAAGGAGAAGGGGAAACCTTTCTTATCATTTTGATGATTCCTGAACCTTGCAATACACACCCAATAATTATATGCTATATGATCAACCTTTTCTGATCAATTCCACAACATTTCTTTCATAATGCAATCGCATGACCAGAACTGGTCTATACCTTTAACTTCATTCTAACCTTGTGTTTTCACCAGGAAACCTCTGATCCAGCCACGGGAGAGGACGAAGAGGAAGGAGCGAGCGAGGAGGAGAAGAAGAAGGAGAAGCCTTTGGCCCACCTTGGCGAGACGGTCTCACGCCTGTTTGAGGCCAAGGTGGACAACGCCAACGTGTGCAAGGTGTGCAGCAAGGAGACGGTCCGCGAGGCCTCCACCATGGTCGTAACGCTCGCCTACCCAGAAGCCATTGCGGCAGGTAAAGATGATGATGATGATGGAGTGTGTTATGAATATGCATATCAACCATCTTTGAATATTCATGTATTTGTTGTCGGAAGCCATTGCGACAGGTAAAGATGATGGAGTGTGTTATGAATATACATTTCGACCACTTTGAATATTCATGTATTTGTTGTCAATTAAAAGCCATAGAGTACCGAAGCTGTGACATCATACAAATCTATTTTTAGAATTTCTCAATTTTGTCTTCATTTTCTGAAAAAGCATCAAAAATAATGTCCAAATGCCGAAAACCAATTGAATATGTTAAGTATTGGCTGAGATATAACCATCTTAATAAATAGATTTCCTATAGGACCTCAGTGTTATATTGCGGCTCGGGATGATAGTAGCCCCTAGATCACCTCGGCGATGAAAGTTTGTACCATTACCCTCGACTTAAGCTCACGCACGCCAGCTATTCTCCACTCCTGACGACGGATAGTCAACCTGTTCGAAACGTCAAGCCACTCCCGCCACTCATCCTCTCCAAGCGCTATAGTTCTCCTAAGAACTATAAGCTAAGAAAGATAACCAACAGTCTTTTTCAAGACTATACCAACAGTCCTTTTCAGGACTACACACCCTCAAGAAAGATTACCAAGAGTCCTTTTCAGGACTCCTCAATCCTCCCTCTCTCTCTCTCATGGTGCACCCGCAAGCTTACTGTACATTACCCTCGTAGTCGGTTAATATTTGCTTAATGTCTTTTTCTGAAATATCTATTGAACTGAAATAATCCATATCACAATGCATGCCGGTATTAAAGTGGCTTATTCACACTACCGCATCTTTGGGTGTTTTCTCACGTTTCAGCTGCTCAAGGCAAGGAGGTGAAACAACAGAGCTTTGTTGAGGTGCTACAGGGCAGTATGAACATAGAGCAGGCCACACAGGCCTGGTGTGACGACTGCCAACGATACCAGCCATCTGTAAGTAGTCACAAAAGGCTTGTCTTCATCAGCTCAAGATTGCCAAATAGCCCGCTATTTCTGATTTGGGAAATAATCCCGAAGTTACAAATCACATCTTCATCAGCTAGAGACTTGACCTCGAGCTCGAGAAATTAGCTTGAGATATTTTGCTCAGCATTCGTGCATAATGCGAGTCTTTGTGCTAGTGAAAACGCACCGCACAAATAGCGAGATATTTTGCAAACTAGCCCAAGATATCTTGGGATGATTATCTCGACCAGATATCCAGCTAATTGCAACTTCGGGCTGATGAAGACGCAAATTAACTGGATAATTTGCGAACGGGATAGTTTAAATAGCGGGATATTTGGCAATCTCGAGCTGATGAAGACATGCCCAAAGACAAACCAATATACTTCATGTATATGAAGACATCTTTTTGTCCTTTGTCAGGATTGCGAGGAAGGCATGAACCACTATACCATCTAATACTGATTATAGTGCACATATTTTTAGCTTCAGTTTCATGTACCTAGATCCCTATTTGTAGTATCTTACTGTCAGAAATGTGGACAAGAAAACGATTGAGAAAAAAACACTGTTTTTTTTTTCTTCTCTTTATCGCTCTGTGGACTTGCAGTAGTTTAAAATAACAATGGGAGTCCTGCGTGTATTCCATTTGCAGCAGGCTTGTGCATGATTTGAAGCAGATTCGACTTTGATTCTAACTAGAAGGCTTACATGCACTCATATTCTGGTTGTTAGTATTCTTATATCAGTATTTAGAACTTATAAATCGGGAAGACGATGTTTGTTTAGATGCTGCTTGTAATCCTGACGACGGATAGTCAACCTGTTCGAAACGTCAAGCCACTCCCGGCACTCATCCTCTCCAAGCGCTATAGTTCTCCTTAGAACTATAAGCTAAGAAAGATAAACCAAGAGTCTTTTTCAAGACTACACGAACAGTCCTTTTCAGGACTACACACCCTCAAGAAAGATTACCGAGAGTCCTTTTCACGACTCCTCAATCCTCTCTCTCTCTCTCACATGGTGCACCCTCAAGCCTACTGTAGATGTTTTTTTAGATTTCCATCTTTAGTATAATTGCCATTTTCTCGAAAATTCAGATCGCAGGAAGATCGTATAGTGTGTGTTGGGCTTTCATGATCCAAGTTTTTTTTTTTTCACCAGATGCAAGTGCGTAGCTACAAGAGACTGCCAGACGTGATCACAATCAACTGTAATTTAGAAACTCAGTCGGATGAGAACTTCTGGAGGAGGCAAGAGCAGGTAAATGAAGAATTTTTAAATTATGTCTTTAACTGAAATCAGTATCCGTTCTTCCTCCTCAAATTGGCACCACTTATTATTTTTGAACTATAATCTAGGTACACTGTCAAATGAGAACTTCTAGAGGAGAAAAGAACGGTTGTATGAAGAATACATAAATTACATCTTTAACCCGAAGCAGTATCTGTTCTGCCTCCTCAACTTTGCACCAATTATTCACCCCTGAACTGTAATTTTGAAGTTTTGGAAGAGACAAGAACAAGTGAATGAAGAATAAATAAATCATGTCTTTGGCCCATAGTAGTATAGAATTTTCTAAAGGTGCAAAGTAATCTGCATTGCCTCCTCGAATTGGACAAGGTGATACCTATCAACTGTAACCTATAAAAACATTCAGCTCAATACTTCTGGAGGCAAGGAAAAAATTAATATTTATTTTTTTGCATTTTTTTTGCATTGAACTCTATGTAAATTTATGGGGGCTCTTTTCTGATTTTCGGGGGCTCTTTTGGGCATTCCGGGGGCTTTTTTGCCCTGAGCCCCCGTATATTTTTTTCACTGTCTGGAGGAGACAGGAACATGTGAAAACAAAATATATAAAATACAAAAGTACTTAACTGAATGTAAAGTCTGATCAGCCTAAATAAAAAGGAGAAAAACTAAAAAATGAAATGGACAAATAAAACACGCACTTTAAACGAAAAGGAAAAAAAACAAAAAAGTGAAGTGAAAAAATGAAACTTATTTTGTGCGGAAATTTTTCAATGTGGTTTACTCTATTTGTGTGAATGTGGCGTGAAACATGACTACGATAAACATTGTACTAAAATGTCCCTTTTTCACAGTTGGCTGGAGTGAATTACGACCACCAGAAAGAATCAGCGCAGAATCAAGTCAAGGCGTGTCGCTACGCATTAAACTGTACGAGGGCTGGTTGTCGCTTCAGGCATGATCCACCGAGTACAGAGTGAGTGTGCATCAAATCAAGTTCTTCATTCATATGCATGTACTATATTAAAGGGATTGGGTAACTTTGTCTCAGATTCTGGAACAAAATCCTGGATTTGGCTCATGCTGCAATGATAATAAGGGAGTTTACAGATACAATCTGCGCATGGGCAGATAAAGGTCATTTGTACCAAAATGGTTAAACCCACAGAGATGAATACTGGATATGCGCTCCTGAAAGTTATGTAACATTATTCATTTATGCACCAACGTTACATTCTATGATACGCAGGTGGAAGTATTCTTTTCAAGAGGTCAAACAAAAGGTATTCATGAAGCACATCTAGGACTTTGGCAGTTATTATTCTAAGATGCTCAAAGTGGAACTTCTCCATGTGTAAAAGATCTGTGGATATTTGGGGTCATTTGTACCATGTGCTATCTGTAAACTCCCTTATTATAAACCTTTAGGTCAAACAGGAACCCCATGACTTTTACAAGCCGATCGCCTGTCTGATTATCAAGATATTTATGATTGGAATTACAAATAATTCATAACACTACAGTCTATTGGGGAAAACGAGTATGGTAAAACTGGTCACTCAAAGATTTTTACTTTTTTGAGGCACTTCTTGATCATTTTGAAGCGCAATTATTTTAGGGCTTCAATATTACACCATATCACAGACACTGATAACACAAAGGGCCGTGCATCTCATATTTAACAGTGTTAAACGATGCCTTTAACTGATGATTCGCGGAGTTGGTGGTCTGGTGGATACAACAGCAGGGGGGTGTTTCACAAAGATCCTAAGTCGAACTTATCTCTAAGTTGGACTTAACAATTATGGAAAGTCGTTAGCATCTTTGACAATATTTTGTAAAAGTTATATTAAAAGGCATAAAATGTTCATTCAAATCAATCATATTTTCTATTATCAAAGAGATTTCATGTTCTTGATGTGGAATTTCATGAAAATTGTAAAATACTTGAGTTTTTGCTTGGAATATATTTTATCCTAAGGCTACAAATGACTCTCCAGAATTTTAAGTACAACTTAGAGTTAACTTTGAATTAGGATCTTTGAATCAAAACCTGTGGATCACATGGTTTGTAGTTCGGTTCCCGTCGCGACACTAATGACCTTTGGCAAGGCATTAATCTACATTTTCCACACTCGACCCAGGTGAGGCAAATGGGTACCTAGCTGGCATGGAGCCTCAGGAGAGTCAAAATCTGACAGACATGAGCGCTATATAAGAATCCACTATTATTATACAGGGTCCCCCCCCCCCTCTCCCCGAAAAAAGAAGAAGAAGAAGAAAAAATACAGACTAGCATACTTCCTATAATACCAGCAGATGGGATATCTGTTTTGTTTTTAAAAATTCATTGATTAATTTTGCTATTAAGTATTTGGCGTCACCTGTGCCTGGGAGCAAAAAGTGAAATGAATCATTTTAACCCTCCTGTCTGTCCACAGGGTATGTCAGGCTACTGCATGCTGCAACCACCTTCATGTATCCGTTAGTTGTGTATTAAAGCCCCACTGCACTAGTTTGGCCAGGAGGGATTAGACCTCCCTGAATGGTCACTGACAGGTGGTTATCTCATCAAATAAGCTCTCAATTAACATAAGTAAAAGTGGATCATGGGGGACCAACAGGCAACCGATTAGGAATTGTTTGCTATATAGAGGGCGCAAGTAGTGCAGCTACTGTCGGTGTTTCCCCTTTCGTTCGACAGTAATATCTCTGTAGCCTTTCACAGTGCTTCTTCATACTGGAATGGAATGTAGTTATTACATGTATTACAAAAATCAAATAATGATGACAAATTTTGTGTATTTGAAATGCAGGCCTGAGGTTGAGATGAAATCTTGGCTACCTCTTTACATCAAGGTCAGAGTTTCACAAGATCGGAAGGTTGACATTCACGAACTCAAAATAGAGGTCAGTTTAACTATGATCATTTTTATCAAGAGTTGTAGAATACGCCTCCGCACAAGTAATCGTAACCCTAAACCCGACCCTGACTCTCATCCTAAACGTGTCGAGTGCTAGTGCTTGACTGTGTTTTTCTTATGCATATGAAAGCTCATAACTCCGAGCAGTGCATGTGTTCATTTTCTTTTTCTTTCATTTGTTTTCTTTAACAAGTAATACACACAAATACAAGTACTGCCTTTTAGTGGATTGCTCACTTTCCTTTAATATTCAACTTTATTCATGAAAATATTCTGCTTAAATATCTTGTATCCTAAAATGTGTTTATTACTTATCGGCATTTGATATTGTATGATTACAAATAAGTTTCATTTTTTCACGTTATATATTTAATTTGAAAAAAATTGTCCTCTGCTTTTTTAGTAGACTTCCTCAGACAAAAATGCCCTTGAAAAGACTATGATTTAGAGACAAATTTTGTGTTATTTTTTAACCATCAATTCTCACGGTTTAGACTTCTTGAAATTGATTTTCCTATTCCTCTTGTTTCTGCCGAGATCCTTCTCAAAAAAAATGTTGTGGTTTTTCTTTTCAAACATGGAAACAGTGTTAATTTGATTATGAATCAATCTTGATATCTCGTACTTGTTTCTGCTTAGTTGAGTCTCAAAATAAATATGTCTCAAAGAACTTTTTGAAATTTCTTTTCCAACATGGAAACAGGGTCGGTTAATTTATAAATCAGTTTTCCTCTTCTATTTGTTTCTGCCAAATTCAGTATTACAAATAGATTTCAATTCAATTCAATTCAATTTTATTTCATTCAGTTAAAAAAGACAAACATTTCATATAACAATCAGCTATATAACATAAAATACACATTAAGAACATATTTGACAAGGACATACAATAAACTGAATAGGTTGCAACCTGAAGGAAACATAATCCTTATGTAAATGTTGACCATTTTTTTATAATAAAATATTTATCAAAGAGTTCTCTGGATTTTTTCCCGTCCAACAGGGAGATAGGGTGGATGACATTGACGATGAAGGCTACGTGACCTACTACCTCCATGCTAGCGTATGTCATGTCCGTGACCCCAGGTCAGGGGGCAACCTGGTCGCCCACGTCAACGTCGGCAAGACCTACCACAAAAGGAAAGAGGTGTGATCAAAGTTCAAAGTTCAAAGTATTAATTGTAGTCTGTAAAAGGCATGGTTTGAAAATAACATGCACCCTGGGTGTGTTTCACAAAGATCCTAAGCCTAAGTCCAACTTAGAGATAAGTTCAACTTAGGATCTTTGTGAAACACCCCCCAGGCCGATTAGTGTCCAAAATCCTAATCCAGACCCCCCAAATTTCTTATTTTTTTACGTAGGGTATATATACCGTCTCCATAAAGATCGCTGTGGACCCACTTCCAAAAATGTTTATGCAGAGCCCTGTGTAAGGCATATAAAAATATAACTTTGATGATATCCATGATGAGGATGATATTGATGATGATGATGATGATGATATTGATGTTGATGATGATGATGATGTTGATGTTGATGATGATGATGATGATGATGATGATTATGGTGTTGATGATATTGATGATATTGATGATGATGATGATGATGATGATGATATTGATGTTGATGATGATGATGATGTTGATGATGATGATGATGATGATGATGATGATTGTATTGATGATAATGATGATATTGATGATGATGATGATATTGATGATGATGATATTGATGATGATATCGATAATGATGATGATATTGATGTTGATGATGATGATGATTGATAATGATGATGATGGTGATGATTGATGATGATGATTGATGATGATGATGATGTTGATGATGATGATTATGATGATGTTGATAGTATTGATGATGATGATATTGATGATGATGATATTGATGTTGATGATGATGATGATATTGATGATGATGATGATGATGATATTGATGATGATGATATTGATGATGATGATGACGATGATGATGGTATTGATGATGATGATGATGACAATGAGGGTGATGATGGTGAAGATAATGATGATGAGTATATGATATGATCATGGTATGATACTGACTATTGCACTGATAGCCAGTGAACAAGTCTAGACATCATGTTATCTTCTGTTTTCTCATTTTTGCTGCCCAAGCAATCTTACCAAAACTAGACATATTTCAATATTGACAAATCAATTGTAACTGTATTTGACGTTTGAAATATATATGTAATGAGTCTTTTAATTGTACACATGAACAATTCAGCCATTGGGCTGCGTCACATGTTTTTAATAAACCTTGAATTGAATTGAATGGAATAGAACCTGTGAATATGTCTTTGATACATGTATGTTTTTGTCCTTTTTTGCAGGGTGTAACCCATATGCAATGGTATATCTTCAATGATTTCTCCATCCAACCTATTGATAGGTTCGATGCTACTCAATTCAATCTGGACTGGAAGGTCCCCTGTGTTCTTTACTACATGAGGAATGATGCTACAAACCATTATGACATCACAAGTAAGATATCTCTCTCAATCCATTTGAAATCATAAACTTAAACAAAAGAAAATTCTATAACTTTCTCATGTTTTTGTCGGATTTCATTCAAACTTTCTCATGTTATTGTCGGATTTCATTCAAACTGTCACAAGTCTAAGTTTGTCTGATTTTCCTGTTTTCCTATTGAGTAGTTTGCTATCAAGGTTGGATTTCCCTTTAAAGGTATACACCAGTTTTGGAAACGCCCCCCTCTCAAAAAATGAAATGAAAGCTCTTATTACCAATCATGTGAAAGAATATGTTTTGACTAATACATGTACGTGATGATACAAATTTTGGCGGGAAACTGCCAAACTAATTGATATACAGTGTATTTGGTAAATTATCATATCTATATCCCGTAGTCCCATATACATCTTTCTGTGTACAGTGCTTGTAACTTTACCAAGACTGGGCCAAATATCTTATCATTTTGTGGATTCCAGAACCTTGCAGTTAACACCAATACGTAAATGCTTGATAATCAACCATTTCTGAGCGATTCCACAACGTTTCTTTCACAATGCAATCGCATGACCAGAACTCAACTTTATCTTTAAACCACATTCATGTTTAGATATACTTTCCTATTCATATGATCCCTTCCAGTAAACAACCCCATCGTATCAAGCTGTCTTCAGCCCAGTGGTATCTCCAAGGCATCAGGGTTCAAGCCTCACATGACGTTCACACCCCTAGGGCAAGAGGAGACCATCGGGGAAGGGTTCCTGGTCGGCCTGGATGCTGAGTTTGTCTCCCTCAATCAGGTAAGCGTCGGTACTCAATTTATGATAATAATAATAATAATAATATTCCGCTTTTATATAGCGCTTAATACAACTACAATGTCTCTGAGATATGTGATCAAGTTCATCATATGTAATATAATTCTAATAAGATGTATACAGACATAATTTGATGATAATAATGATGACGATGATGACAACAATAGTGGTGGTGATGATGATGATGTTGTTGATGATGATGATGATGATGACGATGATGATGATGAGGTTGATGATGATGTTGAGGTTGATGATGATGATGATGATGATGATGATGATGATGATGATGATGAGGTTAATGTTGAGGTTGATGATGATGATGATGATGATGATCACCATAATGCAGAAAGTTATGCCCTGCTTTCACACAGGGGAAACATTCTTTAAAGCTGATTAGTTTAAAGAGCTTTGAACTAAACAGCTTTAGATATGATGAATTTTACCCCCCCCCCCCCCCCCCCCTGTGTGGATAGGCTGATGGTAGTAAACTCTTCATTCTTCCCCATCACTTCTTATCTCTTTATTGTTTTGCATCTCATAAACTACTGAGTACTAATCATTTCCATTGCAGTTTTTAATGACAATGATAATATTGTGTCTTGCCAAAGGACTTTAGTTCATCCACTTAAATAAAGAATTTGATGTTGCACCACCAGGAAGAGGCTGAGATTCGGAGCGATGGAACACGCTCTACGATCAAGCCCAGTCAGATGGCCGTGGCTAGGATTACCTGCGTGAGAGGGCAAGGTGAGCTAGAGGGGGAGCCTTTCATCGATGACTATATCTCCACACAAGAACAGGTGAGGGATACGGAGTAATAAATCTATCATATTGCCTTTGCCCATATGCTGTAGACATGTCCTTTGCATTTCCATATCTTATATAATACCAGACATGCCAACCGTTCCGATTTTAACGGAACTGTTCCGTTTTTGAAGTTTTTATAGCCCTAAAAAACGGAACGTTCCGATTTTGGGGAATTTGGCTTTCCATGAATTGAATTTTAGGGGAAATGGTCCCTAAAATAGGCTCAGATTGCACCAGAGAGCATCTGGAAACCCAGAGCTACCATGGCCCTAAAGCGGGCCCTGGACCCCGGCTAAAAGGACTTCGCGCTTCGCGCTCGTGATGTGCGCTTCGCGCACATAGTGTACAGATTTCTGATTTTCAAATGTTGGCATGTATGTAATACACCCAAAATGAGTACACGAGTACGCCTTTGTTGTGCATAGGAATTTTTTCTTTACACGTAAAAACACCCGCTGTGGTTTGCCACTCAAATTACTTGTTTGCAAGTGGTGGACTATTTGATACTGTTCTCTGGGAATTTTTTTTACAAATAAGGAGGTCGGTGATCCACAAATCTTTAAACTGAATAAACCCTCTTAAACCTGGACTAAATTTAGTCTGCTTTGATAAATAAAGAGCTCGGTTCCAAAAGGTACAGTACTACATCCATTATTATGAAAATTGTTTTTTTTTTTTTTTTTTGTTTTTTTTTGTTTTTTTTGTTCATTAATTTACACATTTCCAGTAGCCTCATACACTGACACTTCCAAAAAGTTGAATTTCCCCCCAAAAGTAAAAAATGACATTTAAAAATCAGTTCGGTTCCAAAAGTTACTTTGTCCATTCAAGTTATGCATTGTAACTTTATACTTGTATCATACAATAGTATAATCAGCCAAAGTATCATTCCAAACTGACATTGCTAATTACATATATGATAATTAAAAAATTGTGTTTTTTCTCAGAACTTGGATTCATGGATGTACATGTAGTACCTTTTGGAAGCGAGCTCTTCAAATATGAGCCACTGAATTTGCCCTAAACTACTGTTTGATTCCTTTACAGGTGGTGGACTATCTGACGCGGTTCTCGGGCATCAAGCCTGGTGATCTCGACGCTACGATCTCCTCGAAGCACCTCACCACCCTGAAGGCCACGTATCTCAAGCTTCGCTACCTCTTGGACATGGGAGCCATCTTCGTCGGTCACGGATTGCGCAAAGATTTCAGGGTCATCAACCTTTTGGTGAGTCTTTAAAGTGGAGCTGAATTGGTATTCCATTCAATTTATTCAGCCAATCATTAAAAACAATTTACAATCACACTGGTACTGGTATAATATAATGACAGGTGAGGTTATGGACTCTTGACTGCTGAATAAAAAAATTAATGAATAATATTCTACCTAACGCATCTTATGTGCGCCATTATATTTTATCTGTGATATAAGCCTCAATGAATAATTAATTTTAAACTATGGATAATTCACTTGATTGTGATTTCTCTATTGCACTTATAAATGTGACTCCTTTTTGTAAATTATACCATATTCTTTGCGAGAAATTGAGCATATCAATGTGCTTAGGGTTTGACTCTCCTACAAATGGGCCTCCAATGTATGTTTTAATTGAGGATTGCAGTGTTTTCCCTGAACTGAAGCTGATATTGGGAGCGGAGTTTAGGGGTTCGTTTATATGTAATTTAGGTGCATTTTTGTATTATTATTGTTATTATTATTATGATTATTTATTTACCGGTATTTATTTTAAAAAAATTTTTTAATTTTTTTTTTTTTTTTTTTGGGGGGGGTCACTACTGTGTTTGACTCATTATCAGAGTTGACAATCCAATTGTGCTAAAATGCTTCCATTTAGAGTAGTTGTCCCTTCATGGGAGTGTTTCACAAAGACTAAGATCGACTTTAAGTTGGACTTAACTATGGCAGGCCGCCATTCATGCCACTGGTTGCTCTCACTATTGGTCCCTCGATTAAGATCTTTGGATGATATTTTCTCCTTCAATAAAAAACTATCAAAAAATGTACATTCTGTAGATTTGGGAACCAAGATTTATACGTCCCTTCAGAGACCAATGCCAGTAAATGGTACAAGCAAACAGTGGCATGAACGGCCTGCCATAGTTAAGTCCAACTTAAAGTCGATCTTAGTCTTTGTGAAACACCTGTCAGATATACATTTACATACGGTACATAGGTTTAATTGCTATGCAAGGACAGAATATCAACAAACCTGGTTGTTCCTTTTGTTTCTTATGTTACAAATGGAGCGACATGAAGAAGTTTCCAAAAAGTTTCAATGACATGCTATTATTGTATCGTTTCTTGCAGGTGGACCACCGTCAGGTCGTCGATACAGCAGCGCTCTACAATCTACCCAAGCAGAGAATCGTCTCCCTCAAATTCCTTGCATGGTATTTCCTTGGTGAGTTACTGTTCATCATCCTCTCGAAAGCTCCGTTCACATATTATCCAACACTGCAACGTTTTTTTATTTTTTACGCTGATGTAAAAGTGCAATATGCATCACATTTATGTATCTTAAAGCCCGTCTGCACTAGTTTTACCTGGGGGGAATAGACCTCCCTGCAAGGTCACTGACAAGTGGTTATCTCATCAAATCAGCTCTCAATTAACATAAGGAAAAGGGGATCATGAGGGACCAACAGGCACAGATTAGACATTGTTTGCTATATAGAGGGTGCAATTAGCTATAAGAAGTACAGTGGGGCTTTAAAACACAGAATTATTAGAGGGATTGGGTATCTTTGTCTCAGATTCTAAACCAAATCCTGGATTTAGCTCATGCTGAAGTCATAATTATAAACATTTAGGTCAGTCAGGAATCCCATGACGTTTACAAGCTAATCGCCCGTCTGATTATCAAGATATTTATGATTGGAATTCAAAATTTCAAAATTTTTGTTTATAACACTACAGTCTCTTGGGGAAAATGAGTATGGTTAAACTGGTCATTCAATTTTTTTTTTACTTTTTTGAGGCTCTTCATGATCATTTTGAAGCAGAATTTTGTTTAGGGTTTTAATATTACACCATATCATAGACGCTGATAACACGTAGGGCCAGATTTGGCATTGTTAAAGATGAAGACCAGTTCTGGTCATGCGATTGCATTGTGAAAAAAATGTTGTGGAATCGATCAGAAAAGGTTGATCATCTAGCATACTGTACATGTACTATAAGTATTGGTGTGTACTGCAAGGTTCTGGAATCATCAAAATGATAAGAAATTTGGCCCAGTCTTGGTAAAGTTACAAGCACTGTCCACAGAAAGATGTATACGGGACTATGCGACATGTGCGCGATATCTATCAGGTCTAAATAGATATAATAATTTACCAAATTATCAATTAGTAGGTTTCTCAGCAAAATTTGTATCATCACGTACAGTACTAGTCAAAACATTTTTTTTCACATGATTGGTAAAAAGAGCTTCCATTTCATTTTTTGAGAGGGGGGCGTTTCCAAAACTTGTCTTTACCTTAAAACGATACCTATTCATTTATACGTTAATATATATTTGGTATACCAAATGCGATATTTTGCGGTTATTTAGCGCGTCACATCTGAACGAGCCTTAACAAGTTTAAAGAGAAGGTTGGTTTTGATAAAGCTGGAGATTAATTTGTTAATACTATTTCATTCTTTTTATAACTGTCAGTTTGGAAGAATATCATAGAAGAAATGTCCCCTGAAAATGATTGCTCTTCAAATGCCCTCATATTCGATATAAGACGAGAAGCAATTCAAAAGTTTGGACCAAACTTTCATGCCACATGTGTGTAGTCCCATATACCGATTACCATGTATGTGATTTACAGCAAGATTGTGTCATTTACATTTCAGTTTGAACATTCCACAACCTCTGCATTTACATCAATTCTTGTCGGCTACAAAATCATCATTTCCCAATTGCATCCAGACATTTTCTGTTTAGAATCATATTTCATAATCAGTATTCCAGTTGATACCAGTTGAAACCAGTAAGGATTTCCAACTGGTATCTACTGGTTTGAACTGGTCTCATTTTCAAATCAACTGGAAATATAAACTGGTAAATCTACTAGTTTTCAACTGGTAAATTAACTAGTCCCAGTTAGCGGTGTTTCAATTTCCATATTAAAAACCAGTTGAATGTACTGGTTTCAACTGGTTTTAACTGGTTCCAGTTGAACAGTTGCCTACTGGTTTCAACTGGTTTCAACTGGTTTCAACTGGTTTTCCTACCTGGGATATACTCTACTTTTTCTTTAAAATCGTTCTGTGTTGAAATGTCTTTCCCAGGAACAAACATCCAGTCAGAAACCCACGACAGCATTGAAGATGCGTACACTGCCATGCGGCTCTACAAGAAGTATCTGGTCTTGAAGGCAGCCACAGAGGATGAGAAAGAATGGGAGACGGAGCTCAAGAAGATGTACGAAGAAGGGAGGAAACACAAGTGGAAAGTACCCGGAACGGAATGAAAGGATGCGTAACGAGGAAAAGGAATATGGGACCGTGATGGAGTTGGCGGAAAACCAAATCGACGGAGCCTGGAAAAGAATGAATGAATGTGTAGATATGGCGGAAGGGTGAAGGAATGAGAAGGGAGGAGAAGAAATGAGAAGAAAGATGGGAGGACAGAGTTTAATACAAAGGGAGGAAAAACAGGTGGACATTTTCTTGAAACAGAAATGAACAAATGTCTTAAGATGACCAAAAGGAAAATAGAGGAGGAAGAAGGAGAAGAGGAGGAAGAAGGAGAAGAGGAGGAGGAGGATGTAGATGGAGAAAATACAAGTGGAAAGTACTTGGAACACAATGGCACTATGTCTAATGATTGATAGAAGGAAAAGGGAAAGGGAGTTCACAAGAATGAAAAGTTTGTAGAATAGAATGACAACATTTTGAATGATGGATAGAAGGAGAAGGAAGTTAGTAGGAATTTGTCGTAGGTGGAGAAAACACAAGTGGAAGTTAATAGAATGATAGGATGTCTGAAGATGGCCAAAAGGGGCAGGAAGATGGAGAAAGAGAAACAGAGAGAGGGAGAGTGGAAAATAGAATGAAATGATTGTTCGGAGAGAAGGATTTGAAAAGGGGAGAAGAGGGATTCAATGAGAGTGAGAAAGAAGAGAAGATCTAGATGAGAAATGGTGTCAATTGTCTTCACATTACCTGACGGAGAGAGAGATCAATTGAGAAAGAGAGAGTGAGAGAAAGAAGAGAGAGAGAGAGAGAGAGAGAAGGTCTAGATGAGAAACAGTGTCAATTGTCTTCACATTACCTGAGCAGAGCTGCCAACCATTCCGTTTTTGCCGGAATTACTCCGTTTTTTCCTCCATATTACGGTATTACGTTTTTTCTTCAAAAAATACGTTTTTTAATAATTTTTTTTTAATTTAATTTTTTTTTTTTTTTTTTTTTAATTTTTATTTTATTTTTTTTACATACCACACGTCAAACAACTGCCCTAAAATGGTGATTTGATCACAAATTCAATAGAAAACTAATTTTAAAACATACTTGAAGAGAAAAATATTCTCCCAAAAAAATGAAATGCCGATAATACCAAAATAACCATCAAAAAAATTACCTGCTTGTATGGAAAAAAACAGCATGATGAATGAACATTTCTGCATTGGAAGTGTGTCGCGCGTGGTTGTAAGTTTCGTTTTTATGAATTCCTTTTTTTTGCTTGAAATTCCTTTTTTTTGCCATCATGATTCCTTTTTTTGGTCGCACAAGGTTGGCAGCTCTGCCTGAGAGAGAGAGAGAGAGAGAAAGAAATTAAGAAAGAGAAACAGAGAGAGAGAGAAAGAAGAGAAGGTCTAGATGAGAAACAGTGAAACAGAAACTGAGAAAGAAAGTGAGAGAAAGAAGAGAGAGAGAGAGAGAGAGAAACTGAGAAAGAAGATAGAGGGGAGAGAGAGAGAGAAGGGGGGGGGGGGAGAATAGAGAAACAGAGGGAGAGAGAGAGAGAGGGAGAGTGAAATAGAGAAGAAAGAATAGACAGGGGGGAACAGATAGAGCGAGCATTATAGAAAGAGCAAAAAAGAGAAGACAAAATTCTAGAAGAGATCTGTTGACAAAAGACCTCACGCTATCCAAGCGAGAGAGAGGAAGAGAGGAACGCTCTAAATGGTCCCATTGATCGCACTATTGTGAATAATACCTGCCAATAAATGTTGATTGTCATTGATTGAATTGAAGTGCAAACGCATGACTGAGAATCAGTCACGCATTGCCTATTTACCAAACTGTGCAAACAATAACGCCCTTTCCGTCATGGACTGTTGATACAGATGAAGCATTTAGTCCCAGTTGACTGCCTGTGTAACCAAGCGTCTCTCTCTATACCCTTTGTTAAGTTCATTCCAGTCAGGATTTATTATTGTAAGGCAAAACTAGGATTTTTCTCTTATTTGCTCCAATTCTTCTTTCGAGGTTAAAAAGTAACGTTATTGAATACAAAATTTGTGCATGGGCAGACATAATGTTAAAAAGAAGAAAAAAATTGTGAATTTGTATTGAAGAATAGTGACTTTAAACTCGTCATGTCAATTTAACTTTATATGCTACCCAAATAATTTTCCTGTGCCACACGGTATTTTTCATGGGATAGATATATTAAAGCGGGACTGCACTGCTTGTAGGTACTTGCGACCTCTAAATAGCAAACAATGATGCTTAATCGGTACCCGTTGGTCCCCATAATCCCCTTTTTTAATGTTAATTGAGAGCTGATGTGATGAGATAACCACCTGTCAGTTACCACGCATGGAGGTCTAATCTGTCTAGTGCAGATAGGCTTTAAAGGCTTCAAGAATGTTTCCAGTGCAGGATTAATCCATACCAGTGAAGAAAAAAAATATGCAAATGAGTATGAATAGATATTATCTACTGGTAGATGTATTGCCAGTTGAAGTCATATTTTGGGTGTTAAGTGTTCAGAACTCTTCTCTCACCCACAAAATAATCACAGTCATCTAAAATAGGCAATTTGGTATGAATACATGCAATGAACATGTGCACATATAGGTTGTATGCCTATTAAACTGAAGCCATATATTTATTGTGTACAATGTACCGAAAGACAGCCTATTTATCAAATCTGTTCAATAAAGAGTGGGAAAATTTACTTGCATTTGAATTTCACTGCAATTTTTCATCTTTTTCTTTGAAAATACTTTTTTGGGGATTTTTATGTGGGGTTAAATTGTCCAAGGGGTTAGGTACTGTAGTTATCCAGAGGAAGGGGGAGGAGGGGAGGGGGGGGGGGGGGGATACTTGTCCAGATATGAAATATGAATGTGTTATAATGCTCATGGGAAGTTCCCTTCCTGCCAGTTTGCTATTTGCTATAGGTCCAGATGGCAATATTGATTATCGCTCAGCTATTAACATGTATGCTAAACCTGACTATTAAAAAGTTTACCCAGTAAAATACCACGGTTATGCATTGTTTGTACAAAGCTCATGAACATTCTTGCACCATTGAAATTCCATGTGCAGTTTTAGCCTCCTTTACATGTATGTGATTTTGCCATGTACATGTGCATGTATATATTGTATAGCATTTAGGTGTTACGTGTTCTCTTTGAAGTAAAATAAATAACACTGGCATTTGGATGTATCTCTCTCTCTCTGAATTGTATTTTTTTCATTAATTAGGTAACTTACCGTAACGTGTAAAGCAAAAGGCATATTCATTTGGTAATGTTAGTGAATTGAAAACTTTAATGATGAAAGTTTAGGAAATTCTAAGCCTCATGTTTGTACTAATTAGCCCTTTAAAAAAAGTGTTGTATTGCCCTTTAGTGTAGGTGCCAAAACATGGGTAGATCGGTCGGTCAGAAATTTGATTTTTTTTTTTTTTTTTTTTTTATTAAAAAAAAATTAAAAAATTGTTACTCTCTCTGGGCTGATATTTCTCAGTTTTGAATGCTTTAATACATTTTTTTCTAAAAACAGTTACTTAAAAAAAACTTTTAAAAAGCCGACCAGAGATTTCAAGATCTTTGGGTCGGTCGCAAAGGGCAATACAACATTTTTTTGTTAGGCCTTATGGAGTGCTACAATTTTCAACCATGGGACATTCTGCACTCTGGATGCCTCTTTAACGTGCCACAATATTTTTTGCAACCTTAACGATACATTTGTCATTAAATACCGATCAGAATAGAAGACGAGAGCTTATGGAAAATTAACAAGAAAAGAGAGAAGGCGAGATGAGGAAAGTACGAAAGGAAATAAGGGAGAAGATAAGATAAGAGAGAGCAGTCCGAGATAGTATAGACACGTGAGGAGGAAAGATAAACTGATTAGATGAGCAGCAGAGAGAAAGAAAAGAAGGCCCTGGAAGAGGTAGATAGATCTTATTAAGGAACTTGGTAACATTGTTCAGATGAGAGAAAGTGGTGCTAAGTAGTGAAGTACAATTAAAGATGATCTGAAAGTTTGAGTGAAAACAAGACCGTTATTAATGATACAAATTTGATAAACTGATCTGATCGATTCCTTAATTCTCCCAACTATATTATTACAATTTCATTACATTTTAGGTGAATGTAAATCGTCACAAAGCAGTGCATTGGCTCTATATGCCATTCCAGACATTTAAGTGTTGAAGATTTTTTAAAACCTGTCTTGTGTCGGGAAAATTCAAAAATGGTTGGGATTAATTTACAGGAGGAGGAGGAGAATGGGAACAGGGGAACACAATAATATACCTAAAGAAAGAAATACAGCGTAATTAATTTTTGAAAAAATAATGAAAAGAAGAAATGAAAGATCGTAGGAAGAGTGGAATGAATGATACATGAAGACTGATGAAAACAAGAAGAGTGCAAAAAAACATTCAAATCAGCCAAGTCATAGCAGACCCATCATATCGCAGATAAACTCCAGAGAAAACACTACACAATAAATTCAGAAGAACTGATTTTATTCAGATTTTGTATTCATCAGTGATTTTGATCTACACATACAGTATGTATTAAATATGACACGGCAAATGATGTGACAACATGATTAGGTTATAGAAAAAGGCGAGTTTCAGAACTGACTCAATAAATATCACTACAGATTATGTCATGTACATAGAAAGATAAAATTTCAGTCAACTTTTTTAACAAAAGAGAAATTAATGTCCAACTTTATAACCAGCATGATTTTGGATTACCTTATTTTTGGTACTACACGTAACATTTTCAGATCCAAAACAAGAATTGAATTTATTCAGATTTTATATTCATTGATGATTCAATATAATAAATAGAACACAGCAACTTATGTGACAACATAATCGTGTAATAGAAAAAGACGCATTTTAGTCGTGAATCAATAAATATTTCTGCAGATTATGTCATTTAATTAGAAATATAACATTTCAGTCAACATCAAAAGAAGAAAAGAAATTCATATGCTGAATTTGCCACATAATGTTGTTTTACCTTGCTTTTCGTTCTAACCATGTCTGCCCTAACTACCAACAGCTTATGTACATGCATGCAATCTGCATTCTGACTATTGGAGTACAAATACTCTTCGTAAGAGGTGAATGAAATAGTTTGTAACGAGGCACTTTACAAAGATGTATGCATTAAATTTGATTACATTACCAAAATAGACTTTGCATTGTAATTGGATACTACACCACAATGTGAGTATAGATCAAGGTTGAGTGCCTGTTTGAGACCATCTGTTTCGTACGCACCTGTGGTAACATTAGCTGGTGTGTTTCTCCAAGGAAGAAAGCAATTGCTATCCTCTTACAAACGCAACACTCTATGATTATCATACAGACTTTCACATCATTAAATTAACTATTCATGATGCAGGCTGGCTCCAGTATTAAGCCAATGGCAATCAAACAATTCAGAATTCAACAAGTTAATATAAGTGGAATCAAAATACCCTCCATTTCCCCTAGATCGTTCAAAGAACCTAATGGTGATTCATAATTGAACATGTGACTATTTAAAGGCACATGGTATTAAAGTCAGTGTCCATGCATGTGCACTTCCTAGCAATTTGCAGACGCCAGAATTAGTTGACACAATAATTACTTGAATTACTGATGAATGTGTGTCTGTGTGTGCACATAACAATTACCCGAAGTACAGTCAAACCTGCTTTAGTGACCACCTGTCTACAAAGGCCACATGTGTTGTGTCCCTTGAAAATGGTTTCTCATTGAATCGTGTACTAAAGGAACCTGTCTACAAAGACCACCTGTCTTCAAAGGCCCCTTTTTGTGTTTCCCTTGGGTGGTCGCTTATAGACAGGTTTGACTGTACTATGTAAAGTGCTTTAAAATTTAGAACTAAGCGCTATACAGATATGGCTATCATTATTCTTACTTATCTTCATTTTTGATCCAACATTGATTTCTTGGTTGATTTTCACAATGAAAATAAATAACAACTCTTACTTTATACGTCAGATAAAACAACAACATGCAGTTAAAAATGGAATGAATGCCTGCAGCTTACGGTAACTAAAAAAACAAAACACAAAATCAAATGGATGGAAGAATAGTACGTGTTGCTGATTTCTATTTTAAATGAATTCCTTATCAGAAGGAAATAAACTAAAACACATTGCACATACACACCCACGCACACACATCTAGGCTAACATTACCAAAAAAACAAAAAACCTACACCATCAATGATCAACTTCAGAGTAAATGCCAAAAATCGACTTCTTAACAAAATTGCAAACTTGACAAGTTGCCTACACATACTTTACAGTATGTTTACTTGGAATACACTATAATGGCAGGCTAAGCATTTCCATGTAAACGGATATCTGAGTATATAATAGAGTACACATAGTGCGGGCGGAGCAAACATACAATCATATAGTACACATAAGAGCACTTTCATGAAAACTACATAGCATGTGCACCTGGTAGTTCTTGCACCTTCATTATAACGGAACAAAAACGAGAAGATGTATACACGTAAGGAAGATATGAAGACTTGTGACTTGAAGTCTTTTTCGCTTTCTTTTTTGCACCTAATTTTGAATGGAAGTAAATGGGATACGCCCACCGTATACGGTGCTAAATGATAACAGATTTGAAGACTTGCTAGTACTCAAAGTGTGAATGAGCTTCAAAAATTACTTCTACAAAGGGATACTGCAATTTGAATATGTTCTCAGTAAACAATAGACTGTTGTTGAGTAGTCTTGTTGAGTTAACACACGCGTACGCACTCGCAGATTTCAATGATGGTTATGATCAATGAAAGTTTCGTGCCGCAAGATGCTAGTAATTGAATCTCAACTGACACTACACCAATTTTTTGATGATTTTGGAAAGCTTCTTGTTGTTCAATCTCTGCTGTTTACAAATCACCAAAGTTACAGGTTGCAAGAATGTCTGGTTTTACACTGTGCACAGAGTTAATGTCTTATAACAATACCTGATTAAATATATTTGTAAAAGGAATCATTCACAGTTCAAAAACATGATCAATCGTTACTAAAAAAATGGTCAAAATCTAATTATCTAATATGTGTTTAAAAACATAATCATACATTCACCAATATACCATCAAGTTTTTCAATCTGCATTGACATGATTATACCAATAATTTATAAAATCTATCATTAATATGATGATCACATGATCAGGCTTCAATCTGCATTGAAATGATTAATACAATAATTCATAAATCCATCATTAATAGGATAATCACATGATCAGGCTTCAATCTGCATTGAAATGATTAATACAATAATTCATAAATCCATCATTAATAGGATGATCACATGATCAGGCTTCAATCTGCATTGACATGATTAATACAATAATTTATAAAATCTATCATTAATATGATGATCATATGATCAGGCTTCAATCTGCATTGAAATGATTAATACAATAATTCATAAATCCATCATTAATAGGATGATCACATGATCAGGCTTCAATCTGCATTGAAATGATTAATACAATAATTCATAAATCCATCATTGATAGGATAATCACGCGATTAGGCTTCAATCTGCATTGACATGATTAATACAATAATTTATAAAATCTATCATTAATATGATGATCATATGATCAGGCTTCAATCTGCATTGAAATGATTAATACAATAATTCATAAATCCATCATTAATAGGATAATCACATGATTGTTCAAAATATAGGGATTGTCAAAGTTATCCATCTATTGTTATAGTAACGAAGTTAAATCTGCACTGGCTACTTTAAATTGACCTTTCACCTGCCGAGAGCTAAAATGTTGTTAACTACACGTTACAGCACTTAAACATGGAAATAACGCCTCTCTACTGCTCATCATAAACATTCATAGTTTACCAATCACCAAAACTTGTTTTGCTCTAGTCTAGATGTAAGGAGTTTTACATCCTTATACCTATTAATATAAATGTGTTCTTCTAGAAATATTCATTGAAACACCTGTTGAATAGACTAGTTGACCACCTTGTACGTGCTTGCTCTTAATGTAAAGGTTCCATGAACCTGAACTAATACATGTATAACTTCAATGTTGACTTCTACAAATGGACATTCATCTATAAATATACTCTTAGTGAACAGTAAATCAACTTGTTGAGTAGACTAGTTGACCACCTTGTACGTGCTTGCTCTTAATGTAAAGGTTCCATGACCCTGAACTAATATAACTTCAATGTTGACTTCTACAAATGGACATTCATCTATAAATATACTCTGAGTGAACAGTAAATCAACTTGTTGAGTGGACTAGTTGACCACCTTGTACGTGCTTGCCTTTTATGTAAAGGTTCCATGACCCTGAACTAATATAACTTCAATGTTGACTTCTACAAATGGACATTCATCTATAAATATACTCTTAGTGAACAGTAAATCAACTTGTTGAGTGGACTAGTTGACCACCTTGTATTTGTTTGCCTTTTATGTAAAGGTTCCATGACCCTGAACTAATATAACTTCAATGTTGACTTCTACAAATGGACATTTATGTATAAATATACTCTGAGTGAACAGTAAATTAACTTGTTGAGTGGACTAGTTGACCAAATGGGTATGTCAGAGCTGCCAACCTTGTACGACCAAAAAAAGGAACCATGATGGCAAAAAAAAAAGGAATTTCAAGCAAAAAAAGAAGTTTGTTAAAACGAAACTAACAACCACACGCGACAAACTTCCAATGCAGAAATGTCCATCCCTCAAAAAACAAAAAACAACAAAATAAAAATTATTAAAAAACCATAATTTGAAGAAAACACAGATTTATTCCGGGAAAAACGTAATGGTTGGCAGCTCTGGTATGTGCTTGCATTGAAGAAGGAACGCACAGAACCCAGGTCAGACTTTAATTCCGTACCAGCATTTTAAGGTATCCCGTATTGTTTTTCATACAAAATACTTGACCATTCACCTACAGGATGCCAGGTGAAGTTTGATTGAGGTTTATTCTATACATTCTAACAAATCATTTATTTCTTGGTTGATTGGTAGACTTTCATTTTTTGATCTTGCATATATTATAAAAACATACCATCTGTTCAAAGCCAGAAGGGCACTAACTCACTGTAAAAGTAAACACCCTTCTGGCCTTCTCGCTCTCATCAGGGGGGCGTTTCACAAAACTTGTCATCAGTGACAAATGACAGTTTTTGTTATAAGCAACTGAAATCCTTGCTTCTGATTGGTTATCAGCAGATTTGTCACTGATTTTTGTCATTTGTCATTGAAAAAAGGCTTTGTGAAACGGGCCCCAGATGTCAAATGCACTGTATCCTTCATAGTTTGATCCCATGATTTAGCACAAAAAAAAATTGTTCAAATTTTTCAGAAGACTATCACAAATATTTGTTGGCTCAACGTTTAAACTGAATTTGCATAAACATGATTTAGCTCATTTGATCTCAATTACATGATATGATTGCAATAATAAATTTATATAATCCTATTAAAATATATATAATCTGAGCAACATGAATAGAAACTGGAGACATACGTGAACTGCTACTTTGATCAGTTAAGATTTCTTGATCTACGTTTTTGACGTGGATGTAATCATGATACAAGTTATTGTTGCGATAACATCGGAAAACCCTGGTATTGAAAATGAAATCAGATTCAGGGTTTGTAGAAAACTGACTTGTTTTTTTAAAAGAGAGAAAGAATAAGAAGGAGAGACATACATGTACAGATAAATATCTTTCTGGAGAACCTGTCTCTACTCTAAATATACATATACCCCTATATACCCAAAAGCTGCTTTATATGGACATGTTTATACACAATGTATCCTTCTCTAGATATTCCATTATGTTAAATCTCAGCTGCCTAAGCTTGCAAACCTGGATGGACTAATAATAATAATACATAAAGCTACGTGTCACAGTTTTTGATGATTAACTTACTCTGTTCACATTGATGTATATTTCATATGTATTGTAATTTGTAGGTTTATTTGTAATTTTTTGTTTTGTTTAATATGTGATTGTTTATCATTGTATTTTGTTTGTTATAGCGCTTAGAGATTTCGGTGGTAGACGATTTATAAGCAGCATTTTAATTATTATTATTATTATTAGTTTCAAATGCACTGGGCAAGATTCGATCAACAACAGAGCTGTGTCATTTCGCTGCTCCCTCTCCTCTACTTCATTCTCCAGATCATAATGCCGGCAGCTAGAGCTGCTATGCCGACGGGGACCAGCCATTTCATGAGGTCCCCTTTGTTACCTCCCTTGGGCTTGGTGGCGCCGGGACCTCCATTCTTGAGTCCATTCTTGAGTCCATTCTTGAGTCCATTGTCTCCACCAGCATATACAGTGTGCTTGCCTGGAGAGAGGAAGGGAGTGAGAGAGGGTGAGAGGGAGAGAGGGGGAGAGGGAGGGAAAGAGTGAGGGAGGGAGGGAGAGAGGGACGGAGGGAGGGAGAGGGTGAGGGAGACAGGGGTGCATAGAGTGAAGAAGATGCAAGATCGACAGTTAGGTGGGAGAGATAGCGAAAGAGGGAGGAAGAGAGAGAGAGAGGGAGGAAGAGAGAGAGAGAGAGAGAGAGAGAGAGTGAGAGAAAGGGGGAGGAAGAAGGACAATGAGGGGGAAGAGAGGGAGATGAAGGAGAGGGATAGAGAATGAGAAAAAATATGGAGGGAGGATTTAAGAAAGGGAAGAGAGTAAAATGAAAAAGAGTAGAATAAATCAAAAAGGAAAACAATAATAAGTACAGTGTATGAGCATGAAAAGTTTGATACATGTACGTGACTGGCCCCTTTTTAACACTAGAATATTCTCTTTTTCTTTCTTCCGTGATTATGAGCTTTCAAAACTATATCAGGCTATCAACAACAAAAAAAGTATAGACATTAATTATTATATTTCACCTGATTTAAAAACACATTAATATCTATCCATGTAATATGATATTTCAAATATGCAACAGTATTTTGCTGATATTTATGTTATAATTGCGATTTAATGTTATTCAACAGGGCCTCATGGAAGACCACCACTATTGTTGAAAATGTGCTACCCTGTATCAATGTCAGAAATAAAATAAAAATAAAAATAAATATTTCACAAAGCTACAGTCGTACCGTAATCAAAATTAGAGAGGTGCAGATCTTACCATTTGATATCTGTGCATGAGACGGTTTCCAGACATCTTTCCTCGGACTGTTCTTGGCCTTCATCTCGACCAAGAATTCGTCCCAGTTAGGGGGCTCGAATGGGAGCAAGATCTGCATGTGGTTCCAAAACCTAAACATGGAAGATAAATTGGGGGAATAATATTATGACTTGCGCAAATCGTAACATCCGACTACCGGTAAGTCCATATCCATCCACCATTCATTCATTCACTCCTCCTTCTATCTATGCACAATCCATTCATTCATTCATTTCTTTATTATGTCCATAGAGGATAATTGTTCATATTTACATTTACAATCTTGCTTCACAGTAATCTCACAGGAACAACATATAATTGACAATCATAAGGAATTAATTAAAAAAATGTGAGTTGTAAACACATACTTCATGTTTGTCTGAATTTTGTTAAACCTTGTTTCTGATTTACTCTCAAGGCCCTGTTTTTAGTAAACATTCAATATACATTGTACATGATCATTATGAACATCTATCCATCCATCCAGCCACACATTCATCTATCTGTCCACCCATTCATCCTTCCTTCAATCTATTTGTTTGCCCAGCCATCCTCTATATACAGTAATCATCAATCCATCCATATTCATTCTGACATGCACCCTTCCTTCCATCCCTCTATCCACAGGTCCCTCTATCCTCCATCCACTTCTCTTCTACTGCATAGACTTACAGGTAATGGAATGTGTCAGGAGTCCTTGAGATTTGGTTGTTGAATCCAATGTACAGGTCGTCCCAGAAGAGCCCCTTCAACACCGTCTGTCTGTGAACTCCGATTCTATTCTTGATCTGGTTAAAGGAGGCGATGAAAAGAAAAAGACTTCACATCCAACCATAATATTGTAATAATACATGCACTAATACAGTTGAACCTGCTTTAGTGACCACCTGTCTACAAAGACCATCTGTCTACAAAGACCACGTTTTTTGTTTCCCTTGGGCGGTCGCTATAGACAGGTTTGACTGTAATCATATGTCTTGTTTACCCAGCGCCTAATACATCTACCATATCTTTAAAAGCGATTTTTAATAATAGTAATATCATTAACCCGGCCGTTGGATTTCAGGCTTACTTGCACAAAAATGTTTTGTATTTTCTCCACCACTGGGAGCATTCCAGCTAGGCCCCTTTTAAACGACGCTCAAACTGCTGAACAAACAACACTGAATTTTGCATCTTATCATGAACCCATTGAACCCCTGGGTGAAGAGAAGCAACATAGAAAAAATGCCTCGCTCAAGAAAATAATCATTACCATATACATCATTCAAATAACGAGCTCTCAACAAACAATTCCCAAGTTAAAAAAAAAAAAAAATTATGAACGTGATAACCTTTGTATTGGTGTTTCTAATTAAAACAAAACAAAACTAGTATATCGAGTGGTGAAGTGTGACGTCATCAACAATCTATTTTTTAGAATTCCTCCATTTTTTTCCTTCATTTTCCGAAAGAGTATCAAAAATAATTTCCAAAATTTTGAAAGCCAATTGAATATGTTAAGTATTGGCTGAGATATGACCATCTGAATAAAAAGATTTTGGGTACTCTATACCTATAAACTAAGTAATTTAATTTAGCCCTCAGGCTGCCAATTAAGTTTTATTTCTGTTTCAAATTCAATTACCTCAAGGTAATTATGCTCTCTGCTTGGTCTCTCGGTAGGGAACGTGGCTTCTAGACCACTGAAATCAATCAAGAAGTTATAGCCTCCGTCTATATCCTTGAAGTCATCATCCGTCTCTATCATCTACACATGGAATAGATAGAAAGAGAGAGAGAGAGAGAGAGAGAGGGTGATTGAGAGAGAGAGAGAGAGAGAGGGAGAGGGACAGGGACAGAGCGAGAAAGAGAGAGAGATAGAGACAGAGACATAGAGAAAAAAGTGATAGAGAAAGATGACAGAAAAAAGAAAAGAAAAGGGATTTAAGATCATCATCATCATCATTGTCATCACTATCACATACCTGTCAATGTTTGAAAATAAGAATTAGCAATTTTTAGCAAGGTATGCTAAAAAGGTATTATAAATGTTCACTATTATTATTATTATGCCTTCGAAAATAAGAAATCGCACTTGCAGCGGCAGTGTGACTGGCAATACGTGTTAAATCTGTACCAAAAAGCGAATACAAATTCACCGCTCGATCATGCAGCCATTCAAGACACTACGTGAACTCTCAAATGGCAGCACATGATGAAATAAGCTTAATTTGGCTTTAGCATCCACAAAAAAATAATTAAAACAAATCAGTTTAAAAAATGTTTTAAAAAATCAGAATATTCCAATTTATATAGAAGGGTTGGCAGGTATGCTATCACCCTCATCATTATCATGATCAACATCATCGTCATCATCACTATCACCCTCATCATTATCAACATCATCATCAATATTTCCTGGATAACTGGAAACCCTCTGCTAGGTCACACACACATAAGTACAATCTAAACATGTGCATGTGAGCTCTCAAGTGCTTATTAAACAAGCAGTTGTGAGTGCTCAATTTAAAAGCAATCAAAATTGCTTGTATGAGTCTGAAGGAGGGCTCAAACATGTTAAGCTTGTACACACAAGACGTAATAAAACTGAGCAAAATGAAACGATTTCTGACGGTGTAAATGAATGGGGAATAGGGATGGAAAAAAGATGTGGCTGAATATAAGGGCCACCGTTGTTGTCAATGTAAGAAACAAAAACAATTATTTTTGTTGTTGTCGTTTTTGTTTGTTGTTAATCTTTTGGGTATATATGCTTGTACAATGTACTTATTCTGTAAATCTTCAATCTGATCTTGTCATACTCTCTTCTTATCCTAATTTCAAATTTTCAGTTTTTTGTAGGTGGCAGCACCAGTAAGGCATTTCCTTTCTAGCTGCCTCCTCATTCACATACAATACTCACTCATTTTTTTTTCTATGCTTTTGTCCAGATCATCTTATATTGTACTATTATCTTATGTAATGTTTGTTTATTTTGACTATATATCTTGTGGCTTTGTATGTTATTGTATCTAAATGTTTTTTTATGATGAATGGAATAAATTTGATTATCTATCAATCTATCTATCTAATAAATCGTCATGAAACATGTATGAATGAACAAAGTGGTTATCAACATAAATGAACCAAGTCAAAGTTCAGCTGAATATATCCAGAATCATAGTAAAACTCACCCTCACGACCAAGTTATAGCTGTGGAAATTAGCCCACTTGTAGTAGACCTTGATCCACTCAGGATACGCAAAGATCTCATGCTCGATAGACTCGTTCACCCCATTGAGGTACTTCTCAAAGTCCCAGCTTTAGAAGACAAAATAAAAGATACATTTTTAGCATTACACGAGTATGCTTGAAATATTTAGAACTTGGGAAATATATTTGTTATATTATTTGCATTGATTGGGACATCACATACTTCTCAAAGTCCCAGCTTTTAAAGACAAAACAAACAATAAATTTTTAGCATTACACGAGTATGCTTGAAATATTTAGAACTTGGGAAATATATTTGTTATACTTTTTGCCTTGAGGACTGAAATATCGCCAACCATTAAAATTGGAACATCACATACTTCTCAAACTCCCAGCTTTTAAAGAAAAAATAAAAGATATATTTTAGCATTACAAAAGTGAGCTTTAAATATTCAGAACTTGAAATTATTGTTAAACAATGCCTTTGATACAAAACAGACGGTGGAAATCATGGTTCTGGGTTTCAGTCTTGCCGACTCGTGAAATATGCTGATCAGCTCGTGGGATATACCCTTCTATTCCTCCCAAGGCCATTCAATATTATATAAATATCACATTAATTATGCCGAAATGTAATGATTTTGTTCCATGTTTGCTGATTAATACATCTCCCAAATGTGAGGGAAACTAGAAATATCACAATCTGTATTGCTGTGCAATGTGAATGTATCCCCCGGCAGTGTCAGCGATTTTGTGTCATCCTTACATGTATGTTCGAAGGAGGGACAAAGATCACCTCTCCCCTCCCTGAAACAAAAGGATGACGTAGAGATCGCCACTAGTGGCTCAGACTATTGTCAAGACTAGGAGCAGCATCACCAAAACAATATGTGTATAGATTAGAGTATAATGCTCTGTACAAAATTTGAAAGAAATCCGTCAAGGAATGTGGCAGTAAAAAGCGCATAAAAGACATATGACCTTTGACTTTATAAGAGACGGAACAATGAGGGCAGCATTGCCCAAAAGTGTAGATGTGTACTTGTGTAGATTGTACCAAGATACACCCCCATACAAAATTTGAAAGAAATCCGTCAAGGAATGTGGCAGTTAAAGCGCACACAAGAATATGACGCGGCGGCGTAACGCTGCTGAATCCAAAGTACTCCACCGCCATACTGCCGGGGGATACAATGAAAATAATAATAATTATTATCCATTTATATGCACTGTAGCCCAACTACTACGTTAATATACTTTACTGTGCTTATTATTACCAGGGCTATAGCTGAGCCGCCAAGACAAGGCGCTAAAGCATTCAAGGAATTTCTTCCTACCGGGTACCCATTTACTTCACCTGGGTGGAGAGTGGCAAATTTAGATTGATGTCATGCCAAAGGACATTAATGCTGTGGCGGGACTTGAACGGTGAACCATGTGATCCACAGTCCGGTGATGTATCCACGAGACCACAACGCCTCTACTACAAAAATGAAGTAAAATGTACTCACCTATCCTTGAAGACTTTTGTGCCTGGCGGCGACTCTTGTATGTAATCACTGCATCATGAAAAAAAAGAAGCAAAATAAATGTGAAAGGATAACTATAAATCAATATATTGCAGTTTCGTAGCTAATCGAGAGGCATTTTATGTGACATATATGATAATAAACACGCAAAGGTCTTAGCTGGCTCTGAATATACACTATAACTCTGATCATAGATAATGTAGATTCTAAGAAAGAAATGGACATTGTGAATTGCTAGAGAATATTCAAACCAACATAATAAAGTCCAATATTATCTTCTACATTACTTGGGAGAAAAAATAAAGAAAAGGGGGAAAAGAAAGAAGGGAAACATTATTTGGACGACAAAAGTAGAGAAAGGGAAATTTTCTTTGGGAGAGAAAATAAAGGGAAGAACAAAACTTTATTCCAGAGAGAAAATAAGAAAGAGAGACATCATATGAAAGAGAAAATAAAGAAAGGGAAATATTATTTAAGAGTGAGAATAAAGAGAGGGAAACATTATTAAGGAGAGAAAATAAAGGGAGGGAAACATTTCGGGAGAAAAAGTAGAAAAAAATGGAAATATTATTTAAGAGAGAGAATAAAGAGAGGGAATCATTATTTGAAAGAAAGAGTAGAGAAAGGGAAACTTTCTTTGGAAGAGAAAATAGAAAGGGAGATATCATTTAAGAGAGAGAGAATAAAGAAAGGAAAAATACTTGGGGAAAGAAAATAAAACAAAGGGAAACATTATTTGAGAGAGAAAATAAAGAAAGGGAAAAATACTTGGGGAGAGAAAGAAAGGGAAACATTGTTTGGGAGAGAAAATAAAGAAAGGAGTGGAGTGTGGACAGATGGACGAGGACACGTCTCATTTAACCATACATGTAAGAGAAGTTCCTAAAAATTGCTGACCGGCCCCTTTAAGAGGTGAGTCATACATACGTCTTTGTAATGTATGTGGTGGAATTGATAATCAGTCTTCGCAGAATTTTCGTTCCTTGCACAGCCCCAGGGGAGATTTGAATGCGATAACGCTCTATCAAAGAAGGTCTGGTAGAGATGTACATTGTATGCATGACATTGCGTATATTGCATGTATAATTATTATGATTGATAGGTGCTTTTGTTGAGCCATCTTACCTCATGGCAAGGCTAACCTTTTCCAACAGAGGTGTTGTCTAGGATTCATATTAGGGGCTTTTAGATTAGCGAAGACAATGTGGATTGCTACGGTCGACGTCCTTTAATAATGCACTGCCTTGAATGGACATCACACGTATCAGTCCACACAAATCTAAAAGTCCCTAATGTCATTTAAAGGTTGACTATACATGGCTTAATCTAAAAATGAATTCAAAATTTGGACCAAATTTGAATGCGTGTGTGTTTGTAGTCCTGTATGTGCAGTACTTTTTTGTTGTACAATATATGATTTTTTAGCAGGATTTTAGTAAATGGATTTTGATGACAGAAAACATATGACAATACCCTATTATTTTTGAGAGAAAACAAAGAAAGGTAACATACTAGGGGAGAGAAAAAAAAGAAAGGGAAATATTATTTAAGAGAGAGAATAAAGAGGGAAACATTTTTGGGAGAGGAAATAAAGAAAGGGAATTATTATTTAAGAGAGATAATAAAGAAAGGGAAACATTATTAAGGAGAGAAAATAGACAAAGGGAGATATTATTATTTAAGAGAGAGAATAAAGAGAGGGAACAATAATTTTGGAGAGAAAATAAAGAAATGGAAAATGATATTTAAGAGAGAGAGAATAAAGAAAGGGAAACATTATTTAAGAGAGAGAATAAAGAAAGGGAAAAATGATTTAGGAGAGAAAAAAAGACAAAGGGAGATGTAACTTAAGAAAATAAAGAGAGGGAATAAAGAGAAGGAACAATAATTTTGGAGAGAAAATAGAAAGGGAGATATCATTTAAGAGAGAGAGAACAAAGAAAGGGAAACATTCTTTAAGAGAGAGAATAAAGAAAGGGAACAATCATTTTGGAGAGAAAATAAACAAAAGGAAAGTACATGACATGCCTAATTCAACCACATAGGCAGGAGAGGTCCCGAAATAAAGCTGACCAGCCCCTTTAAAAGATGACTCATACAAAGATCTTTGTAATGTATGTGGTGGAATAGATAACGGCCTACACGGAAGTTTCTTTTTCTTGCACAGACCAGCAGACACTTTAATGGGAGAACGCTCACTCCACATGCTAGCCTTAGGGCTCTTTCGTTTGTGTGGTCGAGGATGCAAATTGGCTGCAGTCAACCCGTCCCGTTCACTACCAGTACTTTATAATCCATTTCGTTTGTAGTCGATGCCCGTTCTCTATATGAAGACCTAATGGCACCAACGTGCGTGCTTATTCAATTTCTCCTTCTTTCACTTCTTATGTTATTGTTCGTTTATTATTCTGTGATTTTTTTTCTATCTTTTGTCATGTTATTCTTTGTTTTCCTTCTATCATTTTATCTCTCTGTTTTTCTTATGTTTTTCTTTGTCTTTCCATCTTTCATCTTCTCTTTCCATTATCTATTCTTTATCAATTTCTCTTTCTGTCTTTCCTTATGTTATTGATTGTAATTGTTATCGTTCTATCATTTTTTTTCTTTCTATCTTTCCTCATGTTATTCTTTGTTTTTATCATTCTATCACTTTCTCTTTCTGTTTTTCCTTATGTTATTATTTGTTTCTTCCTTCTATCACCTTCTCTTATGCTATTCTTTGTTTTTATCATTCTATCACTTTCTCTTTCTGTTTTTCCTTATGTTATTATTTGTTTCTTCCTTCTATCACCTTCTCTTATGTTATTCTTTGTTTTTATCACTCTATCACTTTCTCTTTCTGTCTTTCCTCATATTATTCTTTGTTTCTTCCTTCTATCACCTTCTTTTATGTATTCTTTGTTTTTATCATCCATCACTTTCTCTTTCTGTCTTTCCTCATGTTATTCTTTGTTTCTTCCTTCTATCACCTTCTTTTATGTATTCTTTGTTTTTATCATTCTATCACTTTCTCTTTCTGTTTTTCCTTATGTTATTATTTGTTTCTTCCTTCTATCACCTTCTCTTATGTTATTCTTTGTTTTTATCATTCTATCACTTTCTCTTTCTGTCTTTCCTTATGTTATTCTTTGTTTCGCACTATACATGTACATGCCTTAATACAATTGCACCAAGTCTAGAAATGAGCTCAAAATTTGGACCAAATTTGAATTCTACATATTGTGTGTTTGTATACCGGTATATTTGATTTTGAGCAGGATTTTATTACATGTATTTTTATGACAGCAACCTTTGACAATAAGCAAATAATCAGCCTTTCCAAATTCAACTCAAAGCATGTATATCTTACCTTTTCTCTTTAAAAAGAAAATAAAACAAAGTACATGACCATTATCATACCCAGCAAAATAAGAGCACATTTGACTTGAATTGAAGTGAGTTTATTCACTACTTTCATAAAAACATATAAAGTAAAAAGAATACAATATTGTATTACTTGAAGAGCAATCCTTTTCAGACAACATTTGTACTACGATATTCTTCAAAAGCACGACAAGCCTCAGATGATTTTTCATTTTAAACAGAAATCAAATTTTTCTTTAAATTTGCAAATGGGCTTCGACATGTGTACAGACCATTAATGACACGAGCACATTTGTGAACAATAGCCAGACTGCAAATAAGTGGTTTGAGTAATGTACATGTTTTTGGCAATTTAAAAGATTAAAAGTTGATACCCACGCTTATACATCAAATGCCACCTGCGTTTTATGCTTCATAAAGAAAATAAAGAAAAGGAACTATTATTTGAGAGAAAAAATAAAGAAAGAGAAAATAGAGAGGGAGATATTATTCAAGAAAGAGAACAAAGAGAGAGAAAAATCATTTTTGGAGAGAAAATAGAGAAAGGGAACTTTTTTTAAAGAGAGAGAATAAAGAAGGGAAAACATTATTTTGGAGAGAAAATTGAAAAGGGGGATATATCATTAAAGAGAAAGAATAAAGAGAGGGAAAAATTATTTTGGAGAGAAAATAGAGAAAGGGAGATATTATTTAAGAGAGAGAATAAAGAAAAAAAAAACATTATTTAGGAGATAAAATAGAGAAAGGGAGATATTATTTAAGAGAGAGAATAAAGAAAAAAAAATTATTTAGGAGATAAAATAGAGAAAGGGAGATATTATTTAAGAGAGAGAATAAAGAAAAAAAACATTATTTAGGAGAGAAAATAGAGAAAGGGAGATATTATTTAAGAGAGAATAAAGAAAAAAAAAAATTATTTAGGAGATAAAATAGAGAAAGGGAGATATTATAAGAGAGAATATAAAGAATGGAAAACTATATTTTGGAGAGAAATTAAAGAAAGGAAACATTGTTAAAGAGAAAAAATAAAGAAAGGGAAACATTATTTAGGGGGATAAAAAATAGAGAAAGGGAGATATTATTTAAGAGAGAGAATAAAGAAAAAAAACATTATTTAGGAGAGAAAATAGAGAAAGGGAGATATTATTTAAGAGAGAGAATAAAGAAAAAAAACATTATTTAGGAGATAAAATAGAGAAAGGGAGATATTATAAGAGAGAATATAAAGAATGGAAAACTATATTTTGGAGAGAAATTAAAGAAAGGAAACATTGTTAAAGAGAAAAAATAAAGAAAGGGAAACATTATTTAGGGGGATAAAAAATAGAGAAAGAGAGATATTATTTAAGACAGGAAAAAAAAAACCTTTTGGAGAGAAAATAGAGTAAGGGAGATATTAATAAAGAAAGGGAAACTTTGTTAAGGAGAGAATATTCTACCTTTTCTCTCTTTTTTATAAAACAAAGTGCATGATCATTATCATACCTAGCAAAATGAGAGGACATTTGACTTGACTTGAATTGAGTTTATTCACTACTTTCATAAAAACATATAAAGTAATAAGAATACAATATTATATAACTTGAAGAGCAATCCTTTTCAGACATTTGTACTACAATATTCTGTTGGAATGATTCTTTCAAAGATGATGTTTCATTTTAACCAGAACTCAAGTTTTTCTTTAAATTTGCCAATGGGCTTCCAGATGTGTACTCACAATAGACCATAAATGACATGAAAACATTAGTGAACAATAGCTAGACCGGAAATAAGTGATTTGAGTAATGTACATGTATTTGGCAATTGAAAAGATCTAAAGTCAATACGCACGCTTGAATGCATATTTATTAAATGCCACCTGCGTTTTATGCCTCATAAAGAAAATAAAGAAAGGGAACTATTATTTGAGAGAGAGAAAAAAGAAAGGGAAACATTATTTAGGAGATAAAAATAGAGCGAGAGCTAAATCCAGGATTTTGTTTCAGAATCTGAGACAAAGTTACCGGATCTCTTTAAAAGACCGACAAGCCTCGCAGATGATTTTTCATTTTAACCAGAACTCCAGTTTTTTTGTAACTTTGCAAATGGGCTTCCCAACGTGTACTCACAATAGACCATGAATGACATCAGCACATGTGTGAACAATAGCTAGACTACAAATAAATGATTGAGTAATGTACATGTATTTAGTAATTGAAAAGATCTAAAGTCAATACGCACGCTTGAACGCATACTCATGATGCCGCTTTAATACACATCAAAAGCCACCTGCATTTTTCTCCACAATCATGCGTTTCCTTCAACTCAATGTCTGACTTGTAAACATTTTATTTTTTGGCTCATCTAAAAATATCTCAGCTTTTGCTTTTTAAATATGCTTCATACTGCTCTTGCATTCCACATGTCCATTATAAATTGACGAAGGAGTTTAAATAAGATCAGAATCGAATGGTGGGTAGTTCAAATGATGATAATGCATTGCAATGTAAGAACAGGTCTGATAACAGAGACTATCACATTTGAGCAGATCACTTAAAAAGGTTTCAGAGGCAATATATATTTGCATGGTAATCAAAACATGTCCGAGACACATGTCAATATTCTAATATTGATCAATAATATTTCTAAAAAGATGGATTAGACATGTTTGAGGCTCATATTTCTCAGTTCGATTTTTTTTCTTCAACAAAATTTATTTAAAAAAATCAATTACACCTACGGATCAGACATGTTTGAGGCTCATATTTCCCACTTCGATTTTTTTCAACAAAATATATTTAAAAAATCAATTACACCTGTAGGTCTCATGACACTAAAAAATAAACACAAAATATCTGCTAAAACCGGATGAATGTGACTTCCGTCTCCGTTTTTTTGGTTTAACTTAATAAAATTTGGAGTGGACTTTACAAGATTATTATTATTATTATTATATGCAGAGCTGCCAACCCCAACTGAACAAACATCTTATTCTTTTCCCCAAAATATCCTATTTTCAAAATAAAAATTCTAATTTTGATTGATACATGTAAGTACTTTCTTTTTGATAGACTGTGTTCGTCGACATTTTGAAGGATTGTGCTTGAGTCCGTTTTACAAACATTTTGTTGAATATGGAAGAGTTTGTCATGAATGATAGTTCAATGAACCAATAAGCCTCATGTAAATGTATGTTTTATGGACCATTGGTTGAATATGCATGATTTCATCATGACTGGTGTGTTCGGTGAACCACTAAACATCTCTAAGAGATGCTTGTAGGATACTGTACAGGAAAGAATGGCACACATACAAAAATCCACAAGCACATTCCAATTTTTAGAAAATATTTTTTTTTGGTTTTTGAAAATCATATTTTATTGAGGAAAAATCGTACTGCCAAATTTTATTTCTAAAAATTGTACAAAATACGATAAAATCATACTGGTTGGCAACTCTGAATATGATTCTGCCTACAAGTCTGTTCATTGGTAAATTATTATGTGACCTTTAACATCTGACCCCACGAACCTAAAGTGTTTGCACTTAATCTTTTAATACTCTAACATAGTTGAGCCCAGTTTTTGTAAGACCCTGTGACCTTTGACCTCTTCCACCCAAAATATAATAATTCATCCTTGCACAATCATGCATATTTCTTCCAGGTTTTCTTTAAAATATTTTAATGCTTTTCAAATTATTGCAGTAACAATGTATTTTCTGGCATCTTAAAACCCTATTAGGACCCTGTGATCTTTGACCTTTGACCTCCTTCACCCCAAATCTACTCAGTTTATCCTTGCATGCTCATACATACTCCTCCAAGTTTGTTTAATATATCCATTAGTTGGTTCTCACAGGTTATCACGATAACGAATAGCGGGACAGGCGGACGGACAACCCTAAAACATAATGCCTCCAGCGCAACCACAGACAAAAACTCCAACAAAAACAAGTCCCTCATCTGTGCATAATCCAAGCTAGAAAAAGAGGTTGTTTACCTGTTCCCCAGGATGGCTTTCTGTAAATCGAGCGTGGCTCCAGGTCTCGGGGTCCAAGTCTTGATCTCCGGGGAATATTTGTTAATCAGAGCATTGAGAGAGGCTGCATCGTTCTTGGTGTTCGTCTCTCGGATGTATCTATATAGCCATGAGACAATAATAATAGCTGTATGTTCTTGTAAAGTACATACATGATGATGTAATGTCTCTGTGGATATAACTAATCAAGTTTTAGCTACAACAACCATAGCGCTTAGTGCATTCAAGGAATAATTCGTACCAGGTACCCACCTACTTCCCTTCAAAAACAGAAGAAGAAAAACAATTATAACTAGATGGAACTGTGCGCAGTCGAAAATGATGCCTCCGCCATAGAGCGATTTTAAAAACCAAAAGAGAAGCAATTTGTCAAATTCAAATTTAATTGTAATCCATTAACAGGTTCTCAGAATATCATGATTACAAGCTATTTTTCATATGTATGACACTTTTATCTTTGACCTCATAACCCTAAAATCTAATAAGTTCATTGGCTTTGCAAGATACATACATGTCTTGAGTTTGATGGTAATCCATCCATTGGTTCTAATAATAATGCGATCACAAGCTATTTTTGCATATATAATGAGCCCCATGAACTTTGACCTCATGACCCCAAAATCTAATCAACTCATTGGCTCGACAAGGTACATACATGTCCTGTGTTTGATGGTAATGTGTCCATCGGTTCTAATGATGTGATCATGAGCTATCTATGCATACATATGAGCCCTGTGACCTTTAAACTTTGACCTCGTGACCCAAAATCTAATCAATTCATTGGCTCTGCAAGATACATACATGACCTAAGTTTGGCAGGAATCCATCAATAGGTTCCTTAGATAACGCAATCGCGAGAACTGTACGTACATACGGACGGACGGACAACCCGAAAACATAATGCCTTCGGCTACTTCGTAACAGAGGCATAACAATTCTATGAATAGCTTGTTAATTTTTTTACCCGTCTGATGGATGTGCTTCAATGAAGTAGCCAGCGAAGGGGCAGAAGACGGTCGGGTTAACATCCCTGACAACCTGAGTCTTGTAGTACAGTAGCTTGTTACGTTCTCGCTTGATAAACTGTCCCTTCCACTCCTCTGTGATCAGAATAATCCAATGATATGATAGAGATAAGGAAATATGCAATCAAATATGCAATCAAGTATGCAATCAAAATATCTTCAAATATCAATATGGTTGGGTTAACATCTCTGACAACCTGGGTCTTGTAGTACAGTAGCTTGTTACGTTCTCGCTTGATAATCTGTCCCTTCCACTCCTCTGTGATCAGAATAATCCAATGATAGAGATAAGGATATATGCAATCAAATACATGTATGCAATCAAATATGCAATCAAGTATGCAATCAATTCAATTCAAATATCAATATGGGTGGGTTAACATGCTGACAACCTGGGTCTTGTAGTACAGTAGATTGCTATGTTGTCTCTTGATAAACTGCTCCTGCCACTCAACTGTGATCAGAATAATCCTAATAATGAAGAACTGGAAATATGCAATCAAATACATGTATGCTATCAAATATGCAATCAAATAAATTCAAATATAAATACTGGTGGATTGTTCTCTTGCTAGTAACTCTTTACTGTATATGAATATCCAGATCAAGTACACCTGAAATGAAATGAGCCAAGTACATTCATTTGAGGAAAAAACAAAACAAAAAGCAACAATAACAACTACAACTACAACAAACAGCAATACAGAAACAACCACCTTGACCTTCATTAAACTATGATCTTATTTTGGGGATGTGATCTCACACCTCCTGATGTAACAATACATAAATTATTTGTCTTCCTTTTGGTGATTGGTCCCCTTCAAGCCCAACATCACTCATAGATGCTCTACTAATCATTGCTCCACGATTAACTTTGTGCACTCCTGAATTTTCAACTTGAACTTTGGACCAAACACTTCTCACCTACACCTGTCCATAATCCTAAACCTAAACCTAAACTAAAATTCAATTTCAACGCTAACCCAAACTGCATTTTCTGTATGGAGCCAGAAGGGCGCTAACGCTGTGTAAATGGATTGGAGTAAATAAAGCGTTGAGCAACAGGGGGGTGTTTCACAAAGATCCTAAGTCAAACTTATCTCTAAGTTGGACTTGACAATTATGGAAAGCCATTAGCATATCTATGAAAATATTTTGCAAAACTTATTTTAAAAAGCATAACATTTTGATTCAAATCATTCATATTTTCTATTATCAAGAAGATTTCATGTTCTTGATGTGGAATTGATAAAAATTCTAAAATACTTGAATTTTCACTTTTGAATTAAGGCTACAGATGGTTCTCCATAATCTTTAAGTCCAACTTAGAGTTAAGTTTGACTTAGGATCTTTGTGAAACACCCCCCTGGTGAGGTACCCTTCACTTACCGGTGTACTTCCCACCAAAGAAGTTCATAGGGAAACCCGACGCACCCCCAGCAAAGTCACTTAGCATGATGTCAACATCAATGGGTAAGCGACCCCCATTGGGATTGGTACAGTCCACTGTGTTCAGGATGAGATGGCCTGTGGGTTTGATACACACAGTGTAGAAATACTCAGATACAATTACTCGTATTGGTGAATGAAATAAATTCGCATCAAGGCACTTCACAAAGACACATTGCATTACATCTGCCAACATTGGCAAATAAGAAACCTCTACCCTTAACAGGCGATTGCACGGCCTTACCATGGCCATGTATGTATTTTGAAAAATAAGATTATGAAGAATAAGAATTAAGAACAGGAACAAAAATAAGGCATTGACGGAAGACTTTAATGCAAAAAAGAAGAAACCTGTACCCTTAACAGGCGATTGCACGGCCTTACCATGGCCATGTATGTATTTTGAAAAATAAGATCATGAAGAATAAGAATTACATGTAAGAACACAAACAAAAACAAGCCATTGACGGAAGACTTCAATGCAAAAAATAAGAAACCTGTACCCTTAACAGGCGATTGCGAATGGCATAACCATGGCCATGTATATATTTTGACAAATAAGATTATGAAGAATAAGAATTAAGATCACAAACAAAAACAAGGCATTGACGGAAGACTTCAATGCAAAAAAGAAGAAACCTCTACCCTTAACAGGTGATCGCACGGCCCTACCATGGCCATGTATATATTTTGAAAAATAAGATCATGAAGAATAAGAATTACATGTAAGAACACGAACAAAAACAAGCCATTGACGGAAGACTTCAATGCAAAAAAGAAGAAACCTCTACCCTTAACAGGTGATCGCACGGCCCTACCATGGCCATGTATATATTTTGAAAAATAAGATCATGAAGAATAAGAATTACATGTAAGAACACAAACAAAAACAAGCCATTGACGGAAGACTTCAATGCAAAAAATAAGAAACCTGTACCCTTAACAGGCGATTGCGAATGGCATAACCATGGCCATGTATATATTTTGACAAATAAGATTATGAAGAATAAGAATTAAGATCACAAACAAAAACAAGGCATTGACGGAAGACTTCAATGCAAAAAAGAAGAAGACAAAGAGAAAGACAGGAAGGAAGGGTGTTTACCTTTGTAGTCTATCAGGATGCAGGTATCCATATCAGGATGAACGCCATCCATCATGATCATAAAACGAGTATCCTTGTTGATCTATGGCAACAAAGGAAGGAAATTCAGTAAGCCAGTCATAACAACACGTGGTAGCATGTACATTGTGTATGTAACACAAATCAACAATAAACCTTCAATCTCAATATAATAATAATACAATATTTATAAGCGCATAATAAACAAATGTTTCTCTATGCGCTGTACAAGCATGAATGACGAGAAATATAATCACATAAAAGGAATCAACACAGAGAAATATACAAAGCTTATAACTACTAAAATGACTAACTTAACATAGTAAATAACATAATAAAGAGATACATGTAGCTAACATGGTCAAAACAAATAACGTAAGTAAGGATAGTTTAAGCTAATTAATTAAGGCCAAAGAGGTGCGTTTTTAGTAAAGATTTGAGCGTTGCCGAAGCGGGTGCCTGTCGTATGAATTGGGGAAAATTGTTCCAAAGGTTTGGTCCCGCAACTGCAAATGAGCTGTCCTCATAGAATATAGTATTGGCTTTTGGTACACAAAGTAATGCTTGATTGCTTGGACGGATACATAAGTATTGTCTTATTATATATACAGTGCGTCCCAGAAAAAACGAAACCGAGAAGTATCGATGTTTTATCATAACTTAATCACAACCATAATTAATGAATGATACATATGTGGAAAGCTTAGAGTCTCCTCTTTCAGTTGATGCTACTCAGATGATGCATATTTCACGCATGAGTGATTAAAAGCAATTTGAAGGAAGGAAACCAAAAAGACATTTGGCGGGCAGTATCTGAATTTCGAAGAAAAATTCACATTTCTAAAAAGTTGAGTTTCTGCCCTTTCATATGACACCTCAATCAGGAAAAATGAGCGAGGAATGACAAAGTTCTGTTTGTTTAAAGTAGCCCTTACATTTTCATAATTTTAACAAACGAATTCGTTTTCACTGGGTGCCTGCCGTAGCAAAAAGCAGATTTGACAAAAGACTTAACTCCGTTTCGTTGACAATCAGCCATGCATGAAGACTCTCGTCTACGGCTAATTGTCAATGAAACGGAGTTAAGTCTTTTGTTAATTTCGTTTATTGATACGGCAGGCAGCCAGTGAAAACGAATTCGTTTAATAAAATTATGGAAATGCAAGCACTACTTTAAACAAACAGAACTTTGTCATTCCTCGCTCATTTTTCCTGATTGAGGTGTCATATGAAAGGGCAGAAACTCAACTTTCTAGAAATGTGAATTTTTCTTCGAAATTCAGATACCGCCCACCAAATGTCTTTTTGGTTTCCTTCCTTCAAATTGCTTTTAATCACTCGTGCGGGAAATATGCATCATCTGAGTAGCATCACATGAAAGAGGAGACTCTAAGCTTTCCAAATATGTATCATTCATTAATTATAGTTGTGATTAAGTTATGATAGAACATCGATAATTCTCGGTTTCGTTTTTTCTGGGACGCACTGTATATGTATTGTCTGATGAGAGCCAGAAGGGCATTAAATCTGTAGTTAGGGTATAGGAACTAATGCCGTTTTGGCCCTGAACAGGCAGGTGATATCACAGATAATTCGCTGCTAGATAGAGAGAGACTTCCTTGGTTCCTGTGCCGTTATATAGTATTACAACAAATTTGGTAACATAAAACTTGGTTATAAAACTACATTAAAAAGAACAGAGAATAAGACTAGCGCTGCAATCCCATCAGAACGATGTGCATGCATTGACGCCTATATGTGTCTCTATTAGTGTCAAACGCAAGAGCCGCTCTCGAAACAATCCAGAGCAACTTGTTAGAATTTTGCAGGAATCCTGAATATGTCATGTATGTCCTATCTGTGAAAATCAAAAGTTAAATTCATCTTTCTTCCCTTCTTCACCTTCTCCTCCTGTGGAATAAATAAACTTCAAACTTCAAACTTCAAGGACAATACTAATTTATGCCTTTAATAAACGGGCCAGAAACCAACAAAATGACGCCTTGATGGTTGTGTAGGTGATTTTGGAAAACGAAGTAGCAGGTGTTCTAGATTAGATATCAGAGATTACAAATACAAAATTTGAAAGGATTCGGGCTGAAGGAAGGGACCTAAATTGGGATCACAAGCACTAAAGTGCAAAATGAATGGGATTTTGGGGGGAGAAGAAGAAAAAGAATTTAGAACGCGAATGCCAACAAGACATTGATGCAAGTCGCCAGTGCAAAGAAGAAGAACTAGACATGCATTTGTGTTACAACGATATGCTTTCAATAACGCCCGCATTTCTATGTGTCAAAAGAAAAAGCTCCTCTCGGACTATCCAGAGCAATTTGTAAGAAATCTGTAGCTTCTGTGATAGTGGAGATAGGTAGGGAGAAGGAAAGGCCTCAAAAACGGCCCAAAACGTAGAGAATGGCGCCTGGGCAGTCACGCATGAGTGATTCCGGAGAACATAGATTTCAGTGACCTTGGTGGGATGCTATAGACTACGTCTAAGAACTTTGAAAGGAATTTGGATCAGGGAAGGGACCTGGAAAGTGCTTGCAGGCTCTGCGTGCAAAACAAGTAGGATTATATGGTGAATGAAGATCACGTTATGACGCGAGCTGTGGCACTAACAGATGAAAGAGCATCTCTTAGACTATCGAGAGGAATTTGTGACAAGTCTGTAGGATGTGAGATAGTGGAGATAGAAATGAAGTAAGAAGGGCCTTAAAACGGACCAGAACCGGACAAAATGGCGTCTAAAAAATTTGAAAGGAATCAGGCAAGAGGAAAGGACCTAGATAGGAAGAACAAGTACTGAAAATGAATAGGAATTTTGGCATAAGATTGAGAAGACAAAGAAAAAGAAGAAAGATGCAGAACGCGTACTTGAACAAGACATTGACAAAAGTGGTCAATAAAAAATTTAAAAAATGCAATTTGGTAGGAGGGTAGAACAAAATAAAACGTGTACAGTATAAACTTTCATGGACCAGTGGATCTGAGATCATATTATAAAAAAACTATGATTTTCGAAGAATACAAATTTACAAATAGTAAAACATTTTTTTTTGTTTAAAGAGTGAAAGGCGTTAATATTCTAAAAAAGATTGAAACGCTGATAATACCAAACAACAACAACAACAAATTTACAAAATTTATGTTACTCACTATTTAACTCCAATTTCACATTTTCTTCCTCTTTGTTTAGTCGAAACTTTTGGAGTAGGGAGGGGAAAATATGTTTATATTGTCCATGTATTCAATAAACACATTCAATTAATCATTTTGCAACCTGCCAAGATTGTGTATTATCATTTCCTGGCATAAAGCCAGAGCTTTTTTATTTGAACAAATCACTTCTATCACAATATGGGGGGACACATTTGTCATGCTTATTTATCTCTTCTTTTCATTTTGTATGTTTGCTCTGGTACAGTCAAACCTGTTTATAGCGACCGCCCAAAGGGAAACACAAAATCTGGTCTTTGCAGACAGGTTCCTTTGGTACTACATGATTTAATGGGAAACCATTTTCAAGGGAAACAAAAAATGTGGTCTTTGTGGACAGGTGGTCACTAAAGCATGTTTGACTGTATTGGGTAGTGCCTTTCCACCTGTAATTCCATCACTCATATTATCTTTAATGAGCTGGGGAAGGGGCAGGAAGGGGGGGGGGGAGGAAGGGGGTTAACTCTGTGTAAAACGATAAGAATATATGCCCTTCCTTCTCCGAACAGATGATATCACATTCGGCCAGGTGTTTTTGACATGAATCCTGCTCCAATTAACAATTCTATGCAACTAGGTGGCTGAAAACAAATATCACATTTTGCTGACAAATTTACAGATATTCTTTATGATTGATCAAATATGTTTGAGCAAATATTATTGTGCTTATATGTTAATGGTATTTTAATGTATATATATTCATGGTGTTTACATGTTAAAGGTGTTTATATGTGGGAGCAAGGCTATATAGTATGACGATTTGTGGTAGTCACTAGGCTTCGATAGGTTATATATTACACAAAAAAGCATTTTTCTTAAATGGTTTTCCGTGCCACATCTAAAAAGGGCTATTGATAAAAACTAGTTTCGCAACGTGAAACTTTTGAGATTCATAAACAAGAGCTATTTTTTCCATGACAATAAAGTTTTTGCAATTCAAATATTTTTAACATGAAACTTCCACAAATCTACAAAACCACTTGCGAAATAATTTGCTTCACCTTTCATGCGTGCAAAGTTTATATCTTCACAGTATACCCCCTTTGCTTTCCTCTGTTGTACGACACTTACTCCTTTGACAATTGCTCCACGTTTCATTACCAACACCAACCAAATCGTGACTAGTTCTTAACCTCAACCCAAGACCCCCAACATCCTACCTATAAACCCTAACCCTAAACCTAAATCCAACCTTAAACAAAATTGCAACTGTATACCTACATGTACGATGACATTTAATATGCCTAGAGTAGTTGTAATTGGAGTAAAAGTCAGAGCACCGGTTTACTGCATCACATCTAAACAAGGCATTAAAGGTAAAGAGCAGTTTTGGAAATGCCCCCCTCTCAAAAAATGAAATGGAAGCTCTTATTAACAATCATGTGAAAGAATATGTTTTGACTAATACGTGATGATAACAATTTTGCCTGGAAAGTGGAAACCGCCTACTAATTGATATATTTGGTAAATTATTATATCTATCTGGACCGGATAGATATCACGCACGTGTCACGTAGTCCCATATACATCTGTCTGTGTCCTGTGTGACTTTACCAAGACTGGGCCAAATTTCTTAATATTTTGATGATTCCAGAACCTTGCAGTAAACACCAGTACTTACATGTATATGCTAGATGATCAACCTTTTTTGATAGATTCCACAATGTTTCTTTCACAATGCAATCGTATGACCAGAACTGGTCTTTACCTTTAATTACTCTGCATTTTCTCTCACCTCATGCCACCTGCCAAACTTGAGAACGTTGATGTTGTTGAGTTTGACTCCACTCTGCTTGAGTTTACAGAAAACAGGCATGGATGTATCGCCCACGTAGATAGGAATGTTTGGGTTCCTTGCCGATAAGAGCTCCAGAGTTGGGTAGCTGTGTTTATAATGAGGAGAATGAAATCAGGTAAAGGCCTGGGAATCGTTTCACAAAACCGTCACAAAAGCGTCGTAAGTACAAGCTCACCGACATCTCATCAAAACGGTGTGTATTAACATTAAAGATAAACTTGAGTTCTGGTAAAAAAAGGAAATTAATTCTCTCAGAATCTAACGAAACTTACACTGAATGGTCAAGATTACAAATAAATGTCATGTGCCAAACAATTTTGGAAGAAAATATATACTGGCTGAGTAATGAGCATAGAAAGATAAGGAAATCAGGGTAGTACTAGCCCCGACACCATGTGTGTTGTCCCATATACATCTTTCTGTGTAAGTGATTGTTACTTTACCAAGACTCTGCCAAATTTATGATGATTTTGATGACTCCAGAACCTTGCATTACACACCATTACTTACATGCTATATGATCAACTTTTCTGATCCACTCCACACCTTTTCTTTCACAATGCAATCGCATTACCAGAACTCAAGTTTATCTTTAACTCGCACATCAATTGGACGTTGGTAAACTTATATAATACAGTTCCTTAAAACAATGCCGTGAACGATAGCTAATACAATAAATCACTCCATTTTTGTAAAATATGTGGACAGTGCATTGGCTATTGCTGTGTACATCTGAGAGATCTTACTGAATTAAATGACATACATGTAGGGCCCCCTCAAATATGTTATTGTTATTTTGGAACAATTAATTATTAACTTTAAGGTCTGACAAGCCCTTTAAGCGATAGGCCATTTTCGTAATGTAATCAAATTTAATGATACTGTAAGTCTTTGTTAAGTGCCTCATAACAAATTATTTTGTTCACCTGTTATAGATAAATGTATTAAATTTGATTAAATTGAATTAAATTGCAAAAATTGCATTTTCCTTTCATCTGCCTCTGTGTCTCGTTACTAAAATGTAATAAGTTGATGCCTGATAAAGCTTGAAGATAAATCATGGCACATGTGCAACTAATAACAAAAAAATTCAAAAGAAATACAACACACCCGGATTTCGTATAAACCTTACAAATCAGGAATGACTCCATATTCTGTTACTGGTCAGTTTCTGTTTGCCAACAAACATATCAGAAGGAGAAAATGTCAAACAAAGGGACAGAGTGTGGGAAATGTACACACATTTATTAGCTGCGTTTGGGTTTCCCCACGTTCCAGAGGTTGATTAAAAGTTCTACCAATAAACACCAGGGATGAGACAGGGAAATTCCCCAAAAGGAGGAAAATTAAATGGGGGTCTAGGGGCAACACCCCTACCGGGGAGTTAAGGGGACCCCGCCCCCTTACGCCCCCTTTCTGCAGAAAACTTGAGAATATATTTACATAAAGGACATGCTTTCCTTGCATTTTTTTTTTTATCCCACCTTGCTTTAAGGGACTCTATAACATTGTTCAATCGCTCATTCATTCATTCATTTTCAATCGCTCATTCATTCATTCATTCAATCGCTCATTCGTTCATTCATTCAATCGCTCATTCATTCATTTATTCATTATTCAATCACTCATTCGTTCTTTTGTTCAATCGCTCATTCATTCAATCGCTCACTCATTCATTTATTCAATTGCTCATTCATTCATTCATTCAATCGCTCATTCATTCATTCATTCATTCAATCGCTCACTCATTCATTCATTTATTCATTCAATCACTCATTCGTCCATTCATTCAATCGCTCATTCATTCATTCATTCAATCGCTCATTCATTCATTCATTCATTCAATCGCTCATTCATTCATGTATTCATTCAATCGCTCATTCATTCATTCATTCAATTGCTCATACATTTATTCATTCAATTGCTCATACATTTATTCATTCAATCGCTCATACATTCATTCATTCAATTGCTCATTCATTTATTCATTCAATTGCTCATTCATTCATTCAACCACTCATTAATTCATTCTTTCATTCATTCATTTATTCATTCAATCCCTCATTCATTCGCTCATTCATTCATTTAATCACTCATTTATTCATTCATTCAATCACTCATTCATTCATTCATTCAATAGCTCATTCGTTCATTCATTCAATCGCTCATTCATTCATTCATTCTGATTCATTCATTCATTTGCTCATTCGTTCATTCATTCAATCGCTCATTACATGTAATTCATTCATTCAATTGCTCATACATTCATTCATTCAATCGCTCATACATTCATTCATTCAATTGCTCATACATGTATTCATTCAATCGCTCATTCGTTCATTTATTCAATCGCTCATTCGTTCATTCATTCAAGCGCTCATTCGTTCAATCGCTCATTCGTTTATTCATTTAATCGCTCATTCATTCATTTATTCATTCAATCACTCATTCGTCCATTCATTCAATCGCTCATTCGTTCATTTATTCATTCATTCAATCGCTTATCCATCCATCGATCCATCCACATGGAATCCAGACTTGGGGTCTATATATACAGGTGGTCTTTAAACAGATATTTGCTATCGATCTGGGGGTATATCATCAACTAAACTTGATTTCGACTTTAAAAATCAATTTTAAGGCAGGATCGATCCATCCACCCACCCACATGGAATCCAGACTTGTGGGTTTAAATAAATTATACAGGTGGTCTTAAAACAGATGTTTGCTATTGATTTTAAAAATCAATTTTAAGGCCGATTTGGCTTTAGCTTAAATCTGTTAAATCTGAGATGCACGGCCCTACATGTTACCAGTGTCTGTGATATGGTGTAATATTGAAGCCAAAAAAAAAAGCGCTTCAAAATAAGTGCCTCAGAAACGTAAACAATCTCTGAGTGACCGGTTCTACCATACTTGTTTTCCCCAATAGAATGTAGTGTTATGAAAACCGTTAGGAAAACGCATAATTTGATTTCGATTTCCAATCGTAAATATCTTGATAATCATGGGGTTCCTGACTGAACTAAACGCTTATAATTATCATTGCCGCATGAGCTAAATCAAGGATTTTGTTTCAGAATCTGAGACAAAGTTACCGGATCCCTTTAAAACTGATAAATGTGAACTGTTTCATCAAATCAAACGCCCGAAGCTCAAAAAATGAAATGGAAGCTCTTATTACCAATCATGTGAAAGGACATATTTTGACTAATACGTGATGGAAACCGCCTAATAATTGATATATTTGGTAAATTATTATATCTATCTGGACTGGATAGATATAGGGTAGTCCCATATACATCTTTCTGTGTACAGTGCTTGTAACTTTACCAAGACTGGGCCAAATTTCTTATCATTTTGATGATTCCAGAACCTTGCAGTACACACCAATACTTATATGCCAGATGTTCAACCTTTTCTGATCGATTCCACAACATTTCTTTCACAGCGATTTTGAGGGCTCTGTAATCAAGGCTAGTACATTTTGGGTAAATTACTGCAAGAGAACTGCCAGAGAGGTCCTTAAAAAGTAAGTAAATTCAGTTTTTATTTGAAAATATTAATTCTGTTGCTAAACTCAAATTGTATGTTTAATTGAACAAATATTTTTGATAAATATTTATATAATATTGGATGGCTTTGAGTGTGATACAAGAATTTAATGCTCGAGCTATGACAATATTGAACGAGTCGGATATCGATATCGTTAGTTGAAGTTCCCTGATGACTGAGCAATACGAACATAATGTTGGTCAGTCATCTGGGTACTGCGCTCAAGATATTGAATACACTGAACAAATAGGAAGAATTGGAAAGGGCACAAAAAATCTCCAAGGCCAATGAGAGGGGCATTGAGGCCAATCAAAGGGGCATCCATGGCCTTGGATTAATTCAAGCCCTGGTACTTGATAGATCTAGGGTAGATGTAGACCTAGTTTCTAGCCTACTGCAGCTCTCTTCTGCAGGACTAGTCCTAGATGTGGACCTAGAATTTATGTCTAGACTACTGTATTTTGTAAGATCTAAATTAAGGAATTAGGTCTAGACTGTACCGTGCAGTAACTATTGAGCTCTCTATTATCATTTTTTCTTAATTTCATTTTTATTTTGACAGAGTCAGACTCAGAGACGGAGTGGATCTTGAGTCGTATCTACCGTCCAAGACTAAAACGTTCTCTCTTGCCATGTCTCTACAGTCTTCTCATGGATCACACTCTAACTTAAAATCGATTTCACAGCTAAAATCTATTTTATTTATTACATGAAACTTGTCCTAAACTTGAAATCTATTTTAGGGTTTAGTGAAACACCCCCCGGAATGTACCATTTACCCAGGCGCTATGTGTCTGGACAGGGTGTGCTTCTAGACAGTTGATTTAAAACAGCAATTTGAAGGAGATTACGAAGAGTATTTCATAAATCTTCTATTTGAGACTTACGTTTGACAATGTTATAAATGACACATATTCAAGATAATTAGTACTTTATACAATGGATATTTTTCATTCAACCCGAAGGTAAAAGAGAAGGCTTTGTGTTGTTAAGTATCCGGACACCCAACTCCCCATCATACATATTATTCTTCATAACCCTTGATATTAAAACGCCCGCCCATTGGAACTGCATGGCCCCAGTCAGTGGCGTACGCAGGATTTTTTCAAGGGGGGGGGTTTTAACATTTTGAAATCGGGCCAAAAATTTCACAACGACTCAGCCAGCCGCTGAATAAGCGGGGGAGGGGGATAAGAGGACACTTTTTTTTTTTTTTTTTGTCCCAAAAAAATCACAACGACTCAGCCAGCCGCTGAATAAGCGGGGAGGGGGGGGGGGGGGGGGTAAGAGGACAGATTTTTTTTTCTTTCAGTCTCAAAATTTCAAAATTTGACATTTTGCTCCATAGGGGGGGGGGGGGGGGGGGGGGTAAGGTCAATTTTTTGTTTAGGTCAACCATTGGCATAATTTTTGTTATTATTTTTTTTTTTCAATTTAAAAAAAAAAAAAAAAAAAAATCCACAAAAGGGGGGGGGGGGGGTTGCTCAAAAATACACACATAAAAAAAAACCCCACCCCCCATCCCTGCTGCGTATGCGCCTGGTCCCAGTGTATAAGCCTATGGGAATAGGAGAATCGAATAGTCTACGGGTTAACCATTCAAACCTACCTTAAATGATCTGAATGTACATGGCTGATGTAGATAAAGTCTGCTTTGGCCAATCGATCCAGCCAGTTAGCGGGCGGTTCATGCATTAGCCACCATCCCCTGGCAAACGCTGGGCCGGTCAGCCAGGGGTCTGTGAACATGATGGTGCCCCCAAGGTTCAGCTCCATGCATGCGTGGGTCAAGTAGGTTATCTAGAACAGGTCAAAGGTCACAGAATGTGTATGTTAAAGGACAATCCAACCTTTGTAAAGAGTTGATTTGTACGACAGGAAAAAAAATTATAGAACCAGAATGGCGAAAGTTTCATATAAATCTGACAAATAATAAGCAAGTTTTAAGTGTTTGTAAAAAGTGATCACTAATCTATGCAAATATCACATTGCCAATTGGGTCAATGGATCATGACATATGAACGAACTACTCTCCTGTTTGTTGTTTAGAAAAATGTGGGAAGCAAATTTTTTTTTTTCTGTTTTAATACTCTATACGCGGTGTCACACTGAAAAATCCTGACCCATCTTGAATAAACCAGATTTTAGAAATCTAGTTTTTTCATTTTACGTCGGTGACAGACTGGTGACAGACATGCTACGAATATTCGGGATAACTAAACTCCGAATTTTTGATGGGCCATTGCGCACGTGCCGCATTGTGACATCACACGTTGAATCAAAAGTAATGCGCAATTAATGCGTCTCATTAAATGCGCGCTAATATCATTGTGTGCAGGTTGTGATAGCGCGTTAAAAACCATATGCCAGCCAATCATTAAGTTAACTGTTGACCTTACACTGACCGTAAAGGGGATTATTTCAACATTGATTTTTCTTTGAAAAATCCTTTCAAGGGAGAATTATCTTGCTTCGTTAAAAGATTTCTGGAGGGATTTTGAAGGGATAATTGATGACAGACAGCCAATTAAGAGGATAACTAAAATCCAGGTAACTACAATCCAGATTGTTTGCCTCTGTGTGACACCGCCTTATGTGTTCTTGCATATTGGACTTTGCTACAACCCCCCCCCCCCCCCCCCCCCCTCTCCTGGGTTCCCTTAATCTGCCACTGCACTTCTAAATACATGAATGCTTCACGGAATATTGTAGGGTTCAGAAGGTTATCCCAGAGTAACTGTAAGAAAGAGGGGGGGGGGGGGGGGATCCGACTCTACCACTGCATATCGCATGAACATATACATATACCTGTATGTACACCTCATTGAGTTAAGCCATAGTTACTGAAAGGAAAGAGAAAGAGAAAGAGAAAGAGAGACAGAGAGAGACACAGAGAGACAGGCAGACAGAGAGACAGAGAGAGAGAAGGGGGGGGGGGGGTAGGCAGAGGGGCACAACCCTGAATCTGCCACGGCACATCACATATACCGGTATGTACTTTGTACACCTCATTGAATGCTGTGGGTCCAAAAGTGAGCCACATGTTTAAATACTGAAAGGAAAGAGGTTCTCACCTTGACTTCACCGACCTCCAAGGGCACTTTCTCTCTGGCGTCTGTCTCCCACGGCTGTGGGGGCTTGAGTTCAATCAACGACATGCTCCCATCATCGTCTACCTCAGATACTAAAATCAGAATAGAATAGAACTCAGTTCCTTAAAGAGAAGGTTGAATTGTGCCAAAGGTAAAACGGATATGTGAGTAGAGTTGTGGAAAGGTACAACAAGATTTGTAGGCTTTCTTGTGCATTATATTGCTGTATGGAAAATGGTTACAATTATTGTAGCAATGCCACATAAAATGGATTGATCTTGAAAAATAATGCCCTCATATAATTCCATCTATAGTACATGTAAGTAATTACAGTTTAAACAAATATTGGACTTAAGTTTGAGGCCACATGTGTTTGTAGTCCCTTATACCCACATGATCAGTGTGCACTTTTTTCCACTATTACATGGTTTTATCTAAATCATTTTTGCTTTTATTATGATGGTTCCAAAAACCATCTATGATCAAACTTTCCCAATATAACCATGACGGTTTCTTTCATATTGCTAAGCCAGCGCTTGGACTATCTTTCAAATAATTACTCACTTCGAACACTTCCCGCGCACTTCATGTGTTTCAAAGCTAATTATCTTGAGATTCTAATCTTGTGTTTGCTTAATGTCGTCTAATACGGACTGCCTATTTACTTATATTTCCAAACAAGCTATGGTATTTTAAAAGCAGTTACAACTACACGTAGGCAGAGGCGGCAATTTCTTTTCATGAACGGGGGTGGGGGGGACGACAAAATGCAAGATTTTCTACAATATGTACTTGTACATTTTGCAGGATATTATGCAAGGGGGTGTAGCAACCGAACGAGAAGATTATTGCATTTTTATTAGTCTAAACGTTGCACTCTTGGGCCCTACAGAGCCTAAAAGTGTGTTGCAGTCTTTAGTCAGTATTTGCTATACATTTGGGGGGGGGGGGGCACTTTTTCAAATTTTCCGGGGGGGGGGGGGGGAATAAAAAATTGAGGGGGTGATGAGGGGTCATGTTCCCCATCCCCCCCTCAGATCGCTGCCCCTGTTCGTAAGTTTCAGCCCTAAATTCCATTTGAAAAAACTTACCATGCTCATTGCTACACATTAACATTTGAAGAAGAAAACAAAAAAATCATATTACAACAATCTTACTTGTAATCAAAATAGGTTCATGAACAAAAAGCATACAATGATATATAACCAAGATAATAAATTGAAAATGAGAAAACAGGCACATGAAAAAGATCGCTGCCCCTGTTCGTAAGTTTCAGCCCTAAATTCCATTTGAAAAAACTTACCATGCTCATTGCTACACATTAACATTTGAAGAAGAAAACAAAAAAATCATATTACAACAATCTTACTTGTAATCAAAATAGGTTCATGAACAAAAAGCATACAATGATATATAACCAAGATAATAAATTGAAAATGAGAAAACAGGCACATGAAAAAAGTCCCTCAGTAGGGGAAATAGAAAGAGAGAGAGAGAGATAGAGATAGATATAGAAATAGGGAGAGAGATAGAGAGAGAGAGTGTGTGTCTGTGTGTGTGTGAGAGAGAGAGAGAGAAATATAATTTTCTTTATCCAGCAGGGAAGCCCCAGCAATTGCCGGGTACCGATTTACACCTGGGTGGAGAGTGGCAATATGGATTAATGTCTTGCCAAAATAGTGTCGGGCTGGGATTTGAACCCTCAACCCTTGGATTGAGAGTCGAGCGAATGAACCACTTTACCACGGCACCTCAACATTCCATACTTGGGTGAAGAATTGTCAAATATGGATCAATGGCTTGCCAAAGGACGTTTTTTTGCCAGGCTGGGATTTGAACCCTAAACCCTTGGATTGAAAGTCAAGTGACTGAACCACAGCACCATAACACCTCCACTGGAGAAGGTGACCAAAGCTGACTTACCTAACTGTTCTTGTCTGAAGCTGTCGGGTGGATTGGTGTAACGCATCGTTTTCGCATCCAGCTTCCAACCATGTTTTGTGCACTTTATCACACTGAGAAAAGAAGTAACGAGAGCAATTCATACCTGGGCAATAAGTCCAGGGGGGCATTTCACAAAACTTGTCATCAGTGACAAATGACAGTTTTTGTTATAAGCTACTGAAATCCTTACTTCTGATTGGTCATCAGCAGATTTGTCACTGATTTTTGTCATTTGTCATTGAAAAAAGGTTTTATGAAACAGGGCCTAGGCCGGGCCCCATGACAGAGAGCTTAGCGATCATGATCGTACAATTCATTTTCTTGAATTGATTGCACATATTATTTAATGCAATAATTTGCAAAAAATTAATTGTACTATCAGTTGATAAACTTTGTGTTACGGGGCCCTAGTCTGCAGGCAAAGTCTGGAATCTGGCCGATTTTATTTAAGGAGAATTACCCCTAACCACAATCTTGCCCTATCTGCTGCTAGTTGTACATGACCTTTTCCCAAATTCACACAGCAAATTTGGGCTGGGCATAACAAATGAAGATCTCACCATTTTTGGTCAGCAGCAGGTAGGGGACGGCTCACAAAATACATGTAGGAAATAGAACCGACCAGATTCCAGACTACTGTGGGCACAGACTATAAAGTGTCATGTAAATACAATGCAGAGATGCCAACTTTTGGAAAACATAAATAGGGAGGATTTGTAACGGACACCAAATAATGTGCGCGTAGCGCACATCTCGAGCGCGTAGCGCCCGACCCATGCGGCCGGGGTCCAGGGCCCGCCTTAGGGCCCTGGAAGCTCTGGGGTTCTAGATGCTCTCTGGTGCAATCTGAGCCTTATTTTGCAGCATTTTACATGTGTATTTAGTTCAATAATTCCCACTTTTTTTTAAAATAACATACAAATTGTACAAAATGCATGATGAATTCCTTTCATATATATGATACAGTGTTCGGTCTTATACTTCTGATACCATTTCTTGGTCTTCTTTAGCTGATTTTCCGCCATTTGGATTCTGTGTCAATATCCACGCATTGGTTACGGCGATCCATATGCTGAAACAATCTTTCGCTACTCTTAATTTGTCTTTTAATATAGTGGATTTACTACATGCTAAAGTTAACAGACGATATTTCTCATTCAATTCACAGATATATATACTGATAAGCGCAAAAAAAAAAAAAAAAAAAAATTAATTTTTTATAATAAATCGGGAGGATAAGGATGGTGATCGTAAGGTCGGGAGTTGGGGTGAATTATCGGGAGCCTCCCGATGAAATCGGGAGGGTTGGCATCTCTGTACAATGTCATAAAGTCTTGAACAGAGCCTCATGCTGTTAGTTTCTGGTGATGTTAAAGACCCTTTCCGAAGTGAAAAATGAAATAGATGAATTTATTGAATTATACATCAACAGAAAGCTTGTAAGCCATAGATTACAATACTATCCATTATATGCCATTTCAGTGTCTGTCATAGGAGTGTCAGCTCTCTGAAAACTCAAAATCTAAAACTTTGAAAATCAGAAGTCGATTTGATGACATCATCTTACCGGTAGGTGGAGTACACATAATCACAATGACTTTGCATGGCTCATCACCTCAGCTATACATACATGTAGGTGAACCGATCAGGTGCACATGTTACATCATCACTGAAATTTTAGCAAGTTTGTCCCCTGTTAACCCGTGTTTTGGAGGGGTGCAGAAAATGAGGTTTTAATTTGCTTTTGTGCAATAATGAAAGGATAAATACTTGTTATTCCTTTATATTTGTATTCTACATTCATTCAATTTTCCATATATATCGAGTTGAATTTTCACTGTCAGTCCCCAGACATAAATAATCATAATAAATCACAATAAATCATGTCTGTAAAACCCCAATTACCGTACACACAAACGATGGTTAGGTGCCACAGATTTATTCAACTGGCATTCGGAATGCCGGTAGAATGCCCCACTCAGAATCCATTGTTCTGTTACTCCGTATTCCGGAATGTTGCTATAATTAAACAATTACCTTTGCCTTTTAATGATATGTTCGTAAGAAATGTTTCGATTCATAGTTACCTCACTCGCCAGGCGAGCTCTTTTCATCTACCATATTACATAGAACATCTTTTGCACAAAAGACATTTGTTTTTACAGGTCCAAAACTGTGGAATTCTCTTTCAAATGATATTATACAGTGTAATTCGATACAAATTTTCAAAAGGAGACTTAAAAGCTTTTTTTTTAATAGTTACTAGGCTATTGCATTCCCCAAACAAATATAATTTGTAGTGTGACTTTAAGCAACTTTGATTGTTTCTTTTTATAAACATGTATGTATTTATCAATGTTTTTCATTTAAAAGTGATTTTTTGTATTACTGAATCAGTTATTGTTATTGTTGTGTTTTTTTTCCTCATAGAATAATAATTCATAATAATTACTTTTACAGGGGGGCTTACACCCTACAAGCTCTGCTTTTTAGTAGGCCCTCCTTCCTTTCAATTTCATGTTTATTTTTGTAATGTATTGTATTGTGCAAATTGATCTATATGTATAATATGTGAATATGTTAAAATGTATTATCATTGTAAATATGAACGATTGACAGAGGAAAAATAAATGAATTGAATTGAATTGAATTGAATTGAATGCGGTACTTAACGACTCGTTACTTCCTGGATAGTGTCAGAATGGTCGCATTCTGGAAGCATTCTGGAATGCTCCATGAATGGGCCATCCAAACAAAGGCGAGTTGGGCAGCGAGACTATCTTCTTGATATTGCGTGCCGGAATGGTTTCGATATAGAATGCACTATAAGAATTGATAGAAATCAAAAGATATTTAATTGGTTTCGCTTCTGTCTCTCTTGCGATCGTTCGCTCTTTGCATTTCTTGAGCGCAGGTGATATTGGACTTAGTTTCTTTGTTTCTTTCCGACTGCTTAATTTTTGTCATAAAATCCGGTAACATCAGCGATATTTAATTGTTTTCGCTTCTCTCTTTCTCTCACTTTTTTTTTCTGAAGCGTCGGTGATATTGTAATTGATTTTCTTTCTTTTCTACGGCTTATTAAAGATGGTGAAAAGAGTAGAAGATTGAGAAAGAATGAAGACAGATTTATTATGACATTCCCGCCACAAGTATGTCCTGAGTCGGCGCTCTAAACCATACATGTATATCTGACAATAAGGCAAAGAGAAAGCATGCAGAGAATAAGATGTACTGTACACAACTCGGTGTCCACGTTTGTTTTGGCCATATTCTAATAACTAAATTGAAAAAGTTGATATGGCAATGGTTTTAAGTTTTGTTTACGATATGTTTTAACATCTAATGTACTTTGTCAGAAAAAGTTAAATTAAAAGAGAAATATCAGCATGAAGTGGACACCGAGTTATGTACATGTACGTAACATTTTTGATGATGTGATATTTGGCTACCGATTGCCGTTTAATGGCAATTTGTTAAGGTCTGATTTTGTAGCTATGTGTTGCATAATGTTTGCAGATTACAAAAATATTGTTGCCAGTCTACAATTGACTTTTAAAATTCACCTCATATGTAACACTTTTGTGCCCTTGATCAGAGCCATGCACAGCATTAAAACCTTATTTAATGATCCTAAACACCAGTATCTTCCTCAAATTTATGAATACATAAAGCTATTGTGAAATATATTTGGGCTTTAATACTGCTTGTCCCCTTTCTCTTGCCTATTCATTTACCATTGTTTATTGTTAAACAGAGAAATTTGAAGGATCCTGTACAAAATTATATTCTATGAATCTATAATGTTTCACAGATAATAGTAATGGTAATGGTAATGGTTTTATTGAAAATTCATTTGCAGCCAGATGGCAGAATTTTCTAAATAAATCAGTTTACACATATATATACAAACTAATAAAATTCATGAAATTCGCTTAACAGCTAACAGTTGCTTAAATCTATTCCACAATCATCATAGGGCTGGAGGGAAATATAGAAGAGAGGTAGGGAGGATAATAGTGCAGACAGCACAGGAGATCCAGGAAAAGTGTGAGATAGAGAAAGACAGGAGAAAGGGAGAAAGAGAGATCAAGCGAGGGATAGAGAGAGATATATAAAAGATAATGCTGAGGATGAGAGTGTACATCAGACATATCAAAAATAAGGTAGTAAGAAGTACAATTTCTTGAGAGAATACTAGTTGTAAAAAGTATTAAATTACATTTTTACATTTTCATTGGTGAGTTACATGTATGGATAACATACATATTGTACATTCATAGGTAGGTATGCAATCAGATGAAAGACATGAAATATAGTAATTTTGAGATATAAAAATATTAATTTGTGGTCATGTGACCCTCTCCTCACTTCTGTGCGATCGTATGCATAACATACAAACTACTCACAAAAAATTATTGAGCAAGTATCCACGGTTTTTTATGTATATTTCCAGTAGACTGTAAGTTCTTTTGTTTTGGGGGTTATTTTGTTGTAAAAGGCTTTTTCTTTTTAAAATTAGACTGGGGTATACATTTGTATTAGGTTCTGATCTGTCCCGCATTTTACAATTTTAACCTTTGTGTTATGGAGCCCATCACTTAATGTATTTGTCAATCCTTTTGCCCTAATCTTTACATATTTAATATATAGGTCTTGGACACAAACATGAATACAATAACTTTTCAATGTTTGGGCACAGTTCTATGGCAGCAAGAGCAAAGTCAACACGACGTAAACTATGAATTGAATTGTGCAAATATTGCCATTTCGTGTCATCACAATGCACCAGCGTTGAGGCACGTAGGCACTTCTTGCATGACAGAGGAGTAACAATGAGCTTTCTCACTCTCTGTGTTCTGTCCGAAGGAAAAGGATCAGGGTAGAAAAACTGAAAATTTCCCCCGAAAGTTAAAGGGAAATCCAACCCAAATAGACGACTACTCTATTAAAAAGAAAGCAGAAAAATCAAAGAAGCAAACTAAGGAAAGTTTCAATTAAATCTAAGGAAGTTATACATTTTTTAAAGTACATGCAGTAATCACTAGGTATACGTATGGGCACTTAAAATTGGCTGAAGTGGTAATGTCAATGTGATGTAGTGCCGGACTACTTTCCCATCTGTTCCAACACACAAAATAACTCAAATTTAAATTTTTCAAAAATGTATGGCTCAGGAGGGTCTTATCTTTTTAGAGGACCTATAATAATGTATTTTGAACAGTGCCCAGAGGGAGAAGGAACTTACAAGATAAACAGAATTAATGATATTTTTGTACACAGCAAATGGGAGAGTTATCCAAGTCCTACGTCACAATCCACTGACCAAACTACCAATTAGAGATTTGCATAGACGTAGTCATCTCTTATTTTAAACATTCATAATACTTCCTCACTGTTGGTCCGATTCATTTCAAACTTTTTCCATTTAGTTCTGTAATACTTTTTTGCTTTCATTAAAATCAACTTATTACAAGGGTGGGATTGCCCTTTAAAAGGGATGGTTCTTCTATTAAATGCACTCAAATTTTCAAATAAATATGTGATGAGAAATATGATAAGAAATAGCTGAAAAGTGGGGATCAAAAGGTCAAGCTAAACGTGTGTTATCCTAAACACCCATTCTGTGTGCATTATGTGCACATGAATTTCAGCACGACCTACATGTAGTAAATTTCTTTTCATTTTGACCATTACAAACTACACAGCCACACAGTATTTATCATATATGCTGTACTTTAAATACACAGTCAGCCTTAGCCAATAGCTTTTGAGACAAGACCATTACTCAACATAATACTTCTTTATCTAATATTTTCCACTTCTCTTATCACTTCATCCATCAATGCCATATCTTTTGACAACAAATTTGTATATATAAAACATTTATTTATATTGCAAGCTCCACATTTTAAATTATAATGCAATAAAGATATATCATGTGAACCGATAATTCAGAATACAGAATGGTACAAGTAAAGATACGGCCATTATCAAAATCCCCCTTATCAATGGTAAATAGAACAGCAACAATGCAATAATGTATTCAAACTTGTGTGCATAGTGATGAAACTGGGTGTAGCAGTTCAGAGTCTTTTTTTTTCCTTCTAAATTAATCATTTTTCTCTCCTCGAATTGACAACAATTAATCTAATTTTCCACCCTTTCATATTTTGAAGAAGAAAATAAAGCGTATTACTGAGCTTGTTCTTTCTCTTTATAATGCATAATTTATTTTAAGACCACACCTCTAAATACTAAATACTTCTCTTTTTTATTCATTTTGTATGTCTTCATCCAAGTATATGTTATTATTACTTCTGGGCCTGGTGCATTCAATTGTCAAGCCTTATTGGCTTTTATGGATGCACCATTTTCCATTTGTACTATGGTTTATACTTTCATATTTTCTATATATTTTGAATGCTGTTATGTCAATTTATATGTAATTTTTATATTCTTATCTGTTATGAAATTTGCAATTTGTACACGTAAATAGAGACTTTCTCTTTTATAATGTGTTGCCAATTTAGATATTTCGACTATAAGCTAAATTCTGTTGTTCTTATTCGAGAACGACACAACGTGCTGCATTAATAATTAGCTCAAAGTTTCTGTGATTTTTGCTGTTCCTGCTTACAGTATGTACATGTCGATGTGTAATTCCTGGATCAAAACAAATATAAAGCAAAAATTTAACTAAAAGGAGACACAGTTTATTACGGGTCAACTGAAGTGAGACTAATCTGGTAGTGGATCAAGTGGCACTGGATAAGGCATTGTTACCCTATCAACAAAGTGCTATGACAATGTGCAGTTTTGGTACTCTTTTGTAAATAGTGTTGTAGATTCTTTAAAACCGCTACAATATAAACGTACATGTAGAGACCCCAATGTTCCCTCCTTTTGAAAACACCCCCCTAAGTCCGGTGTGTAAAGTCAATACTGCTGATTTTTTTGATTTTTTTTTCGGCGGGGTAGAGACAAGGACTTGTCTTCCATAGAATCCATAGCAGAAAAAAACTGAAGGAGAAAAAGCCGGCATAATGTTCTTTGAAGACCTCACCTCGGCAAACCGAACGATGCTATAGGGGGCATTCAAGGAATGCAGTAACCTAAAAGAGCAAAGCCCTGTTAGCATGGTCAATCGATGGCAGGATTATTGCGTTAGTGCAAGGTACAAACAACAAAACAATTAACAAGAAGAAATACAGTAGGCTTGCGGGTGCACCAGGTGAGAGAGAGAGGGAGGATTAAATGGATATACCGGTACATGTATGCGAAACAGAAAGTGGTTTGGTAACCTTGGTTTTGCATGTTTTTTTAAATATCTGTGCCATGTACATGTTCAGCTATTATCTCTTTATTTCTCATGTCAAAATGCCTGAGATAATGATCACAATAAATGTGAAATATAAAATGTTATGGAACCACAAGAAATACATCAGTTATTGAGTCCAACTACAGGGGAGGATGAAGACTAAGAACCCAAAAGTAATTGTTATATGTCCAGCTATTATCTCTTTATTTCTCATGTCAAAATGCCTGAGATAATGAATGCAATAAATGTGAAATATGAAATGTTATGGAACCACAAGAAATACATCAGTTATTGAGTCCAACTACAGGGGAGGACGAAGACTTAGGACCCAAAAGTAATTGTTATATGTCCAAGGAATTTAATTCATGTTTAAACATTTTTAATTCTCATTCTAAAGTGTATTATACATCAAGTTACCTTCATATAAATTGTCGTAATTAGTGAATAAGAATTAAAGTGCAATATATCCGCTTTTAGATACTGAAATTAATCTTGAAATTGCCCATAAGGCATAAGATATATACACTGTATCTTTATTATCCTTATGTACAACATTCAAAATATCTTCTGAAATATCTAAAAACGATTGCACTGGTTGATTAGGAGGCCGATTAATAACCCTTATATGGTAAGTTAGTTTTAAATTTAAAAAAAAACTAAGAATATTGTTTATAAAAAAATAAGTATTGATTACAATAACGTTCATTTACAAGTAAATGACCATAAATTTGAACGTAAACCTGAAGGTTTTAGGTAATGTAATTAATCATAAATTGAAGTGGCATGAGCATATAAATGTGATGTGTAATAAAATAGCAACAAATATTGGTATTTGGTATATAAAGTTCATTTTTTTCTCTTTAATATTTTTAAAATGATGTATTATACTAATAAGAACACGTTTTAATTATGTAAAATGTAAGAAAGTTACTTAAGCTTGAAAAGAAAGCAATACGCATTATAACACCTCCTAAATATTATGCTCAAGGTAATCCTATATTTTATAAACTTGGAGTTTTTAATGTAATAAATATGCTTTTTTAATGGAAATTTGACAAATTTTTATGTTATAATGGTCATTTGCCAACTCTTTTATAAATATGTTTGAATTTGAATCGAAATGTGCATTTACTAGAAATGCCCTAAATTATCACATCCCATAATAAGAACGACATGTACATGTACATGTACAGTGTATGAAAAATTCACTATTTTTTAAAGGGAACAGTAATATGGAATAGTGTCGTGTAGGGATCGGGGATGAGGCGAGGAGCATAAAGGATGAGACGAGGAGCTAGTTTACAGTTTCAGTACCAGTTTAAGTACTACATAACAATAGTATACCTCCGGAAATTAGAAATGCAAAAGACTCAATCTTTTCAAAATGAAATATAAACAATTTCTGTCAAGTAAGTATGATAATCAGTAGAATAGCATGGGCAACTCTAATTGTACATGATAGCATGTTCTTTTTTTCTCCCTGTTTGTGTTTGTTTAGGGGTAAGCTTTCGCATGAGGAATCCCTCCTTTCTGCCTATCCCAAATGCTCTCACGAATTGCCATTTTGATTTTTATCACTATCTTGTTCTTTTGTTATCATCCCATTCTGTAATTGTATGTTTTGTGATTTTTATGAAGAGTGTTGAATAATCTTTGAAATTGAATTGAGATGAATCTCCTATGAGAGACGGTGTGTTAATCATTGTTATGATATATAATTATACATTGAGTTAGTATATATTGTAGTGTACCTTACAATTCCAGGAAATCATGGATAGAATTCCACTTGATCTTGTACATACATGTACTACAAGAGTACATCAAGTAAACTTACCTGTATAATTTCTTGACTGTCTGTAATAGACCACAAATTGTTATCTTACAAGTCTCAATAGTTACCCTTTGAGCCTTATTCGATACAAAAATCATACAAAAGAACAAACAAACAGAAAACAGACCAAAAAAAATGAACAAAAAACCTAAAACCAAAAGCAAATTACAATTACACTTACACAATGTAAGTGTTTAAAATACATGTACATCCTCTAGATATATCCCGGATGTAAGTTTACAGTCACAGGTTCTGAAAATCCTTTGTCAGAAATGAAATTCTAGCGCTGTTTTCATATTGCCGCAGCCGAGGGAGCTATTCTCAAATCTACAGATATGAAGGTCAAATTAATTTTGAATTATGTAGGATATTTTTTTAGTCTAGAAAATAAATACCTTGAGGTAAACATTCAACATTTATTCACTGAAAGCCAGTTTTCCATAATTATCATTTGGTGGGAGGTTCCTAATAGACCTCTTCAAAATACCAATGGATTCAGGGAACTTTTTAGATTGAAATTGAAAAAGTGGATTTGAATAATGGAATTGAATATTTAAAATTATTTGTTTAGATAAGATTATTGGACTTGAATGGAACATTGCAATTGTAAAATGGAAATGATTGGAACTAGTCATTGAAATAGAATATTGGAACTAATAATAATATGAATTATACTGAAACTGAATACTGAAAGGAAAATGCAATCTTAAAGGGATCGTTTAACAATGTTAAATCTGAGATACACGGCCCTACGTGCTATCAGTGTCCGTGATATGGTGTAATATTGAAGCCCTAAAAAAATTGCGCTTCAAAATGATCAAGAAGTGCCTCAAAAAAGTAAAAATCTTTGAGTGACCGGTTTTACCATACTCGTTTTCCCCAATAGACTGTAGTGTTATGTAAACCGTCAGGCGAACGGTTTTCAAAATTTGTAATTACAATCATAAATATCTTGATAATCAGACAGGCGATCGGCTTGTAAAAGTCATGGGGTTCCTGACTGACCTAAAGGTTTATAATTATCATTGCATCATGAGCTAATTCCAGAATTTTATTTCAGAATCTGAGACAAAGTTACCGGATCCCTTTAATGAAAAATGCTGTAAGAGAAAGCAGAAAAATCTGAGAAGCAGACTGATGAAAGTTTGAATGAAATTGGACAAAACATTAGAAGTTATGAAAATTTCAATGTTGAAATTGAACCAAACATGTGGGAAATCACTTCAAATTGGCTGAATTGGTACAGTGCGGACAACTTTCCCCAATTGTTTTAACGCATAAAATGACTAAAATGTCATTTTCCAAAATGTACGACTAATGAAGATTTTTTTTCTTCTTTTCATAGGACCTACATGTATATGATATCCATAATAACGCCCAAGGGAGAAGGCACTTAAGTTAAAGAAAAACAGAAGTAATTTTATTTTTATACACAACAAATAGGAAAGTTGTCCATGACTATGTCCCAATTTGTGATTCGCATGGCTTTAGTGATCTCATATTTAAAAAAACTCATGGCTCTTCTATCATTGGTCCGATACTAATTTCAAACTTCCGTCATTCTGTTTTTCTTCTGCTTCTACTCTCATACAAATGAACTTGTTAATCCAGTCAAACCTGTCTATAGCGACCGCCCAAGGGATAACACAAAAAGTGGCCTTTGTAGACAGGTGGTCTTTGTAGACAGGTTCCTTTAATACATGATTCAATGAGAAACCATTTTCAAGAGAACACCAAATGTGGCCTTTGTAGACAGATGGTCTTTGTAGACAGGTAGTCACTAAAGCAGGTTTGACTGTACAAAGGTTCCGTTTGAACGAACCGAACGCCTTACCATCCTGCCGTATCCTCGATGTCCTTGATGAAGGTCCCACCCTGATGTTTACACTTGTTACGGCAAGCCTTGAACTCGTCGCTACCTGGTTCCTTGTAGATGACGTACTTCTCGTTCTCAGAACGATTGATGAGGTTGATACCCTCTTTCAGGCCTTGCGTCTCATCGACGGATAGCTTCAAAACCGTGACCTGTTCCTGTTCCATCTTAGGGATGTGGCCTCTTTTTAAATACAGGGGTAACTACAAAAATGAAAGGAATGACAATATTAGGCATGAAAAATGAATCCATGTCATTGGGCGATTCTGTGCAATGTACTCCACATGTTTATTTCATCAAAAAAAAATTATCATTTCTTAAAGGGGGTGTAGCATGACAAGACTAAATGTTCGTTTTTCCCGTGGCCTGACTTGGGGCCAATAGGGTATAATACGACAACGGACGACGCGACTGCAGTATTCACGTGCGTGCAACATACGGGAGACCAAAGCGTGAGGAAAACTTTGATCTGTTTCGCGAATGCTAGCGCGTGCTGACCATTAATCAAGTCCATTCGTTTACGTGCAGTTGTCCAAAGAAGTCGTAGATGGCGTTAACCAGTTTTTGCCATGCTACACCCCCTTTAATATGAGATAATCGAATACGTAGGACCTTGCTTTTGCGCAGTTGTCACTCTTTTACACAAAAAATATCTGAACAAGCCTTAATTAAGGAAATATACGATCTAGTAGTTTTATAGTAAACAAGCTTACCCTTTGATCCGTTGATCCCAAGGGTTCTTGATCCAAGTACAGAGTCAGAAAAAGATGTCACTCCCTCTGTTGCCTCAGAAGCTAAATAATGATAACAATAATAACATTGATAATAAAGGACAATAATAATGATAATAAGAATAATAACAACAATAATAATACTAATAACAATAATAACAACAATGATAATAATAGTGATTGCTTTAAGCTTGTGAGTATACTTGGAATCAGGTTTTTGTTTGTTTAGGAGATAAAAAAAAATCTTAAATACTATTGAACCTCTTAATTCTTTTTGAAGAATGTATGCATTTCAAGAATTCTTTCATGGGAAGGATTAAAAAAAGGTCTATTTGACGTTGCTGAAGGGATGATTATTTAAGAAACATTTTCGTATTAAAATGATGTTTTCCAGGCAGGGGCGTCGCCAAAGGGGGGGGTGTGGGGGGGTGCGACACCTCCCCCACCCGTCAGGATATTGTCGGTAAAATTGCGCTGCCGTCGGGAAAAAAGAGAAAAGGGGGAGGGGAAAAAGAGAGGGAAAGGTAAAGAAAAGAAAAAAAGAAAAGGAAAAGAAAAGAAAGAAAGGAAAAGAAAGGAAAAGAAAGGAAAGAAAAGAGAAAAAAAGAAAAAGAGGGAGGAGAGGAAAGAAAGGACAAAGAAAGAGAAGAAAGAAAAGGGAAAAAAAGAAGAAAAAAGAGAAAAGGGAAACAAAAGAAACGGGAGATGAAAGAGAGGAGAGAGAGGGGAGGTAAGAGCCTGAGAGAGGAGGAGTGGGAGTAAAAGAGAGAAGGGGGTTGTTGGGCGGAGTCGTCTCGTCGAGGGAGCAAGAAAGACACGGGTAAATATGTTGCTATGTCGGGTCAGGTGTGTTGGTATTCTTGCTCGATACTTGTGTACTACATCAATGCAGAATTTTGAAGTCGGTGAGATGTATATTGTCGGTCGGCCAACCAGTTTTTTTCCCTACGAACTGTGACTTTTTATCCGCTGTGACGACTTCGAGAGTGACTATACAACTACAATACTTGTATTTTCTCGAAGTTTAACTTTCCTTTAATATCAGCGAAAGAAATCAAAGGTTTAACATTTTCGGGGAAACTAAATTCAAACAAGGATTAAGAGTCAACTACGGTACGACGAATCGTCTTCCTTTCTCTATATTTTGATGAAACGCCAAAAATTCCGCGCTTCGCGAGGGGAAAACTTCATTTAGACCAGTCGAGAACGGAACAACGAATCGTCTTCTTTCTCTAATAATTTAATGAAACGTCAAAACTTCCGCGCTTCGCGCTAAAGGGGGAAACTGAATTCAGACAATTAGGGCATATTAAGAGTTGAAAACGGTACAACGAATCGTCTTCTTTCTCTAATAATTTAATGAAACGTCAAAACTTCCGCGCTTCGCGCTAAAGGGGCAAACTGAATTCAGACAATTAAAGCATATTAAGAGTCGAGAAAATTACACCGAATCGTCTGCTTTTTCTCATAATTTAATGTAACGTCAAAGCTTCCGGAGAACTGAATTCAGATAAGAAAGAAGAGTCGAGAACAGTACACCGAATCGTCTGCTTTTTCTCATACTTTCATGAAACTTCAAAGCTTCCGCGCTTTGCGCGGGAAGGGGGGGAGCTGAATTCAGATAAGGATTAAGAGTCGAGAACAGTACAGCGAATCGTCTGCTTTTTCTCATAATTTAATGAAACGTCAAAGCTTCCGCGCTTCGCGCAGGAAGGGGAGAACTGAATTCAGATAAGGATCAAGAGTCGAGAACAGTACACCGAATCGTCTGCTTTTACTCATAATTTAATGAAACATCAAAGTTTCCGCGCTTTGCGCGGGAGGGGGAGAAACTGGATTCAGACAATAATTAAGAGTCGAGCACGGTTCAACGAATCGTCTACTTTCTCTAATAATTTAATGAAATGCCAAAACTTCCGGGGGAGAACTGAATTCAGATAAGGGTTAAGAATCGAGAGCAGTACAACGAAGGCTAAATTGTTTTTCCTATGGACTATCTATAGAGTGGTGAAGTGTGACGTCATCAAAAATATATTTTTAGAATTTCTCATTATTGTCTTCATATTCCAAAAGAGCATTAAAAATAATGTCCATAATTATGTCAAAAATCAATTGAATGTGTTAAGTATTTGCTGAGATATGACCATCTGAATAAATATATTTCCTATAGGAACTCAGTGTTATTTGCTCTGGCACCTAACCATTAGGAGCCAGAGCAAATAACACAGAGTTCCTATAGGAAATATATTTATTCAGATGGTCATATCTCAGCCAATACTTAACATATTCAATTGATTTTCGACATTTGAACATTATTTTTGCTGCTCTTTCGGAAAATGAAGATTTTTTTTTGAAATTCTAAAAATTGATTTTTATGATGTCACAGCTTCGGTACTCTATAGATAGTCCATAGGAAAAACAATTTAGCCTTCGGCCCCGGGTTTATAGGGTTAAATTTGTAGATATTGGGACATTTAATTTTGTCAGTAATCGTTGGCCTCTACACCCCCCCACTGAAAAAGGTCTAGCGACGCCCCTGTTTCCAGGCTGTCCCTTATATGCTTCGTTATTTATCTTCATGGCAAAAGTCGTAGCACATTAGATGTCAGCAATAGCTTCAGCCTTAACTTCAAGTGCACCATCATAAAAAAATTAAGAAAGCAGAGGAAACATGCACTCTCTCTACAGCCAGTAATAGAAACTATCTGGTTAATTATTGAACTGAAAGAGAGAGAGAGAGAGAGCGAGAGAGAGAGAGAGAGAGAGAGAGAGAGGGAGAGAGCTGGTCATCAGGACCTTGGTCATAGAAAGGGTTGATATCAATCACATACATAAGAGATAGGAGACTGCAAACTTGTGATTGTTTGGAAGACTTGCCATTGATCAATCACAACTACTGTATGTACATATTAAGAAATAGGAGACTGTAAACTTGTGATTGTTTGGAAGACTTGCCATTGATCAATCACAACTACTGTATGTACATATTAAGAAATAGGAGACTGCAAACTTGTGATTGTTTGGAAGATTGCCAATGATCAATCGCAACTACTGGTTCTCTCTGGTTCTGGTTCTGGATTATACTCCGACAAAGCGGGATCCCGCATCGCGTCAGAGGGTTGACCTGGGGGTTGACCTGTTGGAATTATTTACTGTATGTACAAAACAGATAGGAGACTACAAACTTGTGATTGGTTGGAAGACTTGCCATTGATCAATCGCAACTAACTCTTTATAAGACGTGGCCCAAGGTGTGGTAATTAATGGCGTGCTAATTTTCTCGAAAAAATGTGCATGTTGGCAGTACTGTTGTGGGGCTATCACCCTCGACAACCAGGAGGGTGTTACACAGAGCCTTTTTTCAATGAAAAATGAAAAAAAATCAGTGACAAATCTGCTGATGACCAATCAGAAGCAAGGATTTCAGTAGCTTATAACAAAAACTGTCATTGGTCACTGATGATAAGTTTTGTGAAACGCCCCCCAGGTTTTGATTTACATGTAAGTCTTGATACCAACCTGGACGGAGATGGAGAAGTGTGTGGGGGGGGGGGGGGGAATTAAAAAAAGAAACAAACACAAATGGGGTGAGAGAGAGAGGAATAAAGAGAGTTGTGGGGCAAGGGTGAGGCAGGGGGAACAGAGGTAGGATCATAAAGGGAAGGGAGAGTGAGAGCGAGTGAGTGAAAGAGAGAGAGAGTGAAAGAGAGAGAGAGAGATGAGGGAGGAGAGAGAGAGAGAGAGAGAGAAGAAGGGAGAGAGGAGAGAGAGAGAGAAAGGGAGAGAAGGGAGAGAGAGAGAGAGGGAGAAAAGGAGAGAGAGGGAGAAAAGGAGAGAGAGAGAGATAGGGAGAGTAGGAGAGAGAGAGATAGGGAGAGAAGGAGAGAGGGAAAGAAAGAGAGAGAGAGAGAGAGAAAGAGGGAGAGAGAGAGAGAGGGGGGGGGGGTAAATGGAACAGGAGAGAGGGAGAAGGAGGAAGTGACAGAGATAATAGAGAGAGAGAGAGAGAGAAAGAAAGATAAAAAGAGAGGCATACACTGTAGGTGGTGGAAGGCCAGGGTTTTGGAAAATATGCCTTCTGGCATTAGCTAACCACTTTCCTGCATTTGCAATCTACACTGTACAATAGGAAAAAATATAGTGCACTGTAATTGGCAGCATGTGACCCCTCCTGATGAGGGCTAAAGAAAAAAAAAAACCCGTTCTTAAGAATCATTGACAAAGGCCTGGCGTTGTTTGCCTCCCAATCAACTTTAATCTCCCTCCGTCTCTAATATCCCATATCATTATATTATGGGCTTCAAATATGTTTACTGTACACACTAATATATTATATTGCGCCACAAACATGGTGCATGCCTTCCTGTTAGTACACATTTGAAGAGGAAGTCACTGTCAATATTAGGCCTGTCTTCATCAGACCGAAGTTCAAAGTTCAATATAACCCGCTATTTTAACTAGCCCGATCTCAAATTAGCCAGCTAATTTGCGGCTCCATCAGCCCACAGTTGCAATTAGCAGGCTATTTGGTCAAGAAAATATCCCAAGAAATCTTGGTATTGTTTCGAAAATAGCCCCCTAATTGGGAAATAGCGGGCTAATTTGTGCCCGTTGGAGCTAGTTTGTGTTGAGCGTATCGGTCTGGTGAAGACGCAATTTCGAGCTTCAGGAAAATACTTAGAGTCTGAAAATAGCCTGTTATTTTGTAACTTTGGTCTGATGAAAGACATGCCTAGAGATAGACATTTATTCATTCAGATTGACCACTCCTTATCTCAGAAATTTGTGGAAACATATATTGATTTTGTTTTTAAATTCTGAGTATTGGCTTTAGGATGTATACAATTTTCTACAACCATCTATATGGCTATTTTTTGTTGTTGTATAATTAAATTTTATTGCTTCAAATTAGAGTACATAAAAAAGACAAGATCCATGGAGGGAAATTTCTGTTCTTACTGTCGCAGAGACAACTTGATAGATGTTAAGCCTGTTTCAAAACTCGTTGGACTTTGTACCCGCCCCCCTCCCCCTCCCACTCCCACTTCAGGAATGGAGCGACCGCATTCATGTTCCCGAGCATTCGACTACCCATAGCAGCCTTACTCGTGGCAAAGAAAAAGATCTGCCCGTATTGACTTTAGACACCAGACTTATGGGGGTGCTGAAAAGGCTTGTAACAAAGAAAAAGATCTGCCTGTTTTGACTTTACACGCCCCTAAATAACACTGAGTGGGGGGGGGGGGGGCGGGACTTTGTACCATAAATTTACAGTCCGTTCAAAATAACAAGAGAGGAGGAGGATGCTCTGCATCTTTTCTTTCTCATCGATAGCACTTTGGATCAGAAAGCTCTGTTCGGTATTGTCAATAACTTCTTTACAGGACAGGTGAACCAGTGAAAAAAATACATGGGGGCTCAGGGTGAAAAAGCCCCCAAAATGCCCAAAAGAGCCCCCATAAATTTACATAAAGTTCAATGCAAAACAAATTTTAGAATGTTATTTTCAGGCAGGCAAGCTTGAAAAGTAGACCCCCCAAAATAAATATTAATTATGTCCCTGAAGTGAACATGTACTGTACTACCACAATGCTCATCAGAGAGGAAATTAGCTGACAGTTTCTGTAAGCATTTTGTGGAAAAGATCTCAAGGATTTGAAATGCTCTGCCCCTGGACCCCACCGGAAACGCCCCAAGTTTACACACTAACAGTGGGCTTCATACAAACATTGGCACCGCCCTCCCCCCCCCCTTTTTTTTGGGGGGGGGGGAGGGAGCGGGGATACTGGTTCCACCGCTGAGAAATTTATAGTTTTAAAACTTTTACGCATTTCCTCTGAATTAAATGGAATTTTTTGCTCGCTCAGTCGATCACAACTTTAAAGTTGATAATCTGGTAGTGTAACTGTGCAATTAGTTGTATGATGTTGCTCTCCCTAGCTATTCATCAAAACAAATGGCACGCAAGAGGCATTTTGAACGTTTAAAGAAAATACCATCATATTTCAGGAAATGTGACATCTATTTCAGGTCAATCTAATTTAACGAGTGGAAGCACGGGCCCAGGAGGTTCTGCTTTTTTAAACTTTAGCAATTCCCTTAGATCAAATAAAGACCCTAAACCAAGCCTCATACAAATGTCATTAATGTAACTTTAAATTTAAGGAGTAGATTTTCTGAGTCTGAAACACAATTGAGTATAAATGTTTGAGTCATGTCCGGCTTTCCAGCGAGCATTTGTAAATGTACATTGTATACTAAACCTATTTTTTCGGGCAAATGGCATCACATGTTTCAGACCTTTTATCTTTCATGGGAATCACATCTGGGACCTGTTGCATAAAACTTGTTATCTATAACAAATGCAAAATTTCTAAGACAAATTTGCTCTCAGCCAATCAGATGCCATGATTTCAGTAGCTTATAACAGTAGCCTGTAACGTGTTATTGATATCAAGTTTTATGAAACAGGGCCCTGGACTGTCCAGGAATAAGTTTGAGAACCCCTATCCTAGAGTATTTAACAAATGCCACAGCTAATATTACAAACAAACTTTTTCCTGTAATGCATCATGTGAAATCGAGGAACAACTGGTGTCGCTAGAGGGTGTTAGAGGGCGATGTTCATTGTGAATCCACTCTATAATGTCAATAAGTCAATCAAATCATCACCACAGTTACCTCGATTTTTCACTAGACAATATACCCTCAGGGCTTTAAAAAGTTCCTGAGGAGTGAGACCTTTATTCATATTCAACCACCTTGAACAATTGACAGACGATTGACACTTGTGCACAAGTACATCATGTATGCACCACTAACTCTTGGTTTCATTCATGAAGTGTTAGGTGATTGGGTCCATGGTTTATTACAATGCAATGCTAACAAGGCCAAGGTCATCTTGCTCATTTCAGTGGATTCGGATCAGCACAGTAGCATGTGAAGTGGAATGCCTATTGTTATTGTTGCCCTCCTTTCTACTTTTTTAGCAGCTTGAACACCTCTACAATTTGCAAAACAAACCACCTTGAGAGTCACGGGTCATTACATATATAACGGTTTGCTTCCCAAAGTACTTATACACAGCCTCAGTGAAAACCACCAAACAGAAAGACATGAATCGGCATACAACATGTTTGGCAGTAGTACCTGCAGATTGATCATCACCGTGTTAATTAAAGGGATCCGCTAACTTTGGTCTCAGATTCTGAAACAAAATCCTGGATTTAGCTCATGCTGTAATCTTATTATAAACCTTTAGGTCAGTCAGGAACCCCGTGACTTTTACAAGCCGAATCGTCTGTCTGATTATCAAGATATTTATGATTGGAAAATAAAATCAAATTTGCGTTTTCCTATCGGTTTTCATAACACTACAGTCTATTGGGAGAAAGACTTTACTTTTTTGAGGCACTTCTTGATCATTTTGAAGGACAATTTTCGGTGCTACATGTAAGGTAGTGCATTCAATGCTAGATGTACAATCAAAGATAAACTGAAAGTTTGAGTGAAAACGGACCATTATTAATGATCAAAATTGGGAAAAACTGATCTGATCGATTCCTTAATTATCAAACTATATTATTACAATTTAATTACATTTTAGGTGAATGTAAATTGTCACAAAGCAATGAATTGGCTCTACATGAACATACCATTACAGACATTTCAGTGTTGACAAATTTTTAAAAGCCTGTCTTATGTCTTATTTTCAAGGAAAAACGGTTGGGAGGTTGTTGCGCCTTCAAAGAATCCATAAATATCTTTGTGGTTTGAGAATTTTCGCAGGATTTTGTTCCTGTTAGAGGGTAAGTACAGTACAAGGAATATAGAAAGTAACATTTCATACAAAATTAAGCAGTTTTTTCATCAACCTTCAACAATGTTACTGAGTCACTAGAAAAAGGGTGCAAAACACTGATTGATGGGTGGGGATTGGGGGGGGCAAGATTTTGGACTGACAACAGAGTCAATGAGTATTTTTCTCCCAAGGGTGAGGGTGATATATACTCTGTACATGTACCTAGGTTTAATAAAATTTAAGCCCATCTGTACTAGTTTGGCTAGGAGGGATTAGACCACCCAGCGTGGTCACTGACAGGTGGCTATCTCATCAACTCAGCTCTCAATTAACATAAGAAAAAGAGGATCATGGGGGAACAACAGGCACCGCTTAGACATTGTTTTATATATATAGAGGGAGCAAGTAGCTACAAGTACAGGGGTACATGTAGTACAGTGGGGCTTTAACTGGCATCTGGATTAACTTTAGCTCTAGAATCTACATGTAGATATTTATTAGATCTATATACTGTATGTACCTTTACCTTCGGCAATCATTAACAATACTTGGCCACAGGTATGATGACTAAACAGCTTATCTGACGACTGTGCAAACACATACACTGTACATGTACAGTACATGAACAATGTACTTAAACTTGATAGTCTAAGTCTGTAAATGAGGTCACATACATGTACATGTACATGTAGCTATATAGTGATTACCAGACTCACGTCATCACAGGTCATCACAAAAGTGACGTCATACAAAGGACTGCTGAAGGCAGTAAATCTGGATCTCAAAACTAACATTTTTTAAAGTTGATTTCTGCGGGCCCCAAACATATTTTGAAGAGGAAATTTGTTGTATTTGATCAGTAAGGCTTCCCCTTCGCAATGATATGAATTTTGCATCAATTCAATACACTTTTGCTTCTTGGTGTGACTCCTTTAAGCGTCCTCGCCCGCTTCCTTTTTAGGGGCCGTCTCCTATTTTTTTTTTTTTAACTTTCTTTTTAAGAGAAAAAAAACATGAAAAACACTGCTAAAATGGATCTATTTCTGATTTAAAATAAAAAAATAAAAAAATATGTTGGCGGCCATCTTGAAAAATAGCCCGACTGTCAGGGAAAAGGTAACAAGCAGACATTTTGAGCGGCCATTTTAAAGAAAAAGAAAAAAAAGGCCTCCTCCTTTATATTTTTCAAAAAAAGCAGGATGCTAAACATGTTTTTGGGGGCCTAAGCTAGGGGATGAAAGCACAATGGCTCATACCCCCCCCCCCCCTTAAAATCCAAGTAGCATATTAATATTCATGAAACAAAATGAAATGAAATCATATGTGAAATAGCAATCTGACTAAATTCCATCAAAACTCTCAAACACCAATCTTTGATAAAGGTACACAAAATATTTAAGGAAGGGAGGGACCTCTACAGCACCTGGCAAATATGGACAATGTGATGATGTGACACAGAATGTGCCAAGGTAGTTCTGAGCCTCAGAACTACCTTGGCACATTCTTCTGAGGTCACTGAGCATGCTGGGCAACAATAAAGTGAGGTTTGCCAAAAAATATAAAAAATTCTGCATTTAACGTCTAGTTAGACCCGATACATTAAGAATATTTGTAGATCTAGATTTTATTTGAGGTGAAATAACTTCAAATTACTACATTTGTGCGTCCGGACACTTATCACAATTCAAAATAAAGCCTTCTCATTTTTCTTCAGATTTAATAACAAAGAAATTAATGAAATAGCACTAACCATTAGAATGTTTCAGTTAAAGAGAAGGTCAAGTTCTGGGAAGAGGTGAAAAATAATTGGTGAGCGTTATCATTGTTGCAAGTATTTAAGAACATCAGAGAAAAAAATGTTCCCTAAAAACATGGCTCTTCAAATGTTTTCATATTCTAAATATGGCATGTAACATCATAAAAATTGCACATGTTCGTGTAGCCCTATATACATCTGTGTACAGAGCTTGTAACTTTACAAAGACCGGGCAAAATTTCTGATCATTTTGATGATTCCAGAACCTTGCAATACACACCAATAATATACTTGATGATCAACCTTTTCTGATCGATTCCACGTTTCTTTCACAATGCAATTGCACGACCAGAACTCAACTTTTATCTTTAATATTTTCCTTGCTTATTATTAATCGAAAACTTAATCTAGACCCTAACGATAGTTGCCATTATTATTGCCATTTGATTACTTTTATTTAAATTTTAATTGCTTAGGCCTAGATCTAGACTGTTTTAATCATTATTGTATAATTGCTTTTATAGTGTAGGCCTAGATTGATGCACCATTGCAATTCATGCAGTCCTTGGACTGCGAGAATCTAATAATCAATAAAATCCTTCAAAATTCAATCAACTACAAATAGAGTAGACAGTAGACATGGTAGACTCTACCTCTAGGCCTACTCTAGACTCTAGATCTATTTATTTGTCCTGTATTTGTCCAACATACATGTACATGTAAATTGTAGGTCTTAGAAGATTTATGAAATATTGCTTGTAAACTTCTTTAAATTGCTGCAATCAACTGTCCAGATACACAACAAAGTCTGGATTTTACTCTGTCTTTGATCAGCAACAAAATCAACATTTGGCTACGTACGTACTAGACCGAATTTTCCGTCTCTTTCGTTCGTTAGCCTCTTATTGGGGTAGGGTCGGCCGGCTCTCTCTTTAGAGACGGAAACCGTTTAATCACATGTCCTTGCTAACGCCACGACCAACTCGAAACACGAAAAACTGTGCGCCATCTACACGTTCGTAATGGCGTTATCACAGTTTTTCTTTCATAGATCTAATCATTTTGCCTTCGGCGTAGACTAGAAGGGATGAGATTGATTTAGATGACTCCGGCAGCGAGAGTTTAACACGACTTCCAAGATTTTCAACACGGCTGTCAATTTAGACCCATAATTTCCTTAAAAGGGACCATTAAACGGATTATTTCAAGCAAGTTAGTAAGTGGAACCGAATTATTATACCCTAGGCCTAATTTACATTTGGATATAGATCTACACGAGGTAAAATGACATTTTGGGGGATTTTGGGGGCAAAACGCTACGACCAGAGTTGGTCGTGGCGTTAGCAAGGACATGTGATTAAACGGTTTCCGTCTCTAAAGAGAGAGCCGGCCGACCCTACCCCAATAAGAGGCTAACGAACGAAAGAGACGGAAAATTCGGTCTACGTACGTACGTGTGATGTAACTCCAGCCGGGCCAGGCCCCATGGCTGGAGTAGAGAGGAGAGTGCAAGATACGACGAGTCTTTACGACGAAGACATAATGAAAATATGGTGAAACCGTCACAGAGACGTACATGGGAGTTTTTAGAAAACATGTTTGACAAAGAATGGTGGTATAACCAACACCTTTTACAACTTACGTTCCACAGTTTGATTTTCCAAATGAGAAGAATACACAAACAATATTACAAATGAGATTTTCTTCAGATGAGATGTCACGTAACTCAGTCTCAGCCTCTCTTTTTTCGCTTTTGTCTGCGCATGCGTATATATATATGCGCTCGGATCGCCGCGCCTGCGCCTTCGAATGAGCTAGCCGAGCTATACGTCGACGGGCGCGCAGGTCAAGTACACACAAAGCTCGAACTTTGAAGAGCGTGAAGGGAAAACCGACCTCTATACACTAAAGGGGAAACCCCCCCCCGGGGGAAAACTACCTTGATACGAAGTTGGTTTTGAAATAAGCAGAAAGATGAGGGAAACACATTACTCAGAAGCGGATCTAGAGGGGGGGTTGGGGGGGGGTTGCAACCCCCCCTTGGGCGGCCCCCCCCCAAAAAAAAAGGGAAAAAAAAGAAAAAAAGAAAGAAAAAAAGAAAGAAAAAAGAACGCACGCTGGAGAGAAACCCTTTCAAGTGCAAATATTGTGAGAAGATATTCAACTCATCTGGTAACTTAACCAAACACATGATAACTCTGATTGATTGATTGATTGATTTTTATTCGACAAGCTTCCAACATACAACAATATACAATAATAACAGATCAAAAATAAGTCAGCTTGAACAGGATAACCCACGAAAGCTCGAGAGCTTATTTCCAGTGGGGTCCCTTACAGACATGTATAAAATTAATAAGTTAAAATAGTAATATTTACAGACAGATAAGAAAATTAAAAGAACTACTTATTAAAGATAATAATAATAATAACAACATTAAACTGATGATAGAAATGATATTAAGTACAAGAAGAAAAAGAAGAAGGAGAAGAAGAAAAAGAGGAGAAGAAGAAAAAGAGGAGAAGGAAGAAGAGGAAAATAATGATGAATTTGTAGAATTTCTATAACGTACGAAAACATAAGTATATACAACATGAAAAGGTATGAACCGACAGAAGAATAAAAATTTCAATCATATAACATGTCATTCACTTCTCTTCTCTGACTGTCAAGTATTAGGTATTCCTTTAATTTCCTCTTAAAATGATCATAGTTTCCTATTTCTTTTACACCATTGGGAAGGGAATTCCAATGTTTTATGGCATTGTAATAAAACGAATTTCCAATACTACCTACTCTTTCTGGTAAGTTAAAGTTGAATCGTCTATTTCTTGTATTATAATCATGTACGTCAGTAACAAGATCGAAGTTGGATCGAATATAATGATTCGACCTAGTATGATATATTTTATGCACGTGATGCAATGCGAGTTGTTTTGATCTTTGGTCGACTTCAAGAAAACCAGCTTTAGAAAGTTCGCTGTAGCCAACATGAGTTCTTGGACCAGAACAGTTGATAAATCTCACCATTTTGTTCTGTATAATCTTCAACTTCTTTTGATCTGACTTGTTTATGTTACTATACCATGCAGGGTTAGCATAGTCAAATAAACATTGAATAAGAGCAAAACAGAGTGTACGTCTTGCTTTTAAATCCATACAACTTTGATATCTGTACAAAAATTTCAGACGAGAATTTGCTTTTTTTACAACTGATTCTACTAAAGATGAAAATGAAATTGCGCTAGCCAACTCAATGCCTAAATACTTCACAGACTCTTTTCTCTTGATTGCTTGATTATTGTGTGTCACTTTGAATTCAAATGACTTTTTAGAACTACTTTTAGAACAAAATAAAATGCTTTCTGTTTTTCCCAAGTGTAAAGAAAGCTTATTATCAGTCATCCAATCGACACACGTAGACAGCTGTTCACTGAGCTTTTCCTCAATATATTTAGGATCAGGATTTGAATAGAGTAGTACGCTGTCATCTGCGTACAATAATAGTTTGAAGTCTTTTATACAAATACACATATCATTTATATAACTTGAAAATAGAATTGGGCCTAAAATGCTTCCCTGAGGAACACCGCATGTTATAGGCATTAGTTTGGAACGAATATCATGAATGGCCACTACTTGGTGCCGATTAGATAAGTAGGATCTGAACCAATCTAAACTTGCCTTAGCAAAACCCATTAGTTGTAACTTCTTCAATAAGACGCAATGATTAACTGTATCAAAAGCTTTTTGCAGATCAAGGAGCACCATACCAACAAAGCGCCCTTGGGAAGTTTCTCTCCTCAAATAATCAGTCAAATGAATTAGACATGTTTCAGTCGAATAATCATGTCGAAAACCAGATTGAAATTCATAAATTATATCATTTTCTTTGAAGTATCTTTCAATTTGAACACAGACCGATTTTTCTAGAATCTTTGATGCTACGCTTAAAACACTAATAGGTCTATAGTTGCTAACATCAGTTTTATCTTTCTTTTTATAAAGTGGAGTCACTTTTGCTATTTTCATATCTTCTGGAAAAGTACTCGTCAAGATAGATAGGTTCATTAAGTAACTTAGAGGCTTAAATAAAACCTTCGCACCATCTTTTAGAAATTTAGCTGGAATCAAGTCTAACCCAGTACTTTTTGATACATTCAACTTACGTAACTCTTTGAAAACAAATTGTTCACTGATTGGTAATAACTCGAAGCTGTTTTCATGTACACCTTTTCTTTCGTAAAAGTCACGAATACAATCATTGTCTGCGCTGAAAAAGTCTTTGGAAGGGGGGAGTTTGTCTACTAATTTGGCAGCCACATTTGTGAAATGAGAATTGAATTCATCAGCGATGGCCATCTTATCATGACATAATTCCCCATCAATTTTAATGACAGATTCTTGTTCTTTTCGCTTCTTATTTTTCAATCCTAAGCTTTTTAGATTCTGCCAAAGTTTTTTCGAATCTTGTTTATTTTCTTCTATCTTGTTTTGTAAGTAATCGAGTTTAGCCTTTTTCACCTCTCTTTGGACCATATTTCTTAATACTCTGTATCTTTTATAGAGCTTCTCATCTTTTGCTCTTTTCCTCCATTTTTTGTATACTATATTTCTCTCTTGAATTAGGGAAAGAATATCTTTAGTCACCCAAGTTTCTGATCTTTGTTTTATTCTTATCCGTTTCAGTGGCGCTATCATATTCAAATTTGAGATAAAAACATGTTGAAATATTGACCATGCCTCATTTACATCTGTACAGTCAGTTATTCGTGACCAATCAACAACAGATAGTTGAAGATTGAAAGACTCTTCTGTATATTTTTTCATGGATCTGATATCATTAGTCCTGTGATGACCTATAGCCAGTCTAACATTTTTCCGTGTACAGAAAGTAAAATAATGGTCGCTAATACCTAGATCAATGACACCACTTTGACTTATTTTATTTTCTTTGGTACAACCAACATGATCCAATAGAGAAGAACATGTAGGTGTAACGCGTGTTGCCTCTTTAATGAGTTGACTAAACCCATGAAGACTCAACAAGTCAATATATTTTTTAGCCAGTAGCGATTTGCGAAGAAGACAAATATTCATGTCTCCTAAAAGAATTATTTCGTCATCCTTCTTTAATGTATCAAGAATATTGGACAATTTCTCGATAAACAAATTGTTTTTCGGAGGTCGATACAGAACACCAACAACAATTGGTTTTGATCTTGGTATAAGCAAATTTATCCACAGGGATTCCGTATCTCCAGTACTTATAGCATCCATAATATTAAATGCAATATCATTTCTGATATAGAAACATACACCACCTCCAGAGCCAGAGGATCGATCATGGCGTATGATTTTATATCCGTCTATTTCAATTTCTTCATCATTTATGGAATTGTTTAACCATGTTTCAGTGAAAGCAATAATAGACAGCCTTTTTCTTTTAAAAAGAATTCTAAATTCCGATATCTTGTTTAGAATAGACCTCACATTAAGGTGTAAAAAATGAAGACCTTTAGCTTTAAACTTTTCTTCAAATTCTTGATAAAGAGAAGTGTTTTCATCTCTGAGGTTTGGCTGAATTACTCTTGCTATCGCTTGCTTTTCAGGTGTAACGCGCGTTATCTTAAAATAGTTTTCTTTTAGTCTATCCTCGTTTTGGCTTTCTATCTCTATACAATCGTCATTAAATAATGAGTCACAAAAAGATGGCAGACAACATGTAAAACAATTCCACTTCTCATCAGGGCATTCATAATATAATCTGCGGTACTCTGAAAAACTGATAGCTTGACAATTAGTGTGAAACCATTTTTTACAAGAAGAACACAGAAGGCCGTGTTGATTACATTTGACTGGCTTATCACAGTTCCCACAAGGGAACTTATATTTTCGACCGTCAACTATAATTTTCGGATCATCACTAGATTTTGTCAAACTTTCACTTAATTCAATACCCTTCTCTGGATATAACTATGTATTAAACTGTTACTTGATTTAAAAAGACGTTATCATGCACTGCTTTTTATAGTCTCCATTGTGTTAATAGATGCCAGGAAAACATCACTTACGGGGTTCAAATAAACAACCCCCAAAAAATCGGCTCGCCGCTTCGCGGCTCGTGGACGATGCTCCGCATCGTCATTATTTTGGTCAAACCCCCCCCCTTAGCAAAAAGCTAGATCCGCCCCTGTTAATAATAGTTTGAGCAATATCCCATCGAAAATAGGCAAGTTATGAATGTTTGAAATTGTCATAAGTGAAACACTGACACCGCGGGCCAAAATTAACACATTTTTTAGGGCAATTTGGCAAGGAAAATCGGCTCTATAACATAAAAACAGGCAGAAGATGGCAGCCAAATCTGGTGAGAAGTAATTTCGTTTTTTGATTCGACGGGGGAGGGGGATGGTGGGGGAGTATTGAGCTTTTTAAAGTTTTACTCACAGCAACCCCCCCCCCGCCCCCTCCCCTTGAGCTTACCAAAATTGATAGAGAAGGGGGCCCGTCTTCTATTTAAAAATAAAAGGTAAATGAACGTTACCACTATTTTAGTAAACCTATTTTGGGGGCCCAGGGCAGTGGCGGATCCAGGAAAAAGGGAAAAAAAGAGGAAAGATTTTTTTTTTTTTTTTTTTGGGGGGGGGGGAGGGGACGTGTTCCTCCCCCCACCCCCTCCCCCGCCCTCCCCCCAAGCCACTGAACGAAATATCTGACGACGTAATTTTTCCAATTTCCGGGGTCCAAAAAAAAAAGTGGAGAGAAAGGGAAAGCAAAACAAGAGAAAAAAGGGAAGGTAGGGGAGATCAGTTGCGATTTTTCCGCCAACAAAGTGTAGATCGGGTGGGGGCGTGGGGGGCACTGGCGGACTGATCGGGGAGGGGGTTTATTTGTGATTCCATAACCGAAACGGTAGTTTACACATAATGCTGAAAGGACATAATTTTCCGAGATTTTTCCTCATTTTTTAGTAAATTATACATTTTTATGCGTTTGTTGTAAAATGACAAATTCCTAAATTTACAGCCAGGCAAGAAATATGCTTCTTGAGATGCCTACATGTCAGGGCTCGCGGAAGGGATCCTCCCCCCCCCCCCCACTTTTTTTACCAAGTATTTTAAAGAGAAATAGAAAGAAAAAGAGCAAGAAAGAAAGAATAGTTAACTGCCAGTGTCACAACAAAATAAGGTATACAAAAATGCTCATCTTAATTAAACGCCTAAAACCCCTGAGCTTCCGGGGGATCCGCCCCTGGACCCAACCAAGGGCCCTAAGGCGAGCCCCTTGATACTCATTTGACCGTAATTGAGTGCCTATAACCCTTGAACTTCTGGGGACTCCGCCCGCTGGACCCCACGCCAATCAGTGTCCTGCCAATGTCACAAATAAGATATACAAATATGTTCATTTGACCGTAATTAAACGCCAAAAACCACTGAGCTTCCGGGGGCTCTGCCCCCTAGACCCCGCCTAGGATCCTAAGGCGGACCCCTGGATTCTAATATGACGGTAATTTATTGCCTTAATCCCCTGAGCTTCTTTGGGCTCCGCCCCTGGACCCCCCGCCAATTAATGTTCTCCCAGTATCAATAAGGTATCAAAATATGCTCATAATGCTCATTTAATTACGGTCAGATGAGCATATTTTGATACCTTTTTTGTGACACTGGCAGGTCACTAATTGGCGTGGGGTCCAGGGGGCGGAGCCCTCAGAAGCTCAGGGGTTTTAGACAATACATTACGTTCAGATGAGCATCTAGGGGCCCGCCTCAGGGCCGCATAGTTGGGTTCAGGGGGCAGAGCCCCGGAAGCTCAGAGGTTTTACGCGTTTAATTACGGTCAAATGAGCACATTGGATACCTTATTTGTGACACTGGCGGGACATTAATTGGCGTGGGGTCCAGGGGCGGAGCCCCTAGAAGCTCAGGGTTTTTAGGCATTTTATAACGGTCAGATAAGTATATTTAGGGGCCGGCCTTAGGGTCCTGGTGTGATCGAGGGGGTGAGCCACCGGAAGTTTAGGGGTTTTAAGCATTTCATTACGGTCAGTTGAGCATATTTTGAAGCTCAAGGCCCCCGAGCCCTTCCGTTCTGCGGGCCCTGACATGTAGGCCTCTAAAAAAGCATATTTCTTGCCTCACCTAAAATTTAGGAATTTGTCCTTTTCCCAAAACGCATAAAAAGTATAATTTACTTAAAAGTGAGGAAAAGGTGATGAATATTATGTAATTTCAGCAACATTTGTAAAACACCGGTATTTAGCGGTATTTAGGGGTGGGGGCAACTGCCCCCCCCCCCGAATGACACCTTGTTGGCGGGAAAATTCGCAATTGATCTCCCCTACCTTTCCACCTTCTCTTTTTTTCCTTTCCCTTTCTCTCCTCTTCCACTTTCCCTTTACTTCCTCCTATCTCTTTTAGGTTTGCTGGTGGGAAGGCAAGGGTCTTTCGACACCCCCCCCCCCCCCGATCCACACGTTGTTGGCGGGACTAATCGCAACTGATCTCCCCTTCTTTTCACCATTTTCTTTTCTTCTTCCTCTTTTGTCTTCTTTTTAGCTCTCCTCTCTCCCTTTCCCTTCCATTTCTCTTTTCTTGGCGGGGGCGGGTGGAGGTAAGGGCCTTTTGCCCCCCCCCCTCCCGATTCACAAATTGTTGGCAGGAAAATTGCAACTGATATCCCCCTTTTTTTCTTTTCTTCTTCCTCTTATTTTCCTTGCCTTTATCTCCTCGTTTCCTGTTTTCATTCCCTTTTCTTCCTTCTCTCTTATTTTTTTTGATGGGGGGGGGGGGGGGGGGGGGCAAGGCCATTTTGGCCCCCGATCTCCTTCTTTTCCCCCTTTCTTTTCTTCTTCCTTTTTTTCTTTCCCTTTCTCTCCTTTTCCCTTCTTTCCTTCTTTCTCTCTCTTTTTTTTTGCGGGGGGGGGGGGGGGCAAGGACCGCTCGCCCCCCCTGGATCCGAGCCTGGTCACATGATAAATTATGTATTTGAATCAAAACATCAGATAAAAAGAGGGGCATAATTTGAATTTGTTGAGTTCTGCTGTTTTAAAAGATGAAAATTAGCTGTTCCAACTTCCTAAGTATCTTGTCTACATTATATTAAGTTGAGTTCACTGTGTTCATGTATTGGTGTTTTTTTTTATTTTTGCTATTTACTTGTTTACTTTATTTATTTGATTGCCATCAAAGTTCTTACCAGTTTGCTTTTTTAAGAGTAAATTATTGTGACTGATGGAAATGCCTTACAGTTGTGGTCAAAAGTCATCATAAAACGCCTGAAAAATGATTTCCCGTCTCCAAGACGATTATGTTTACTTTTTTATATTGGGATTAACATCACCAGGACAGTGATCATACTAGATCAGGAATATATAGATTGACATGATATATTGGTGGAATTATTGTACAGGGTGGCCCATAAAATGCAGCCGAGGACTTGCAGCATTTCCCGAAATGTCTTGCTGATTTAATCATGTAACCAATTGTTAAAAGGGGTAAATATAATTTTCTTTGAAAAAGAATCATAACAAGATTTGTACTTTTGCCTCCAATGTTGTATGTTTTTGTTATGCTGATTAATGACTCAAAATCATTGCTAAAATGTTTCTGTTTGGTGCCAATATTTTGCTAATCTTCCTGATTTCACAATGAAAGCCTTTTATCATTTATATTAATTAGTTTCTATTCTATCACATATTATAAGAAAAATGCTGTCACAAAATGAAAATGTCATAAATGTGCATCACCTCGAAGACAACAGTATGTCGGATATGAGCCTTGAAATCGAAACTTAGCCGTATTAATTTAAATTCTTGGTCTCCACATTCTGCAAATGCTTTTATTTTAATCTGAGAAGATGATTAATTTTGTTAAGAGATAGGTAATTTGAAGTTGTTATACATTGATGTTCATTTGTTGACTATTAGAATTTAATGTTGATTGTGACAAAGTGTGTAAATATACACCAGGGGGGTGTTTCACAAAGATCCTAAGTAGAACTTAACACTAAGTTGGACTTAAAAATTATGGACAGCCATTAGAGCCTTAAAATGAAATATATTCAAAAGCAGAAATTCAAGTATTTTAGACTTTTTATAAATTCTACATCCAGAACATGAAATCTCCTTGATGATAGAAAATATGAATGATTTGAATTAACATTTTATGCCTTTTACAATAACTTTTACAAAATGTTTTCAAAGATGCTAATGGCTTTCCATAATTTTTAAGTCCAACTTAGAGTTAAGTTCTACTTAGGATCTTTGTGAAACACCCCCCAGAGGTTGGCGATGGAATAAGTCACAACGCTCATACTCATACTCCATACTCCATGTTCCATATCTTGCCTTTCCATTTACCTATAAGAAAAAGAAGCATGCATTTTTTAAAATTCTGACAGGAGCGATTTCATGGTAACGTAATTTTCAAAAATGTAATTTGTTTTTGATTTGTTACTGAAACAAAGTTTATTTTAAACTCGGTAACACCTCAATAATACGATATATTTATTAACATTACTTTTTCATGCACTCTTAATGTCAGCGAGTAAATTGTGCCGAGTAAAACAAGCTGAGTAACAAAATGAGCAATTCAGTACTCTAGCTGGAGTAAGAAGTCAAGTTTAGTGGTACTCGTCATCCGAGTAATTTGTTACCTTCGATAAAGAGTAAATCAATGACTCAACATTGAGTAAGAACTTCGTTTGTTTCAATTTTGAGTAAACTACGGTTGGGTATTACGCGGCGGCAGGTGATAAATAACTCAACATTGATCTCTTACCCGAATTTACCTCGGGTACCACTGTGTACATGACTGACAAAGAAAGCGGACAAAATATACAGTTCCTCAGGTAGACAATGGAACATCCCTTCGCTGCTATTATGTAAAAATGTGTAGAAAAGGTGTCACATGCATATTCACCTTTTTACATAATAGCAGTGAAGGGATGTTCTTTTATTTACCCGAGGAACTGTATATTTTGTCCGCTGTCTTTGTCCGCCATGTTCTATTGGGTGCGAGTGAAAGTTGGATCGATGGAAAGTGCAACTAGCTGTCAATATGCATGTGACACCTGTTCTACACATTTTTACATAATTGCAGCTGTATGTTCCTTTGTCTACCTAAGGAACTGTATATTTTGTCATCTTTCATTGTCCGCCATGTGCATGTCTCGTGCATGCATGTGCGCGTGCAGAAAGATGCGAAAGAACTGAGATAGATGATTGTGGCACATTGGGAAGAAATTCTGAGCTCATGGATCGAGCTTGGAAGAGCTCCAACCGACATCTAGGAAGGAACTGGATTGGACTTTTTTTCTGGCCTCCTTCAGAGGAAGGAGCCCACTGTTCTTGTTGGTGCTTTGAGGAGCACCGAGGAAGCCAGGTGTTATCAGGGGCGGATCCAGCTTTTTATAAAGGGGGGGTTGGGGTGGTATGCGAGGGAGCGTAGCGACCGAGTCCAAGCGAGCGTAGCGAGCGAGGGGGGAGGGTGTGGGAGGGGGGTGTCCCCCCTCCCACAGTAGGGAAAATTTTTGAAAATCTGTGTGTGAAAATGGCGTTTTCTTGCGATAAGATTTTAAAAAATGGTCCCCGGATTTTTTTTTGGGGGGGTTGCAACCCCCCCAACCCCCCCCCCCCTAGATCCGCCACTGGTTATGTAGTCCTCGAGAGAAGCGCCTATTCATGCTCTTCATTGACAGCAGCAGTTGACTACTGTTTTAGTCAGTATTGAGTAAAAACATGTACTTAACTTAGTACATGTTTTTACTCAATATTGATTGAGAAACTAAGCGTTACCCGGATAACATCATACTCAATATTTGAGCAAAAAAATTGCTCAAACAATTTGAGTCAAAACATGTACTCGTTAATTGAGTAAAATTTGGCTCAACTCATTGAGCAGTTTCTTACTCGACATGAGTTGATTACGTTTCTACCCAGTACTGATGAAAAAGGGAACCGCTCAACAAAGGAGTAAATATTGAGTAAAGGTTGACTCATTCAAACTGAGTAAAGATTTAGTCTTTTATTGAGTAATATTTTTACTCAACAGACGAGTAGATATGCTGAGTAAACTTTACTCAAAAGTCGGGTGGTTCCCTTTTGACTACTCAAAAGAGTAACATTTGTACTCAAATTGAGCAGTTTTTTTTAGAGTGTGGAAAGATGTACGCGTCTAGCACAGCCTCATGCAGTCTGGTCATGAATACAATAAAAACGGCCTCTAAACGGTCAAAATGTCCTTTTTAAAAAGATATAGTTATTTCAATGTACATTTGTGCGTGTATGTGTTTGTTTTGGATGTTTCCATTGTCCCACATGTGAATGTGAACATCAGTTTGAAACTACCTAAATTAAGGATCATTTCAACTTCAAATAAAGCTTTTCTTGGTATGCCTCTTGCCAAAATAACCTTTTTTCCATTTAATATAGTTTAAAATTGCCTTCAGAGGTTTAGAAGGCAATACTTCAACCTATATAAATTCGCAAATAAACAGAAATATGTGCCAAAATGTTCAATGTTGAAGTGCATCCGCGATATCTATCAAGGCCGGATCAATATGAAAATTTACCAAATTATCAATTAGTAGGCGGTTTCCCGGCAAAATTTGTATCATCCCGTATTAGTCAAAACATATTATTTCACATTATTGGTAACAAGAGCTTCCATTTCATTTTTTGGAGAGGGGGGCTTTCCAAAACTGGTCTATAAACACACAATTACAAAAAAACGCGTTACTTTTAATCTGCCTGCTAATTAACCTCTCGTTTAATTTATTCCATGCAATTCATATTTATTTCACTTCCAACAGAAAGATAAACAAAGATATTACATTTTTTTCATACGCAATTCATTTTTTCTGGTATTACTATACAAATACACTTTGCACACAATAACATTATTACAAGAAATTCTTAATTTCTGAGGAAGTGGGGGGGGGGGGATCCACTAAAAAGCAGTGCTTGTAGTTTGTGGATCCCCCAGAAAAAAAATATTGTTTCAAATTTTGCCTACGAAGACTTGGAAAACACAAGACATTATTACAAAACAACAAACAACCACGAAACGACAAGGAGAAGTAAAACAGATAAGAAGAAGGAAAAGGGAAAAGGGAAAAGAGGGAAGAAGAAAGAAGGAAGAAGCATGACAAATCATGGCCGAAGAAGAGGTAGTTACATTAGTGATTCTGGGAAGGTAGACTAAATAAATATTAAATTAATCGAGCAGATAATGAAGACCTAAATGAAAAATGAAGATGATTTACAACGGTTATCAGATTATTCTTGTTGATCCGGGGAAGGTAGGGTGCAGAGCTTAAGTCCGCGCCTAGCTTTAAAAACCAAAATGAACAAGGTAAAACAAAATAAAACCAAACAAACTATTATAATTTAAAAAAACTATACACAAAAAAAACAATTTAGAAAAAATAGGGGTGGGTGGGGGCTGCAGCTTCTCCAGCATCCTTGGCTTCCAGCTCCATGACAGGCCTTTACTAATAATAACCCAGAAGTGAAGCCTGAATTATTGAGATATTGAGATTGCAAGGTTTGAATCAATGTAGGTCCAGACAGTCAGAGGGCAATTTGCATTTATATTTTTTTTAAAGAAAATACAGAAAATGTAGATGCTTCCCCTTTGATGGAGTTTATAAGAAACAACAAATTAATTTTGTTTTCTATTTAGAAAAGAAGGCCTACTGACTAGTGTGTATGTATAAATTATTTAGTTCATTGCGAATTGTTCTTTTATAGTCCCGTCTTTCTCTATTTAGTTTTTTAGTGGCCTTTAGCTATATTACCCAATAAACTTTAACTTTGGTCGTATGTGTATGTGTGTATTGGGGTTTTACAGACGTGTATCAATCAGATATGATTATTTACGTCTGGTGACCGACCTTTAAAGTGACTTGGTAACATTGTTGAAGGTTGATGAAAAAAAAATGCTTAATTTTTTATATATAATGTTACTTACTATATTCCTCCTACTATACTAACCCTCTGATATGCAAAAACTCCTGGAAAAATCCTGGAAACCACGAAGATATCTTTGGTTTTCTTTGAAAAGGTCGATGTACAACACCCTCTAACAGTGATTAACAGTAAATTCTCCCAACCATTTTTGAATTTTCCCAACCGTTTTTCCATGAAAAAAAAAAATTAAACAGGCTATAAAAAAATCTGTTAACACTTAAATATCTGGAATGGAATGTAGAGCCATTTTATTGCTTTGCGACGATTTCCATTCAACTAAAATGTAATTAGATTGTAATAATATTAGTTGGGAGAATTAAGGAATCGATCAGATCAGTTTTTCCCTATTTGTACCATGAATATAATGGTCCGTTTTCACTCAAATTTTCAGATTATCTTTAATTGTACATATAGCATTGAAGTCACTACCTTAGCACCACTATCTCTCATCTATACCAAGTCCCTTTAAACGTCACCATCCGAAAGACGTGACTCAGTTTCGTACCTGCGTCCTCGGCTGAATCAGTTTGTAACTTCCATTGTTAGCTGGATTACAGGCGACCGCCAAAACGCCCCGTTATTGTTGTGTTCCTTTTTATACCGAGCTTTGTGTATGTCTTGTCCACTCATAATCGTGTTTGATTGATCTCTATATACACACAAAATCAATGCTTTACTTATGGAATGCGTGTATTATTTGGTCAGGCTCAATTGCCTTTTAATGTTCTTTTGTCATCACTTCCCGCTTGCTTGGACACCTATTGATAAAACATGAATTATATTTGGTTTGAGGTATTAGGGGAGTTCACACCTGCAGAAATATTTAAAAATCTATTTTTTTGCATCGCGATCCATTTTTTCTTGTTTTTTTGTGCGTGTGTTGACATAATAATTTCACTAATCTTCGCTATTCGCATCCTGATCCAATTCGCAGTAAGTCTTACTATTTTTCAGATTAATCGAAATAGTTTGCCTGGCGCTGTGTGTGTAAATTATGGTAGGCCTATTGAGAATCGAAATTCGATTCATTTAATCCCATGCAGGATTCCAACCGCGCATCATCGAAATTCACGCATATGCAGTTCGGGCGTTCTTGGCGTGGAGCGAGAATTCCATGTGTGTGAATGGTCGCAACAACAAAAAACAAAAAACTTTGCATCATTTTTTGTTTCGATCTTTGCATCGCGCGCCAAATCGCACCAATTGTTATATGTGAATGTGCCTGTAGTACGGAGCCCGCGGGAAGGGACATGTGAAAAATATTTGTTATCTCATTATAAAAACGAGATAATATCTCATTTTTAATGAGATAATATCTCATTTTTAATGAGATAATATCTCATTTTAATGAGATAATTATCTCATTAAAACGACATAATTATAATGAGATAATTATGTCGTTTTAATGAGATATATCTCATTTTATTAATGAGATAAATAAGTCGTTTTCATGATGAGGAAATTATCTTATTAAAATGAGATATATGTCGTTTTAATGAGATGATTATCTTATTAAAATGAGATATTATCTCTTTTTATTGAGATAATTATCTTATTAAAATGAGATATATGTCGTTTTAATGAGATAATTATCTTATTAAAATGAGATATTATCTCGGCAATGAGATAACAAATATTTGTCACATGTCCCTTCCCGGGCTCCGTACTATACAGTGTGTCCCGAAAAAAACTATACACTTTTGAAATGGCTGCCGAATAACAAATATATAATTATAGGGGAAAAGTTATATATGTATGGAAAGCTCATACACTCAACTTTCATATGACACCAAAAGTTGCGAAAATAATTCATGATCGGGTGAGCACTGCTCACTTTTGTAAAGGGTATGAAAATTAGGTTGCGCAGGAATTAGCCTTCCAATTTGTGAGAGGTAAATCCTTTGGAGCTTACGGAATTGAGGATGATATGACCAATTTATGATCAGTTGTGATGAGTTTGGGTTTGCTGAGTGAATTGTTTGGTTTATGGGATTAACATTTTATGCATGAGTGAACAGGAATTGCATTTTTTATTGTAGCACTGTAACTTCCCTGGCAGACTCAGTGGTGTGTTCATGGGAGTCAGGATGGGGTGATGGTACATTTTGTAATTTCCATGTTACAAACTGTTATTCTCTTACATCTGTGACTTTGAATAAAAACCTTCACCCCACATTTCAATTATTGTAAGATTAGTTGAACATCTCATTGATTTACTCAATACCCAGGTAGGGATAATGTAAATTGAATATTCAAATACGGTAGGTTGAAAAAAGGAATGTCCAAGATGTCGGCTACTTATTCTTCAGGTAAATGGTAACTGAAATGTGGGGTGAAGGTTTTTATTCAAAGTCACAAATGTAAAAAATAACAGTTTGTAACATGGAAATTCCAACATGTACCATCACCCCATCCTGACTCTCATGAACACACCACTGAGTCTACCAGGGAAAGTTACAATGCTACAATAAAAAATGAAATTCCTGTTCCGGGCATAAAAGTTTGGTTTAATGAACCATGAAATTCACTCAGCAAATCATGAATGTATCATATCACCCTCAATGTTGTAAGCTCCAAAGGATTTACCTCTCACAAATTGGAAGGCTAATTCCTGCGCAACCTAATTTTCATCCCCTTTACAAAAGTGAGCAGTGCTCACCCAAGCATGAATTATGTTCAAACTTTTTGGTGTCATATGAAAGTTGAGTTTATGAGCTTTCCATCCATATAAAACTTTTCCCCCTAGAATCATATATTTGTTATTCGGCAGCCATATCAAAAGTGTATAGTTTTTTCGGGACACACTGTAGTATATATATACTTGATAATATCAACATTATGCTGTTCTCATCCATTGTACAGGACTGGTAGACGCACGCACCAACCGACCAGTGTTCACCCGTGTTCACTGACCCGGTTTTACTGACCCTTGGTTTACTTGAGTGCAGTCTTTGTTGCTGATTTTGTTTACACGTTGTTCACTAAATTTCTTTAAAGGTATTACAAAGTTTTGGTATGGGGTCATGAATTTGGTTCAAATTAACATATTAGAAGCATATGCGCTCCTACAATTTACATTGATCGTTGTCGAGGTTGAAATCGAGTCTAAAGTTATGAAATTATAAATAATAAACTCTTTATGTTGTATAGCTCCCTCTCAAGGTCAAGATATTAATTTAGCTATGAAACAATGTTTCTTGACTGAAATCGACCGATTAGCTATTCCCGTTTGGAAATTATATATCCCAACTACATATTCTGAGATTTTCATGGTCGCAGCTACGATTGTACGTCCATAGGCGCTATTTGAAATTTATCAAAATTTACCGGGAGCACCGGTAAATTTTTATATTCAATTTTTCTCAAAAACAGAAGTGTTTTAGGGGCTAATTTTGTTAGTGCTTATAATACATCCACAGGGGCATCCAAATATATCAGAATTGTAAAGATTCACTATCCACCCAATTTTCAAAATTTCCCAAAACTTTGTATTACCTTTAACTCTGCAACAAAGTGGTTCAGTCCCGGGTCGCGATTATTTTTTCCGTACCACTAACGCGTCACATCGTCTAATTTTATTCCGCAGAGCGGCTTGGTCAGAGACCACTCTCGGAACCGTACTTACGAACTGTACTGTATGTGTATTCCCTCTCACTGTACTCTGTCTGTGTGTGTGCGTGTGTGCGTGTGTGTGTGTGTGTGTGTGTGTGTGTGTGTGCGTGTGTGTGTGTGTGTGAGAGAGGAAGGGTGCACTGTTTATGTGCTATTTGTTGGTGTCACGTGACACTGTCATGTGACTGTGTAAATGTTGTCGCCCCCTTGATAGCAGACGACGCGACGTTGCAAAATATTTACAGACTCTTTGCAGGTTTTTTGTGGGCTAGTCTACTCAGAGGTCCGATTTTAGTCTTCTACATGTATATATCAAATTAAAGTGCTTAGTGACACTATAGTAAAATATTGTAGATGAAATCTTATAGTATGGTTTCCTTTACTTTCGGTCTGCTTGACAAGTTTCGTCTACTAGCTAGCTGTAATTTAAAAAAATAAAAATGTGAAGTGAGTAGTGTACGTGTCAATCATTACGTCATAGAAGTGGAGAGGGCTTCCATAAAACCAATGTATGATTTCTTTAACTTGCATTATATGTTGTGTAATAATTATGCTGTAAATATTGTTATACATCAGTGGCAGATCCAGGATTTGGAAATAGGGGGGGGGGGCACAGCCGGCACCAAGAAAAAAGGGCACTTTCCGGGGGAAAAAGGGGCACCTTCAAAGGGAAATCTCAAAGCGAAAATAAACATTTTATTAGACATTGGTATATACCCCTATATTGTGATTACATTATCAATATAATTATAAAAAAATCATTGGTCCAAAAGGAAATTCGGTGGATGATTTCAATATTTGTTTCTCTTTGTACATCATATAAGATATTGCTTAAGCATCAAACTTTGCAGTTGGTTGTGATGGTCTGAAAATTCATTTGCGAACGAGCAAAGAAAATCATTAAGATTTGTGAGGTCGCAGTGCGAAAAATTACATCTTATAAAGAGGAAAACACAATCCTAATGGGGATATAAGCACATTCTCATAACGGAAGACTGAAAAGACCTTTGATAATTTACATATTTTTTATTACATCTATAACTCCGAGCGAGCGTAGCGAGCGAGCTTTAGGGGAAACTGCTCTTAGTCGCTTGAAATTAGGGGCACGTTTAATGATGTGGGGACACTTATCGAAAGGGTTAAGACACTTATTAGAAAAGAAAAGGAGCACGTGTCAAAGTACAAAGGCTAAATATCAGGGGTGCAAATGGGGCACTTCTTACACCTAAAAAAAGAGGCACGCACCAGGGATGAAAAGGGATTTTATGAGAAGTACAAAGGGGCATTTATGAAAAAGGGATAGGTTCCTTATTAGAAAGGAAAAAGGATCACATGTCATTGTTAAAAGGGTAATTATCAGAGATGAAAAGGGGCACTTATGAGAATGAAAAAGGGGCACTAATGATAAAGGGAAATGTGCATTTGTTGAAAGAAAAGGGGCACCGATCAGATTTTAATAGGGGCATTTATCGGAGGTGAACGGGTGCTTTTATGAGAAGGGGGAAGTGGCTCTTATTAAAATTGGCGGTAGAACTAAGTTAATTGGTGTAGGTTTGTTTGAGAATATAGAGGGGGAAATAAAAATGAGGGGGAAGGAAGAAAGGGGAAGAGAAGAGAGAGGAGAGAAAAGGCGGAAAAGGAGAACGGAGAAGAGAACGGGGAGAGAAGGAAAAAAAAAGGGGATGATATTATAAGAAGGTGTTTTTTTTTTTTTTACCGGGAAAGGGGCGAGGAAGGCACGCAATTTTGCAGTGTGCATAATATGGGGGCCCTTTTGCCAGGCGTGTAGCCCCCCCCCCCAAAAAAAAAACACACAAAAAGAACCACAAAAAAAAGAGATGGCAAAAAGGGGGAAAGAGAGAATTATTTTGGTTAAAAGGACAAAGGAAAAAAAGTTAAAGAGAATTAAACAACGATAGAAGAGAGCTGCGAGAGCATGAGGAATTGCATAATGGGATAACAACCAGGGGCGTCGCTAAAGGGGGGGGGGGGTGTGGGGTGCGACACGCCCCCCCCCCACCCCCCCCCCCCCACCTGTCAGGATATTGTCGGTAATATTGCGCTGCTGTCGGGGGAGGGGTTAAATGAGACGGAAAGGGAAAGAAAAGAAAAAAAGGAAAGGAAAAGAAAAGGAAAAGAAAGAGAGTAAGAGAGAGAGAGAGAGAGAGGGGGATGTTTGTTGGAGTCACCACTTCGAGGGGACAAGAAGGATACGCATAGATAATTATGTTGCTGTGTCGGGTCCGCTGTGTCGGTATTCTTTCTCGATCCTCGTGTACTATATCAATGCAGAAGTTTGAAGTCGGTGAGATGTATCATGTCGGTCGGCCGGCAATATTTTTTCCCTTCGAACTGTCCGGTTTAAGCGGACAAAGAAACATTTTTTGAAAATGAATCGGTTCAACGAATCGTCTTCTTTGTCTAATATGTAATGAAAAGGTCAAAGCTCCCGCGCTTTTTGCGGGAGGGGCAAAACAAAATTCAGATAAGGATTAAGAGTCAAAAACAGTACAACGAATCGTCTTCTTTATCTGATGATTTAATGAAAAGGTCAAAGCTCTGTGCGGGAGGGGCAAAACAAAATTCAGATAAGGATTAAGAGTCAGAAACAGTACAACGAATCGTCTACTCTTTATTGAATGAAACGTCAAAACTTCCGCACTTCGCGGGGGGGGGGGGGGGGAAACTGAATTCAGACAAAGATTAAGAGTAATAATTCAATGAGTACGTCAAAGCATCAGCGCTTCGCGCGGGAATGGAAAACTGAATTCAGAAAAAGATGAAGAAACGAAAACAGTACAAATTATAGTAAATAATTCTTTTGATGATTCTTAGTCAATATACACTTCAAAATGCTGATCATATTCAGAGGATTTTTTTTTTTTTTTTTTGGGGGGGGGGGGGGGGGCTGCTAATGGGCTACTCTGCCTATAGATAATGTCCCAACCTCAATTTTTCATCACCTCGAATTGCGTAATGCAGGCGAGACCGCCGAGAGCGTTTCCCTTGTTATTATATACATTGTCCTTCAGGGTTCTAGGACAATTACCCCCTGGGCAATCACCCCCCGGAGAATTACCCCCCGGAAAACTACCCCCAAAGGACAATTACCCCCTGGAATATTACCCCCCGGAGAATCACCCCCCGAGGACAACTACCCCCCAAGGACAATTACCCCCCGGAAAATTACCCCCCGGAGAATTACCCCCGAGGACAATTACCCCCCGAGGACAACTACCCCCCGAGGACAATAACCCCCGAGGACAATTACCCCCCGAGGACAACTACCCCCCGATGATAATTACCCCCCGAGGACAATTCCTCCGATGACAATTATCCCCCGTGGACAATCAGGATTCAATAGCAAAAGACGATCTGACACATTGAGAGATGGCTACGTGCCCATAAGATCCCCTGCATGAACCCATATTCTTTCAAATACTATATCACGTTGTCTTCCTCATTACTACACATTTCCCTTTTATTATAATTTATGCAACGCCAGTGCGGTTGCTAATTTCCACGAAGGATGTAAGTTTTAGGTAATTGTCCAGCGCTTTTCAAAATGCATAGAAATACATTTCTCTGGAGCAGCGTTATTTTAACTTTTTGTTAGTCACGGTACCCTCTTAAGAAATGAAAAGTTTCTCCCAAATCCCAAAGTCTTTACAGATTATTAAATCTGCATGACTTTGGCTCTCGTCAAGTGCTATGCACATTTAAGAATAAAAAGGAGAAGACATTTTCAAACTGGTAAAAAATTAGTTTGTAATCCCCACACTAGAAACTATTTTAAGTACTGTATGCGGGCACCTTACCGCCAAATGTAGATAAATAAAAAGTGATATATTCGGTCATGATCTTGATACACGAATTTGAGGATATTCGGGCCTCTCGTTGCCCTTATTTACCTTGCTGTCAAAATATTGTCAGCGAGCGAGGAAGGAAGACACTTTAGTATCTTCAACAATTTTATTTTCTCATGTAATTACATATTTTAACCGGTTCTGGTATTTGATGTTTTTCACAAAATCAATGTTTTCCAAATCATTCTCTTGCGGCACCCCGGTTGAAAAACGCTGTGCTGGCGTTACAAAATCAAACGAGATGAATTACCTGAGAGCGGATATTTATTTTCTTTTGACATGGCACCGTACATATAACTTGAAGGCAATTTCTATTTCAAAATAATTTAACGTACACGAAAACATATTCCACTTCAGCATGACAACACAAATAATAGATAACGTGAAGAAAACCTTAATTATGGAACTTGGCATGGATGAGGGCCCATTATCCATACAAAGACAAATACACGATCAGCTGATTAAAAAAGTTACAGAGGATGCATAAAGGAAATCTTACATCCTAATTTCTTTGTTGTGCCATTGATGGTGAGAGAAGCTGTAACGCGTACTTATCTGCGCGCAATGTATTGTTCAATTTCTAAGAAATGTAATTTCTGTTCTTTAATCGGTAGCAAAACTACAGGGGAATTGGGCAACCTCCACCCCCCATATCGAATTGAATAATTTGAAAAGACTGAAATGAACTTCATAAATAGCAAAGAAAATGAAGGTTTGTGCAATTTTCTGTAAATAGCAATTGGAGAGAAGCTTGCGTTATACGTCACAGTGTTATAAATTCCTCGGGGGTGATTGTCATTGGGGGTAGTTGTCCTCCGGGGGTTATTGTCCTCGGAGGGGGGGGGGGGGGAGTTGTCCTCGAAGGGGGAGGGGTAGTTGTCCTCGGGGGTAATTGTCCTCGGGGGTAGTTTTCCTGGGGGATAGTTGTCCTCGAGGGTAATAATAATAATAATAATAATAACGTTTTATTTACCCAGGGTAGCCACTTCAGTTATGAAACTGCTCTTCCAGCGGGCCCTGCATAACATAATATGTTATTACTACCCTTCTCCAATCTAATATGCTGAGCGCCTAGCTAGAAGGCAGAAGGTCCCATTGTTATAAGTCTTTGGTATGACTCGGCCGGGGTTCTTACTCACGACCTCCCGTTCATGAGGCGGGCGCTCTAACCACTGAGCCACCATGCCCACTAGTGTCCATGGGGGGTAATTGTCCTCGGGGGGTAGTTGTCCTTGGGGGGTAATTGTCCTCGGGGGGTAATTGTCCTCGGGGGTAGTTGTCCTCGGGGGGTAATTGTCCGCGGGGGGGTAGTTGTCCTCGGGGGGTAATTGTCCGCGGGGGGTAGTTGTCCTCGGGGGGGGGGGGTAATTCTCCGGGGGGTAATTTTCCGGGGGGTAATTGTCCTTGGGGGGTAATTGTCCTAGGGGGGTAATTCTCCGGGGGGGAATTTTCCGGGGGGTTATTGTCCTACGGGGGTAGTTTTCCGGGGGGTAATTACCCGGGGGGTGATTGCCCAGGGGGTAATTGTCCTGATACGGTCCTTCAGTCATGCGGTCCATACTTACTCTACCCTTTTATTTCGTATAATCTTGTCCATGTAGTTCACAATTCTACCCATGTGCTTCCACACTGCGTCTTAATAGTTCTCTTTAGTAGTCTGCGTAGACACAACACTTTTTTAAAATAAATATATGTTATTCTTCTGTTTATTTGTTATTACATTATTTGTTGAGGTTTGCACACTGTACAAGCCAGGCTTTTTAGTGGATCCCTCCATTTTCACCCGACACATAAATATTCAGCCACATTTTTCTTTTTCTTCTTGATTTAGATTGTAATATGATATGATTATCTTACAATTCTTTTAAACTTAATTACGAATAATATGTCTTTTGTTATGCAAAGAAGAATACCATGAACAGTTGTCTAATTACTTTTGTATACTTTGTAAAATGTTGTTTGTAATTTATTTATTGTATTGTCATTTATTGACTGTATATAATTTAAACTTTTCTTGATAAAAATAGAAATTGAGAAATTGAACGTGAACTTGAACTTGAACCAAATACCAGCTTATATTTTCTTCTTCCAGATATTGAATATTGCGAGTGGTTTTTGAAAGACACTCAGGAGAAAATTTGCATTTTGGTTTTTAAAAAGCTGCTCTCGATCGTACGCTAAAGAGCGCAATGAAGGCGACTGGAAGAAAAGAGCACACGCCCTCTTTAGTCTAAAGAATGAAACCATGGACTGGACGTATTTTAAGTTCTGGGACCCTGGAAATCTTTAGACAAACACATTTCTTGGTCCTATGAAACATACACAAAACTTACAAGTAAAGCTTATCTACGTGCTTCGTTGAATGAGTAACATACTGTAGCCATTGTACCTTACTATATTGGCATTCTGTTTGTTTATTCACACATTGCTGTGATAAGTTTGGAAAACCCTTGTATTAAAAATAACATCAGATATAGACTGTTAAAAAAATCTCTGTAATTTTACAGCAAATCTGCTGTCAGCAGAGTAGGGAGCTTTTACAATTTTGCAATTGAAATGGTGCAATCTGGTGCATACTTTAACCCTGATTCCACAAATACATAAGGCAGGATTCAAATAGGTTAATTGATTTCATGAAGTACACTGACCTTGAAAAAATACAAACCTCCCCATTTGTAAGTGCATTATTCCAAATCAACTGTCTTTATAAGCTTAGCAGTTGAACCTCAGACACAGTCACACTCCAAACACACTATTTTTGGAAAAAAAAAAAATCAAAATTTCGTTCTCAATAGAATACACAGGACATAGTTAATATAACTGCCATCTCAATTGTATACAAGCACCCTTCCAAAATCATTCTTACTCTCGTATAAACGATCAAAACCATGAATTTCAATATTTCAAGACAAGAGTTTAAACTCACCTGTACCGGCTGAAGCCTGAAGTACTGTACCATATGGCCGATCTGGTCGTAGAGGGCTAAAGAGGAAGGCCCAGGCCCATTATCCGATCGCAAACACTGAGCCACCCGGGCCGGGCCGGGCCGGGCTGGGGGCCGGGCGCGATGTACAGCGATGACAGGCCATGGCATCGACACTCGCTTGTCGTGTCTCGCACAAAAACCCCGCTTTATAGTAAAGTGACGACGTCACTCGCACACGCAGGATAAGCCAATCGCAATTCACTATTGTCTTTGCGCGGCAAACCGAAATCAATTTGCATGCTGGTTTAGCTTTGCGCATGTGTGGTTAAAAAAATGTTGAAACTTTCGGCAGGGATATTGAATATCCGATATAATAGACATTTTTTTTTTCTTCTATTTTCGGGGTTCAGCGTGAGAGTTCCTATGATCAGCGTGAGAGCTTGAGAATGGGATGAATTGCGTGAGAGTTGACAGCCCTGATATGTATTTGCATCAAACTTGAATTTTAATTCATTGTGTGTAAATAATGGCATTGAAAAATAATAAATTGATCCTATTTCAAACTTCAAGATGGTAATGAGTATTGTACAAATATGACACTATTGTACACAAAGACTTATGCATTACATTTGGTTACATTACGAAAATGGTCTATTGTACGGCGATACAACTCTCCCGTCGAGTTTAGGGAACGAACGCTATTATGGCTGGGAACGGTCGTGAAAATCAACAAGACGGAGAAAATTCTGGTTCGCACATGCGCAGATTGATTATTTTGCTCGGTTACCCTCGTCTTTGCCTTCCGTCATTTTCGTAATGTAACCAAATTTAATGCATAAGTCTTTGTGAAGTGCCTCAATACAAATTATTTCATTCACCTGATAAGAATAATAGTATTTCAATAGACAGAATCCGAACTGGATACATTATTTGATCTCGGTTGAGTGAATTCTCCCGTCCTCTTTGCCTTCCATTTCGTTACTAAAGCGCCTTAATTGCGGCAAGGAAACCACCGTTGGTTTTCATTCAACCGAGAGAGAGCGGAAGGCAGTAACAAGATTCAAACAAGTCATTCAACGGTTTCTGCCTCGAATAGGGTGTAAGATGAGGGTTATTTTAACACCTGGATTATTCCAAATGGGCCAAGTAATAGAAACTTATTGATTGCAATTGACATCTTAAAGTCCAACAATATTTTATGACCACAAATTACAAGTTTTTTTGTCAATACGTTTCCATTACCACTGAAACCAGTACTCTGCGTTTGCTTTAAGCAGTATCTTATACCACGTAAAGAAAGAAACACATATTGATATCATCCCTGGTACTGGCAGTGTAATCACAATCCTGACGATGTAGGGGTACATACAAATGTAAAAAAACGGTATATGTTTTTGTTTAATGTTTTCCTTTGTAGGTGCCTCTTTTTCCAGAAAGTGCCCTTTTTGTTGGTACCTCCCCCTATTTTGGAAGACGTTCCGCCATCCTTGCATTATCTTACTTGGTGGTGATTTTCTCGACATGGAAATACATGGTTTTTACGCTACCGTGACCGGCACCACTGACGGCACCGCTCCCCAGAGCTCCGGCGTGGCCGGGAAGGACCAGCGGCAGAAAAAGGGCCGTAAGAACGGCGATATAACCTGACTGACTGAGTAATTGAACATTAAAGCATTACTCACTTGTTGAGTTGGAGCGATTCACTCAAAACATTAGGTTAAATAACTCACTTATTTAAAATACTCATTTGCCATGTCACTATAATGTCAAATTAACAAAAATCATTTCTGTGCGTTATTAATCTCAATATAATGAGTTAATGCATTCAGTTAAGTGTGTCACTATAGTGTCAAAGTTTATTTGCCTATTTGAGTAAATTTACCCAAATATTTCTTTGTGTGTATATTTAAGTGAAGTTCCCATAGGAAAGAAATGAGCCTGCCGCATACTCCTGCGGCAGACTTGCCGCAGATCTGCAGCAGACCTGCCGCAGGCAGTCATCTTTTTCACATGCACATTAGTTTTGCCGCAGACTTGCCGCAGACTTGCCGCATACTCTTTCAGTATGATGAAGAGTCTGCGGCAGGTCTGCCGCAGACTTGCTGCAGACTTGCCGCATACTCTTTCAGTATGATGAAGAGTCTGCTGCAGACATGCCGCATACTCTTTCAGTATGATGAAGAGTCTGCTGCAGACCTGCCGCAGACTCTTCATCATGAATATTCATATCTCATATAGACCTGCTGCAGACCTGCCGCATACTCTTTCATATCCAGTACGTGGCAATAAAGTACACTGTAAAAAAATAATAGTCGAAATAACTCAATAAAATTGAGGAAAATAATTGCCTTATTTTTATTAAGTAAATATTACCTACAGCATCTTAAGTAGAATTTATTTATTTTGCTGAATAAATTTTGACTCAGTTAAATCGAGTTATATTAACGGCTTAAATAATTTAAGTATTGTAATCATTTTAGATAATTAAAAAAAAAGCTATGATAGGATTACATATTGCACGATTTGGTACCCATCTAATCTAACAAGTAACATCCACTACTTCTATTTAAGATTAATCACTAATCACTAACACTACTTCTATTTAAGATTTAACCGTATATATATATCTACCACCATCACAAACTATTACATACGCTTCAATTCGACACATATTGAAAGGCTCCAAATTTTATATATACTTGATCGTAGCATCTTAAAAGGAAAATTGGTTGACAATTTCCTGAAATATCAAGTTTTGATTTGTTTTGAACTGGGTAACAATTAAAAATTGTCTTGTCTTTGCTTAGCCATGTTAAATGAATTAGTAAATGTTTTAAAGTCCTTAAATTTTCATTCAACCACAAAAAAGAATTGTTTTATTTAAAAAAGAGTTTAATTTGGTCTTAATGAATATTCATAAATTATGTAAATATTTATATTACGCACTGCATCGGTCCTTACTTTAAAAAGATAGGAAAAATCAACATAAATTGTTTGAGTAATACGTATAATTTCTGATTTTGAGTTAAAATTACTAAATTAATACAAGCTGAAATTACTTAAAGTTCTTATGTATTTGATTTTACTTAAATATTCCACGTATGTTCTACTAAATTGAAAGTTTGAGTTAGCAAGACTTAAATTTAGTGCGTAAGTGGCAAAACTAATGTTTTCAGGTAAATTCTACATGGAAAAAATACGTAAAAATTACCAATGAACAAATTCTTTTTTACAGTGTATGCATGTAGAAGAACCAGTGATAAACTGATTGATACTTCATAATCGATATTGGAAATATCGATATTACCAATTAGGTATATTCGATTCTCAATTGTATTAACTCCATCACATAGATTATTTGAGTGTATTCAAGAGTAACATTCAAAGTGACACATGCTCGTACACATATATATACTAAATATGTATATTGTTTCTTGGTTAGTAATCATATAATCAATAATATCTATTGCTAAAACGTGAATGTAATTGTAACATGATCAGGCAAAATAATCTATTGGTTAATAATGGCTAAAGGAAAAAGAAATCACAAAAATGATGCGCATTGTCTTAATTTGCTTAACAAATCATGATAAATGTATTTTTCTGTCACACGTGTAAAGTAATAATGAATATGCATGAGATGATTGGTTTCAATTGGTTTCAATTGGCCCTATTAGACTTTAGTGGGATTTCAATTGGACCAATCTGCCCCATTAGACTTTAAAAGGTTTTCAATTGGTTTCAATTGGACCAATTGAAGTCCAACTTCAGGCCAATTGGGGTCCCATTAAAGTCTAATGGGGCATAGGCCAATGGGGCCAATGGGCCCAATTGGTCCAATAGGGACAATCTGGACCAATTGAAACCATTGAAGTCCTATTAAAGTCCCATTGAAACCTGTTAAAACCTATTGAGACCAATTGAAACCAATTGAAAATTCAATTGGTGTTCAATTGGTTTTAATTGGATTTTCGTCTTGGGTAGTTACAACAAAAAAGTGAGTTAGTGGGGCTGAAGATAAGATCACATATGGCACAACAAAAAAGTTTGAAACAGTCCGTTAATTCCTCAGTCTCCTCTTATGTAATAAATTCCTCTTATGGTACCAGTTGAACTTGAAGCAAATTGTTTGGTTTGACAGAAGCTAAAAAGACAATTAACACAGGAATTTACAAGGGCTCATGGGCTCAGCCTGCAACCTCATATGGTACTGCATGTCCTACAAAATGGCCGCCTATAGCCTTGCTTCAGACTGTATAATTTCCCACTTTTCTGTGGCAGACCTGCCGCAGACCGTTCCTGTGGCATACTAGTATGCGGCAAGTCTGGAGCAAAGTTTCATCCTGCCGCAGATCTGCCGCAGACTGTTCCTGTGGCATACTAGTATGCGGCAAGTCTGGAGCAAAGTTTCATACTGCCGCAGATCTGCCGCAGACTGTTCCTGTGGCATACTAGTATGCGGCAAGTCTGCAGCAAAATTTCATCCTGCCGCAGATCTGCCGCAGACTGTTCCTGTGGCATACTGGTATGCGGCAAGTCTGCAGCAAAATGTCTTTCTGCCGCACACTTCGGCATACTCTTTGCCGCAGACTAAAAGTCTGCGGCAGATCTGCGGCAGGTCTGCAGCAGGTCTGCGGCAGGTCTGTTGCATACTTTTCACTTTCCTATGGGTTGTTAATGGGAACTAGAAGTTAGCACAAGTGCTAGTCGAGCCTAGTTCCATTCTTTGGCAATATTTTTTTCTTTTAATAATACAATATGAATGTAAAACTTGTTTGTTTTGTATTTACATATATACAACAAAATAATACAGTATTATGTAACCTTTTAACATAAAAAAAGAAGAAAAAGAAACAATTTAAGTGTTGAAGCATTATAATGAAACAAGACAAAACTTTGAACAAATAAAATCATCAATGTGTTCATAAAAATGAAAAGGATGAATTAGTAAAAATAATATCATACAGATGTGCGTACATGCACAAATAAGAACTAGCTATTATTATTATTATTATTATTATTGATTGAATATGTTCTTTCCATGAAAGGTGACAATCAATTTCAATTCCTACAAATGATGCAACGGATACCTCTTTAATATCTGATCTTGATATTCTCACAGATCCTTTTTTTGTCAACTGATCTACATTTGGATTTCATAATCTTACAGATTGTTTTCTGTAGGTTAATTGTGATTTCATATGTATTAGCCTACACCATTCCTGCACCTTCATTAAATTTTGACTTACAATTTCTAAATCAATTTCTTTTTGTCTAGGATTAAATGTATGAAAATGATTTGAGTCATCAGCAAATAATCTGAAATTAGGTAAGTCATTTATATGTAGTAAAAATAATGTTGGTCCAAGAACGGGGCCTTGAGGGACACCACATGTTATATTCAACTTCAAAGACATTTTGTCTTTATATTGTATAAACTGTAATCGTTAACACAAATAATCTTCAAACCATTGCAAGGCTAACCCACGTATTCCATAGTGTGACATTTTTTTGAGGAGAATGCTGTGGTTTATAGTATCAAATGCCTTTTGAAAGTCAATAAAGATGCCAACTGTTGTTCTACCTTCATCAAAGTATTTCAATAGTGTATTTGCAAGATTAATCAAAGATAACTTAGTGCTATGTCTTTTACGGAAACCATACTGGTGTTGAAACAAGATATTATTTGCTTCCAAATAGTCAATTACACGATTATTTATTATTTTCTCAAAGATTTTACCAGCAGCTGGATCTTCTCGCCACTTTTTATAAAAAGGTGTCACTTTTGCTACTTTCAGAGCGTCTGGAAATTTACCTCTTTCTATGGAAAGATTGCAAATATATGTTAATGAGCTTGAAATGTATAGGGCAGCATCCCTCAACAATCTTGCCGGCAAATTATCATATCCACATGCTTTTTTTTAATCTAAAGTCTAAAGTGGCATTCAATTCATTCTCTGTTATTGGTTTTAAAAATAGTGAGTTTTCTGTTCTATATCCTAAATATTCTGTAAAGTCAGAATTCACTGGTGGTATTTCCTTTGCCAGCTTTGGACCTATGTTTACAAAAAAGTTGTTAAATTCGTTAGCTATTTCATTGTCAGATGTTAACTCGTTAATTGTTTTCCACGTTTTACGACTATCATTCTTATTAATGAAGAAGAGGTTACTATAATATTGTCTCTTTGCATTTCGTCGAACTGTAGTTAGAACATTTCTATACCTTTTGTATTCTTCCTCGTCTTTCTGTTGAAATTTTGATGCCTTCAGTTTGGAATACAACTTGTGCTTCTTCTTGATTCATTTTGAAGTAGCATTAGTCATCCATGTTTTTTCCCCAGTATTTTCCCCCTCTTTTAGGTTCTTCGAAGTTGATGTCATAATTGGTGCATGCTTGTCACATAATTTTTATTTTAAAGTGCGCCCCCCATCACCCCAATCCGGGCAGGAACCAAGCTCATGATCTTGGCCAACCCCGCTATATAATTTGTAGGTCCATAAGTCATACTACAAGCTACTTTCTACAAAAACAGTTTCGTCGTATAAACATTTAGTAGTTTCTGAAATAGCAAACTCAGTCCTTAAATAACTATATGAATGGGCCTGCTTGGTCTACTTTATTGTCTCAGTGGCGTAACCTGGATAAGTTCAGTCGGGGGCTGGGTGGAGGGGCAAGATTTCCCACATGGAGGAAAAATTACGATAGGATTATATGTGTGTTACGTTTTACTTCTTTTTTTCGTCACCACATGAGCGGGGGATGTCTCTATATAATTATCAAAGATAAAAGGTAAAATATACTTTAAAAAAAGGTAAATATTCGGGGCAATGTGTCGCCTCCGCAGCTTCCAGGGGGGGGGGGGGGGCCTTTTTAACAGTTAAATTAACGTTACCATCTTTTTTGTTAACCTATTTTTGGGCCAGGGGAGGGGGCCCAGGCCCCCAGGCCCCTCCCCTGGATCCGCCACTGGGTAGGCCTACCAGAGTACATAAATTACTACACTACGAAAATTAGAAGACCCCCCCCCCCCATAATCCTAAGTCCCTTGAATATTAAACATTACGCCCATTGCACAAAATACATCAGTTCGGTTGAATTACGTCATTCGCTAATGACAACTATCATGCAGCGCTGGTCTTTTAAAGCAATTTCAGACTCTTCATTTGTCATTTACATTTGCTCTGTATATCAGTGATGTATTAAACATAGTAAATGATATCAAGATTATACTGTAGCAAAGACCAAAATGATGCCTCATGTGCGTTCAGCATGACGCTGTTCGTTTCATAAAGACATCGAATCAATAAATAAGTTCCACAGGGGGACCTTTAACATTATAATGTGTTTCACCACAAGAGGACAGCATGTAAATTAGTCATTTGGGCGAGCTCGCTTCCCTCCCGACAACTTGCTCTCGATCCCGCCTCCTCATCATCATCATTCCAGTAAGCGCGCCAAACTGGGGAGAGACAAATTATCTTACCCGCGCCAACTCTGGTTCAACCCGTCTGCTCTAATCTAAGTGACGTATACCCAAGATCTATCTATACCTGACATTGTTTGACCGTTTTTTTTCTTCCTCGGGAACGGTGCGAGGAGGACGCGAGAGAAGATGATACCTTCGAAAGGGATAAACAGACCAGTGTTGTGTTGAGATGACGATGATGAGAGAGACAGACAGAGGAGTAGAGATGATCGTGGTTTAATCGTTAGGACATCGAAGCCATTCGCCTTGCTACGGATTAACGGCTCCTGAGTTTGTGACCAAGAAACGAAAGCGACGCAACTGATCACCACGATTAAAGACGAATGACAAACTTTAGTTTAATTCCTGGCCAGATTTTTGCTGGGCGTTTAATGCAAAAGCAACCAGAAATTGATAAATGGTTCATGGTGGTTTGGTTTGCATGCATTACACATTTTACATCGACATTAAAAAGCAGCAGGTTAGGAAAGCCTTCTACATTGGATGGCGTAACGCTCAATTTTCTCACCTACTTCATGGAGGAGCTTTTCTAAAGTTGTGGTAAGTAACACAAAGTGCTATATCTTTATTATTTCTGATTAATGTATATTTGCTCCTGCGAACAATTGCTCTGTAGTCAAACCTTACATTAATCCACTACCTTACTTCTACCCTTCCCCAAACACGTTACCCATCCCTGTTATATTACCTATATCTTTGACGAAAAACCCTCAAGCAGATGTTTGTTTGTTTGTTTGTTTTTATTTATTCAGCATGTACAAAATAATTGTTTACAGATAATAAAATTCAGTGGGTTACATCGAGATATAATACATAGTGCACTCTTAAAACTGAAATGTTAAATCACCATTTAAAAGGGCCGAGGAGTGACCACTCTTTCAAAATGGTAGATTAACACTTTGAACATGCTGGATCCAACACTATGAAGGTTAAATCTAGCAGGTTAAAAGAAACAATCTGACATTTTGAAAGAGTGGTCACTCCTCGGCCCTTTTAAACTGACATTTAACATTTTAGTTTTTAGAGTGTAGGGAAAGTGCATAAACATTTTTTTTTTGAAGCGCAACGTCTCTTTTAAAATAACATAGTTGATAATCATTATAGGTTTAGATGTCCCTTAACGTTTTTGAATAACAACCAAAAACAAGGGAATACACGTTACCTCTTCTTGACAAATATAGCACTATAACAAAGTTAATGTCGGGTAATCGTTATTTCTCAAATGTTCAAACTGTGATTACTTGAACTGCATTTATGTCATGCTGATGCAACGCATTTCATGTACAAATGCCTCCTATTACCCAAGTATAGTAAATCGGTAGCTGTTAAGATAATTTCCTTGTCGAGTTCGATATAAACCGTGATAAAAACATAACATGCATGTCTTGACTATAGGTTCAATGTTGTTTCGTAACGAGGTAAAAATTCAAGTCTCGTAGTTGTATGTCACTTTTGTAGAGATGCGAAGAAGTGTCGCAATGATTTCAAATTAGAAACATTATAAGTTTTTCATACTTTTGTAAAATAGTGCTTGGTCTGTTGAAGATAGTTGAAGATAGCGTCTACCTCCATTCAAATTTCATTTAGCCACACTGGGATTTAGGAACAGAGAACGGTGGAAATTTTTCTTTATTTCATTTATTCATTCATTTGATTTTCATTTAATATTTGATTAAAAAAATATATGGCGACCACTTTTATGATACGAAAAACACTTTAATTTTGTCTCGAACCTTGTTAAACTATGACATATTGTTATGGTGTGATTTGATATGATGTTTCTTCCATTTCAAATTAACCATTTAAACGATACTTTAGAAGTGTAGACATATCAATGTCTCAATTACATCAGTAACATAAAACAAAGCTACACACATAGGAATAAGAAGTGAAATATGATATGACCGTTTCGTGTAATTGGAGGGATCCAGATCATTTATGATTGGCATGTTTTTCTCAACCTTTTGCACTTTCAATTAGGACACACTATGGACATGACGGACAAGGAAGGAGGACCAAAATATACAGATCCTCAGGTAGACAAAGAACATCCCTTCACTGCTATTATGTAAAAATGTGTAGAACAGGTGTCACATGCATATTCACCTGTTCTAATCATTTTTACATAATAGCGGTGAAGGGATGTTCCTTTGTCTACCACAGCAATTGCTGAGGGTAGAATGAGAAGCTGTATATTTTGTTCTCTTTCTTTGTCCGTCATGTTCATAGTGACATAATTCATGAGCAGGTGGAACAAACTTGAAGCTCCGAAATGAACGTTTTAAAATTGTGAAATTGTCTTGTGAAACCATCTATCTATGACGTAACCTCTTCAGGCTAAAATGAAGTATAGGGAATGAATTTCAGATATAATTTCTACCCTCAGTCACACCTAAAAGGCAGACAACAGACAGAAAAACCCTACGCTACTCCTGATGGGTAGGACTAGTAAGACGGCATCGTGAAAAGCTAAGACATGTGTGAAGTGTCCCTATGAGGATGGCGTCGTAATTTTTTTTCTTCAATTTTTAAAGTACAATTCTGGCATGAAAAACACAACATGATTTTAGCGGTAGAGATTTTATTTCAAAACATTACAATGAACATTAATAGCCAATCATGACTGGTAATCAGGCACAACTAAATAACATCAACACCAACGCTGAGAATCTTTGGTTCTCGGTTGGTTATCAGTTGGTCTGACGGTGTGGTTCGGGTCTTAAATCGATGCCTTAACCCTATTTAGCCCGGGGGGGGGGGGGGCTTTAGAAGCCCCCCCCCCCTCGACATTTTTCGCGATAATTTTTTAACGCAAGAAAATCTTGCACTGAAATTTTGTGACTTTTTTCTTTCGAGTCTTGCGCATCTTTTGAAAGAAATATTTCGAAAATCGGACCTACCATTACAAAGTCACGTGTCCTTTTGTCTTTGCATGTCAGCCCGAAAATCGCTCATTTTTGTGATATGTGTTCATTTTTCAAATAAAGAGATAAAACATTGGTTATTTGGTCTTGTTTATAGTTTAGGTGTTTATTTTGGGGTCAAAATAGTTGAATTATAGTTGGAAATGAAATAAAACAACAAAAACAATAAAATACATAAGTTAAAAAAACAAAGAAATACATAAGAAATTATCAAAACAATAGATAACATGAGGAATAACCCTGGTTTTTCAATTTTTTGTGTTGTATTATTATTCCAAATGTTCTACCAAATATATGTAGTGAGAAAGAATGCTTAAATATGGATAATGTCTGATTTATGGGCAAAAATGTGAATGTTATGACCTTATTTGCATAAATTACCATAAATATGCAAATGAGTGAATTTTTTCAAAAAATTGAAATTACCATAGTATTCTATACACTTCACTTGACATGTATGCAAATTTTCGCGGCGATCGGGCGTTTCACGGCCGAGATCATAGGGGGGGCCTTAGAAGCCCCCCCCCCCCCCCCCCCGGGGCTATGCAGTTTCAAAATAGCCCGGGCTAAATAGGGTTAAGAAGAGAGAAAGAAAGACCAAATTTGAAATTATTACGACTGCTCCTTCTCCTGTTTCCCACCTTGGGAGTGTTTTAACCGTAATAGATACAATTATGAGATTTTTTATATAAGATTTTTGCCCCGGCCCTCCCATCGATAACATTTCCAACTCCCACAGGAGTAGACAATTTTCCCCGCTGTCTAGCATGTCTGGATGGCTAACCTTACTCCGTCTGGATATGAAGTACACATTTATTCTATAATAAGCATTTCAGGACAGGGTTCATTATTATAATCACTATTTTTCATCACTTCGGCAACAATTATATTTTCCTGTATTGCTATTAAAATTGTTAAAATAAAGTGTAATGTCTCAGAAAACAATAAACATGGGCAATGAATATTATCGAAAAGTAGGAACAAAATTGTCAAATTTGATTGAAAAACAATGATTTTGAATCTTTTGACATATTGCCAATTTAGGAATTTAAAACTTTTTTTTTTCTGGCATCGGACACAATGAAGTCATGAGGTAAAAATGGATGCAATGTGTGCAGAAATGTTTTGCCCTCTTTACTCATGCACCTGGCATATTTGTTAACATATTTTGTAACTAAGCTACAAAATGTCGAATGATTGTTTTTTTTCTTAAACCCCCTTTCAAACTATTATTATATATATACATATTTTTCTTCACATTATAGTACCTATAGTGCCATGGTTTTATCTAAATAACAATATCAATGTCTGAATACTGTCTATCTCTCTGTCTTTGTCTGTCTCTGTCTCTTTTTCTGTTGTTTTTCTGGCTTTTCTCTCTCTCTCTCTCTCTCTCTCTCTCTCTCTCTCTCTATCTCTCCCTGCGTCTCTATGTGCCATATTTTTAGACTTTGGCGATCACGCTGTTTCACGAATGTCAGTTTCTAACTTTCTCCATCGGCACCATTTCCCGTATGGTCTCTCCTATTTCTTCTCCAGCTGTCTACCTGTTAAAAATACAGAAATTATTGTTATGCTTTGTCTAACTTTCAAAAATTCCTCGTACAATAGGGACACCAATCTGATTAGCATTGTGGTTTTATTTGAAATGGGATTGGAAACGTCAACGGCATTTGTAACTCTCTCGTCGATAGTTTGCCAGTTAGATCAGTTGCCTATTAAAGCAGGATTGTAAAGGAAACCTCAAATCGTTTTTTCTAAATTTATTCTCCATTTTCCTGTTGGATATCGCGCTATTTTAATAGATAAATACGAGTTATATATGAATCCTAAAGTACACATAAATACTTCAAATTTATTATTTCATTAATGTTGAATTGAGCTTTAAATTCAAGAGAGAATTAATAAAAATGTATGTCTTTGTAGAAACGATCGCAAGTACCTTCGAAAAATTAACTGAAGGGCAATTTCAATACCCTTATATCTATCTCATTAAAATCATGTTTTAATTACGTAGTACCTCATTGTAATGGTCTCACATTTCAAAAGGGGATGGAAAACGCTAAATAAATATCATAGTAGACCCTCCCTTAAATTCATACTTTTTTTATAGAATCGACAAGCTTTCTCGCCAAACAGTCTTATTGCAAGTTTGGGTCGGAGTAACTTCTATTTATCTATTAAGTTATCTTCTCCCAACTCGAAGGTTGATTGTAACATTTGTCTACACATCCCTGTTTTTGCACTATGGCAGTGTCATTCCACTCCATCATGTTCCCCTCCGAATTAATACTTGATTTCCCTCTTGGTCTTGTACTCTCTTCCTTTCCTTCTAATATATCTCTCAAGAGACTCTGATATCTTTTAAAGGCATCGTTTAACAATGTTAAATATGAGATTATAATATTAATAATATTTATTTTTATAGCGCTTATTACAATCACTAAGCGCTTCCAAACTTGGAGATTATTACCCCGGCTTTAGCTGTGCTGCCATTACGGCGCTCTAGCTTTCCAAATAATTAATTCCTTCCAGGTACCCATATACATCACCTGGATTGAGTGTGGCAAATGTAGATCAATGTCTTGCCAAAGGACATTAGATGCATGGCCACACGTGTTAACAGTATCTGTGATATGATGTAATACTGAAGCCCTACAAAAATTGCGTTTCAAAATGATCATGAAGTGCCTCAAAAAAGTAAAATATCTTTGAGTGACGAGTTTTACCATACTCATTTTCCCCAATAGACTGTAGTGTTATAAAACCGTCAGGAAAACGAATTTTTTGGTTTTCAATCATAAATATCTTGATAATCAGACAGGTGATCGGCTTGTAAAAGTAATGCCGTTCCTGACTGACCTAAAGGTTTATTGTCATTGCAGCATGAACTAAATCCAGAAGTTTGTTTCAGAATCTGAGACGAAGATACCCATTCCCTTTAATGTGGCCAATATTTGTCCTTTCTTTCTTTAAAAAAAATCATATCAGGATGTTTTTGTTTAGCCCTACCATGTTCAGTATCTCTTTGTTAGTTTTCATATCTTTCCATCACATTCTCACCATATACTCAGAAATTAGAAGAGGGAAAAACATACAGCAAGGTACGCAAATATGCGTACATCTCCCTTTAAGCACAGTTTCTGTTTTTTTGCGGCAAAATATTTTATATCGTCCGTCTTAAGCCACCTGCAAGGATGGCAACTTATTTATAGGGTCTTTAATAATGTTTAAAAGCTACAAATTTCATTAATTTCGACTGGTTTTAACGTTAAGCATGCGAACAAAGGAATCAACGACAAATTATGCGGCATGCAATGAAGGCAGCGGTTAAAATAAGAAAGAAAATGGAGAGGAAATGACAGCATGTAGAGGAGAAATCGAGCGATAGAGAAAAGAGGGAAAAGTTAAAGGGAGAGAGAGAGAGATAGAGAGAGAGATAGAAAGAGAGAAAAGGAGAGATAGAGAGAGAGAGAGAGAAAGAGAGAGAGAGAGAGAGAGAGAGAGAGAAAGAGAGAGAAAAAATGAAGGCAGGGGTAAGCGGTTAAAATAAGAAAGAAAATGGAAAGGAAATGACAGGCATGTAGAAGAGAAATGACAATGTGAAACCGAGAGATTGAGAAAAGAGGGAAAATTTAAAGGGAGAGAGGAAGTGTGAGAGAGAGAAGGAGAGAGAGAGAAAAAGAAAGAGAGAGAGAGAGAAAGAGAGAGAGAGAGAGAGAAAGAGAAAAAATGAAAAAAATGAAGGTAGCGGTAAGCGGTTTAAATAAGAAAGAAAATGGATAGGAAATGCAAGCATGTACAAGAGAAATGACAATGTGAAACCGAGAGATAGAGAAAAGAGGGGAAAGTTAAAGGGAGAGAGAGAGAGAGAGAGTGTGTGTGTGTGTGTGTGTGTGTGTGTGTGTGTGTGTGAGAGAGAGAGAGAGACAGAGAGACAGAGAGAGGGAGAGAAAGAGGGGAAACTTAAAGGGAGAGAGAGAGAGAGATTGTGTGTGTGTGTGTGTGTGTGTGTGTGAGAGAGAGAGAGAGAGAGAGAGAGAGAGAGAGAAGGGCAAGGGTGCATGTTGTGATACTTAGATAATGTATGTTTTAATCATGTCCAAGAATTTGTTTTGATGAATGATTGGTTATATTTTAAATCGGAAAATATAGACAACTTTTTTTTTCACCAGTAAAGATTTAATTATAATCAAAACAATTATAAGCAGGACTGATCAAGACATTGCCTTTCGTTTTTTATTCTTAAATTATATGCGGTAGTATTAAAGGCATATAATAATGATGAAGAAGATGATGATGGTGATAATGATGATGATAATAACAACAACAATATGAATAGTAACGACAATAATAATAGTAGTAACAACAATAATAATAATAACAATAATAATGACAATAACAATAATAATATTAATAATTATAATAATAATTATAATAATAATAATAATAGCTACATTTATACTGTGCACGTACCAATACCAACCGATGTTCAAGGCGCTTAAACTCATATCAGGAATCAGGAACCCATTTACTACACTTTGGTGGAGAGTTGCAAATGTCGAGTCGTTTAATATCTTGCCAATGGACATTAGTGCCGTGGTGGCACTTGAACCGCGAACCATGTGATCCAAAATCCGGCGACGTATCCACAAGACCACGACAACTATACGTAGACAAAATGAGAAAAAATATCACCGAAATGAGGTTCTTTTGAATGAATTTAAATATAGATTGATTTGCAATAAATAATTTTCTTACTATCGGTATTTCATTAGATGAATCTAAGTACCTTACATTTCAGGAGTTCTCAAAATAATGCTTGTTCCATTTAACAGTCGTCTAAGCGTGGAGGTGTGATGAAAATGAAATCAAAACCCTCGTTTAAAATCGGTCAATCTTCTTCTAATATTGATGGCAAATACAACTGTATTTTTCCTGAACGCTTGAATATTGATCAAAATGTATTATCGACCTTGACTAATAACGGAGAGAGAGAGAGAGAGAATAAGATAAGAAATCGTTTTCAGAAACTAGTTGGCGGTTCAGGAAAACCGATCTATTTCTAGGTCGGTCATAATCGTCATATTATCTAGAAAGATTAGAGGTAAAATGCTGAATAAGAATCAAGAGCAGCGCCTCAAATTAAAAGCTCTAGTTTTTGAATAACTTGTTCATATAATCAGGGTACTCACATTCATACAAAGAAAAAGGGATGTGAAGGCTTCAATATTAAAGATGAAAAAAATGTGATGCTTTCATTACACTTCAAAAGTTGAAATGTAGATCTTTATAACAGGCAATGTCTGTACTAATTTTCCATTTATATATATTTATACATATTAGTTCGTTGTTAACACAAAATGAACCATCTGTCGGGTCATACTTAAAGGGATCGATGTAAAATCTGAGATACACGGCCCTTCGTGTTATCATTGTCTTTGATATAGTGTAATATTAAAGCCCTAAACAAATTGCGCTTCAAAATGATCAAGAAGTGCCTCAAAAAAGTAAAAATCTTTGAGTGGCCGGTTTTACCATACTCGTTTTCCCCAATAGACTGTAGTGTTATAAAAACCGTCAGGCGAACGCTTTTCAGAATTTGTAATTCCAATCATAAATATCTCGATAATCAGACAGGCGATCGGCTTGTAAAAGTCATGGGGTTCCTGACTGACTTAAAGGTTTATAATTATCATTGCATCATGAGCTAAATCCAGAATTTTGTTTCAGAATCTGAGACAAAGTTACCGGATCCCTTTAACCCATACATCAGTTGATCTTACATCGATTTGTTTCTGTTAATTGTTTTTAGTAATTTTTTAGTAACTTCAAGTACTAATAAGTTTTGAAGAAAACGACTTGTTAAAATCTTGTGTTTGTTCATTTCAGTCCAACCACTCGCATAGAAATATTCGAACATAAAAAGCTTATACACATACATGTGCACGCACGCACGCACACGTTTTCACAGATGAATTACATGTTCTTCAGACATATTTTTGTTTTTTCTATCGACGAGGGCCAATAAAAAGAAATGACAGCAAAATATTGTTGACCTACAAGAAGCTCTGCAATAAATGACAAAAGCGCATGTTTTATGCTTGTGGAAGTATTTTAACACTGTTAAATGACGTGAACTATACCACTATTCTTCTTGAATTTGTTGAATACATAATTCGTATCAAATTATTCACTCTCTAACAATCGTGATTTTTAATACTCCATGTAATCTTTCTAACTTAATTGTCCAACACGTAACCCATGATATATATTGTACTTACAAATTACAAAGTCACAGCCATTACTCATCTTTTCCAAAGCATTCCTAACGTACAGGTCTTTGCAGCTCCCGATTCGTTTCTACTCTCTCTCTCTCTCTCTCTCTCTCTCTCTCTTTCTCTCTTTCTCTGCCGTTTATCCCTTTTCTCTCAGTCGCTTTGTCTCTCTCTCTCTCTCTCTCTCTCTCTCTCTCTCTATCTCTCTGTCCCTCTCTCTTCACCCCTCTCATTCTTTCTCTCTCTTACTATGTTTGATCAGTGGAAATAACGGTATTATTATTTGTTTTAGTTTACCATTTATGTATGATGCGACTCAGAACAATGTTCTTGTCATATACTGTCTGTTGAGAGCTATTAGGACGCTGACTCATTCTTGTTTTTATCATTAAAGATACCATGTCCTTTTGAAGCCAACAAGAACTGTACAGGAACTATGAATATACCATGCATGTCCTATCTGTGAAACTTATACGTCAGTAGTGTCCTATAGTATTTAAATTATGCAAGAAAATGGGTTTAACTTCTAGACCTCCCTGTCAGACACTATTAAGTGACTGACTGACAACTTTTTTTCTTTGGTAATAACATACATGACATGAGCTGTAACAGGTACATGAGCATTTGTCTACATCAATAACCCACTACTTGTAATGGCCAAAATTAAACTGATTGAATCTTTGTGCAGCACATAACGTACGACTATTTGGTGCAAGGGTCTGAAAATCAGACTATTATTTAGGTGATTGCAATCACTTATGTCGATTCGACAACTAATGGTCGTTATTTTCCCACAAAAAGCCATTTTCAAACCCTTTCGTTTTAAGGGAAGTTCTAAATTAGCATTGTCTTTCAAATGCCGTTGGAATTAAACCTTTTCATTTTTTTGTACCTGTAAATGGGACACAGCACTTTTAACTTAGCACCCTTTTTGCTCTCAGTATACGATATCATTTTGATGCATTTGCTAATATGGATATAACACAATGGGAACATTTCTGTATTATCGTATCGTCGTCTCAGTGAAAAGAGGGGGAGAAAGCATTCAGCCCATGCATTGATTTTACACTGCATCGCTACTTGCTATATACTCCTTTTCCCCATCGACTCGACTATAATATGTAGACAATAAAATTTAAATCTCGATACTTGACGCAATTATTCCAAGTAGCAGCAGCTGAACAAAGTAATGGTGATGTCGATGTTGTAAAGGAGGCACTCACGGTTTGGGTAATTAACAAACAGATTGAAACCTCGTTTCTTCAGCAGCACTTTGAGATTACTTTCAGTATTAGTTAAGTCGGTTTGATTGGATTTGAATTGTCTTCCTATCATGATCGTATATTTCTATCTTAGCTCTATATATTCTAAAGCAAAGCATAGAGGGATTGAAAAGTGATACGCTTTTAAAATAATTGTTATTGTGTTAATTATCATGCCTTTCATAGATTTATAAGAATTCCTATCACATTTGTATATTGACCGACCCTGGATATTTCTCTAATCAGTCACAGCCAATGATTTTTAGATGTACACACACTGGAATGGATCCGCTATTATTCTGGCTTCGTTTTCCTTTCAACCCCCATTTCCATAGCAAATTAGAGAACATGGACTCGCAATTCAATTCCAATTTCAATTTCAGTTGCCATGACAAACCATCTTTATTGACCTACTTATCTGATAGGGCGATGGGCAAT